>JBAMBE010000469.1:0-331100 GCA_037043585.1 Drosophila mimica | reverse complement strand
AATTACTTGGCACATGCGCCTCTCTGTCGGCCCAGTGAGAGAGACGAGGAGAAGAAGGGATGGTGATAGATGTAGAGCTGGAGGGGGAGGGGGACTGTTTGTAAGAGTGGTATGCCCATTTGGAGCATTTGCCATTAAATTGGCAAAAGATTTATGGCACAATTGCTTTAATTACAGTTGCAGCAAATTGTATGCAGCCCATGGCGCAGATGCTCCAGACGCAACATCCTTACTCCGCTCCCCTCAAGAGGTCTACCCCACCCTACTCTGCCCCACTTAGCTACTTTGTTCTGCTGGCAGTGCGCCCAGTCAAAGTCGACAATCTTTGCATGCTTTGTTAGTGAGTCTGCATAAATAACACGTGGATGAGAATCCTGGAGACGCTGGGGAGAGTTGTTCGAACACATTGAAAATGCTGCTCACGCATTGTTTCGAAACTGCCTTAGACAAAAGCATAGACAAGCAACTCCTGGTCGCCCACACACTTAAGGGCAAACACGCTTATGTAAGCGCAGTCATCATCATTATCATCATTATCATCATCATCATCATCATCATCATCATCATCATCATCATTATTATTATCCATCCACATATCATCCCATCCACAACGATGAGTTGCCCAAAACTCAAATTTCTTTTATGACTTCGATTCATTCTATGTGCGTGTGTGTGTAACGATGTGTGTGTGAGCCTGGGTTTTTTTGGTTTTGGCTTTATGATAAATTTATAAATTAATTTTATTGAAGAAACTTGCGAAACACCTATGTGAAAACTTAGAGCTATGCCACGATTCTCGAAAGGATTCCAACAGAGTTTCGTTGCGAATACTGTCTCGGTCTCTTTGAATCACACATGAATAACACATGAATGCTCATTCACATTTTTTTCTTTGTATGATAAAGCATCAGGGTTTACTCACAGCGATTAAGGCTAAAATTGAAGCAAATTTATGCGACTGAAGGGTTTAAAGAAACACTGGATTGAGTTCCATTATACAAAAGTAACACAAGATAGAAGGTGGGAGGTGGACATGGCTTATGCCGATCCTTGAAGGTCATTTGGAAAGTGGCGCAATGAGCCTCTCTCTCTCTCTTACTCATGAATATAGTTAGAGTCTCTGTTTTAGATATCACTTCCAGCGCAATGAAGATGCGGCCAATTATCCATGTTCTTCCCAATTATTTCCAGCAGTTGGTTGTCCTGTCCTGCATTACGTACATTGACATGCTCGTATGGACATCGATTAAAGGATTCATTGAAGTTTCACAGTTACAATAGTAGTGCACACATACATGTGTTATGGAAAATGTTAAAACTAAATTCTTAAAATATAGTTAAAAAATCATACAAATTGGAACTTAAGCACAAGCAATCAATACTGATGATAAATAAATAGTAAAATATGGCATAGCTTTAACATTTTTTAACCAAAAAAATTATATTCTTTAAACTTGATCATTTTATAAAAATGATATGTATATTTTTGGTAAATTATTATTTAAATATTTATTATAAATTTTTATTATAAAGTTAAATAATTTTCTCCAAAATCAGATATGATGTGGTTATATTTTGTTTAGTTTAGTATATGGAAAATATAGTATTTTGAAAACTTCGCAGAAAAGAAACGAAACATATATTGAAGATTTTGAAGAGGTCTCTCTTTTAGCGCTATAAAATGAGTAACATTTTTATTAAATACACTTCTATTATTTTGACCGCAACGCTAAATATTATATGTTAATAAACAAATTAACACCTTCAAATTACCAACGCGACGTGGACAAAAATGTGTACTTCACGGGTGAGGCATTACACCGAAAATAGCGACGATCGTTGATCATAAAAACATGATTTTGAGCTATAGTCACGCATCTCTCTCCCTCTTTCTCTCTCTCTCTCTCTCTCTCTCTCTCTCTCGCTTTCCCTCTACCACTTTCTTTATAGTGTACGCATTCGAGTTTGAAAAATCAGGTGCTGAAGGTAGTGGAGCTTGCTCTCTTGCTCCGACTCCGACTCCTATCTTAATTGACCCCTTTAGTTAAGATTTAAGGACTTGAAAAATATTGTAAAATATTACCCATTAAGGCAAATTAAATTAAATGCGATTTGTTGTGATTTAAATCGTGTATTCATTTCAAATATAGTATTTTTTAGGACAAACCATGATTACTGAACGGATACTGAAAATTGGTTGTATTTTCTCAAAGTTAAGGTAAGTAAAGAGAATTTATACACATTATAGAGATGCTTTCCCCTTGCTCAAGCAAATGATATTTTTTTTATGCAGGACATGAAAAGATGATCCATTCGTTGCTCTGTGTAGTTGGTAGTTGGGTTTTGTTGCGGCTTTCACCTTTAAATGTGGCAAGTAAGGCCCGCGGGCTGGCAGCAGTCGGCATGAGTGATCCACGCCTTGACGTTGACAGCCGCACACACAGAATAAGTACATGCATCATGTATGTACGGAAAAGTTTTCTGGCCAACATGCATGCGGCACCCTCATCCAGTTGCCCGACACCCTACCACCCTCCCACCCTACCAGGCTGCCAGCCTGACTGGCTGATATGCCAACCGCTCAAGTTATAATGTACGTGCAAGTATTTACGGCGCCTGTCGAGGGGGGAATGGGGAGCTGGTTTAAGGAACAAGCAAATAAACGGGCGGCTACTGCTGCTGCGAACAGGCGAAGCTACAGTTAAATGAATCTAGGATAGGGATACCCATGTCAAAAAATAAAATAATATAAAAATAAATATAAAAAAAAGTCCTGCATAAGCCACAGTCCCAGCACCCAAATTCCGATGCCCGATCCCCGATCCCGGGCAACTTATTCGCATTTCGAGGTGAGCGGGTTGGCGGCAAAGGGCACCAGGCCAGGAGCAGGAGCAGAAGAAGGGGCGGCGTCGGCGACTGACTGGGCGCAAGAAAACTTGTTTGTTGCACAGAAACAAAAGCGCTTCCGCTTTTCATGTAAAATGACAGAAACAAGTGTTAATGGTTTTGGGTTTAGGCCCAAACTGAGATGCAGAGCTACTGATAAGAATAGAGCTAGATATTGGCCGAGACTGGGGTAGGGCTGTGGAGCGGGTGGGGGTGGGGGTGGTGACAGTCAGTCAAAGCTAAAGATTGGTTCGTGGGAAAATGTGGAGTTCAAACCATTGCTCGGCATGAACAACATTTGAAATGATCTGCAATGCAAGGCTTACTCAAATCGGTCGGTTGTATAGAAAATATATCGATTGTTAATTTTAATGCCAACCGATCGCTATTTGCGGCTTTCACAGCAATCAGCAATCAAACTTCACGTGCCACTCCACCAGAAATGAGCTCGATAGCTTCGACTAATATCAATGGATTCCAGAACAATCGTTATATATATGGCTATATATAGCTATAGCTGCACCTATTTTAGGAGGCTAATGGCAAGCCTATGGCTGCATAGTTTTATGTCAATCAGATGCATTGGAACTCTTATTCTTATCCAAAATTTAAATTTGTCCAACCTTCTTTTAGCTATAGATGAGCCAATTTATAATTTACTGACTTTTCCTTTTCGCTAAATGTCAAATGACAGTGGTTTTGACATTTGTGCTATTGATATTTTGTCTTTTTATTTAATTTGTTCTTGTTTCAAAAAAATTTAAATTAATTGTGTACAGCCCCCAGTGTGCTTTGAAGCGCATTAGCTTTTCAGCTCAGCTTCGCTCCAAGTGTGCTTCATGAAATGGAAAATTCCCTTTTTTGCTTTTTTAGGCAAATTGCAATTTTAGGTTAGGTGTTTTTTTTTTTTTTTGTCTTCAGAGCAGTCACTAATTTTAAATGCTCAACCATTAGACACATGTTCCTCTCTTTCTCCACCTTCTTCCTATCGTTCCCTCCCTCGCTTTATCTAACAATTTTTTTTTGTTTTTTTTTTGTAATTTTGCTACTTTTGCATTTTAACTCCTGGCTTTTCGTATGCATATATGCAAATTATTCGGCCTACATGTGTCGGAATACCACTACCGCTAACCCAACCCTCCCATCCCTTACTGCAATCCTGCTGCAGGGGGGGGGGGGGGGCGTGAACAAAAAAGTTTGCCTGCACATTGCCTACTTTTTTGCGCTCGTTTCTTGGTTCATCGTCTGATTTTTGTACACCATCCTATACACTATATAGTGCTAAGATTTTTAGTGTATTTTGGAACGCATTTGGTGAAACTGAAATTCTGACATGAAAACATTCTTTGATTAACAAAATATACCAAGCAAACTTACCCAATACTATACTTCTATATCTTATAACACACACAGTCTTTAACATCCCACTACATGATATAGCTATCATCGGAACAGTCTGTCATAAGACGCCGTTCTGGCACGGTCTAAAAGGGTATGTAATCTTCGGCGTGCTCAAGAAATGCGTTCTTCCCTTTTTTCTTTCTGCACGTATATATTTTTTGTTTCCCCTTCTACACAGTGGTGTAAAATTATAATAATGAAAATGTATTTGCGAAACTCACCTAATTAGTGGAATATGAGCCATGTTGCTATTCAAATATGCAACATGCTTGGGTGCGGGGCGTGACACTGTCTACTCGACTCGACTGTTTCCTCTCTACTGCTACTGCTACTGCCACTGCCACAGCAACAACAGCTCGGCGCATAAATTACAGTTTTCGATGCACTACTTTACAACTTGACAGCCAGTTGGCTAATTCTATAAACCTAAACTCTGCTGACCTGGATAAGAGAAAATAAGAATCTCAATTACCTAGAAGGGCTATTAATTTTTACGCAACGCCGCTTCCAAAAGGGAGTTATTTAACGGGAACGGGAGTGTTGGACAGTGGGGGATGGGGGTGGGGAGTGGGGAATGGGGGAAGCTGGATGGGGATGGGGGCCGTCAAAAGCAAGTGTTAAAGTTGTCGCGCATCGAACGCACCTGCTGCGCACTCAACTGAAGGCTCTTTTTATATTTGCCAAAAAACTTTCAAAAAACAAAAGCACCCCAAAATAACACTCACAAAAAAACGGTACCAAGAATTCAAAAAGTCGGAAAATCAGAAACTAAACGAGAAATCGTTTTTCTAACATATACAACGTATTTTGCAATTTAGAAAAACAAATGTTCACTAATTTTTTGTATATTCAATCTTTGTTTTTTACTTTTTGATTTATTAGAGAAATTCATTTTTTAACTCTTAAGAATTAAATGTAAAAATAATTTTAAGAAATTATATTGTGATTCTTTTCAGAGTGCACTCGCACACCGCTGTTGTTGCAACTGTGGCAGCAGGTGAGAACATAAATCTCTCACATTAAAGCAAGTTATTGCAAAACAAAATTTATAAAAAAAAGTCTGAGTAACAAAAAAACAAATATTGCTGCTGGCATCAAATGTTTGTCACACATGAGCAAACATAATCTGACGTAGTATTTGACAAGCGCATTTACACAAATTACCGCATCAAAGTGGGCATGGTCATATACACACACACACACACACACACACGCATATGTATGTTAATCACAACACATCAAGTGACAATTGAAACCGTAAACAGACAAACGACATGACAGAGCAGCCACCGCCCGCCTCCGCCTCCGTCTCCGTCTCGGCATTTCTACGTCTGTCTGTCCATCTGTCTTCCTGTCTGTCTGTTTGTCCGTATGTCTGTCTCTCTGTCTGTCTGCCTGTACCTGATGTGTCTCCAAGGAGCAAGGAGTAAGGAGCAAGTGGCAACCAGTAATGGAACAACACTCTGCCACTTCATCACTCTTCCTCTCCCTCGTTGGGTGCTTGCCGCTTTGTGCATGGGTAACATGCGATTAACTGCGACTCAGCCGCAATTAACTGTGAACAGGCGGAAATTCGCAGCTGTAGCAGGTGGCAGGTGGCAGGTGGTAGGTGATAGGTGATAGGTGGCAAGTAGCAGGCAGTAAACTGCAAACTGAGACTGCTCCAAACTCCCAGGCTCCGAAATCAACATCGATATTAGCATCATAGCAACCACCTGTTGGCTGCTAGTTGCATAATTGATTTGCCAGCTGAATGGTGCATGACGCTTGTTGCATAATATGCACACATACGAGCATCCATTTTTAATATGAGTATATTTGCATCTAAGTCACCACTCTAATCAAACACACACACACACACACACTTGCACACACATACAAATAAACTTATTTAACAAACTGACACATTAAAATAACTTGCAGTCATTTGAGCTACGAAATTGATGTATTACTTAATTAGTTTATATTATATGTAGCCTGGAATATAACATCATTAACACTAATTGTTAATTGTTAGATATAGATAATAATTACGTTTTATCCAATCCTTGCATAAACGTTATTTAGGCATAATATTCTAACTTAATATTGTTTATTTGTCCTAAATTTTCATCATTCTTCTGATCTCCTGTTTGAGAGGCGTCACCATTCTCCCAACAATCCACCAATCATAAATAGCCTGCCTTAAAACTAAACAGGACTTCAGACTTTACACATTGAAACTGCTTTTAACAATCAAAATCTTGTTATTTGAAGTCTGTCTGAAAGCTAAACTTAACACTATCGTTGATTAAGAACTCTGTAAAATACAAAATCAAAATCTTGCATTTTTCCGCCTCCTCTGAATTTATTTGCTACTCAGATTCGGGCAGTGGAGTTGTTCTTAGTAACGGGCCACCTCTGCACCTTCTAATGAAGGTCTGTCCAACAGTTTACGAGAGAAGGCATGACAGAAGGCAGCATCTCCATAAGGTATATGTATACATACATATATGATTGATCAGCTTCAACAACCCAGTCGGTAAAACCTTCCGTCTGTATGTTCCTCCTTATGAGCAAGCGGATCTCGAAACTTACAATTTGTAATTTAAGTTATCGATATTTTAAAATTAGTCGAATTAGTCGAAATGATATATAATCTCATCTATATTCATAAATAGTATAATTAATATAATATAAATTGTTGCACTCTTCAAGTGAGCTTTTAAGTAAAGTAACTCATACTTGAAGCACATGTGGATTCAATGAAAATATCAGGTGAGTCAAGTTTGCACTCAGTTAATGATTCGTGCCACATTTCAGGCTCGTGTTTGTTTTTTTGTCACATCGAGTGCGAGGCCACTTAATAATAACGGAAAGCCAAATTAGGCAAAGATCAGATGCCACATTCATCTATGTGTGTGTGTGTGTGCGTGTGTGTGTGTCATTGAGTGTCTTTGAGTGGCTCGACAGAAAGGAAAGGTAGAGAAAAAATAAAATAATAAAAATGTACAAGTAAATGACGCACATGACAAACGCACACACACACACACACACACACACACCCACACACACACACGCACACACACAGAGATAGAAGGCACACGGTTTATAAAGATGCCCACCTTGAGCAAGGCGCACTTGGCACATTTATCTCAACTTCTCCTTGTTGTTCTTGGGTGATGGAAGGTGGGCGTGGCAAATATAGGCAGCTAAAAGCCAACGGCGTATGACAATTGCAGCGCATATCCGCTTCCTGTTTCGCCCCACAGGCAGACAAAAGAAGGCCACATCAATTTGGACGCGTGCACATTTATCCTAATCATATACACACTCACACACACACACACACGCACACACACACACACACAGGGAGTGGGGGGAAAGTTTATTTATGTGCCTGCCTTCTTTTGACGTTCTTTTATTATTTTAGTCGCCGGCATCTAAAACACACACACACACAAACAAACGCACACCCAGCCGCACAGTGGTGCCTCAGGCCAACAAGCGTTGCGAAAATCAAAATTCTTATGAAAGCATTTTGTGAAATTAATAAATAAGACAAACTCAAGGTTGACCTTTAACCTTGTATGCAACAAAATAAGCACGTTTTCACGAAAAAAAATACCATTGACTTGGAATTTTGAGAGTCAAGCAAACCTTTTTCTAAATTTGAGGCTGAATGTTTCTGAAAGCATTCTATTTTTAAATCATATATGTATAGATATATATATATATAATGATAATTAATTGTAGAATTTATAAATCGTTCTTTAGTAACGATGGTCGTAAACGTTAAGTCCTTGCATTATGTGTTCTAGTCCAGTAGTAGCCCGTCCTCCCGCCTTTTTCCCCTACCTACCTAGTTGAAGCACTCCGTAAGTTCCAAAATCAGCTTAAGCATTATTTTGGTATCATAGGAATTATGATTCTGATTTTTCCCACATAAACAATCAAATGGTCCCATTGTACGACGTTCCCGCACGCATCCGCTGCTCACTTTTGTCGCAATTTAGCTAAAAGCGTCGTCTAAGAGGAAGTCCTTTTTATATTCCCTACTGCCAGAGGGTGGGGGAGGGTTGCTCCTGCTACTTCTATAGCTTCTTGTGCGTGCGTGGTATGTGTGTGTGTGTGCGACACTCTCTTATAAAAATGAGATGCACAACAGAACAAGGTTCATTTCACATTCCACTGCCAGGACCATGTCCTTCGAAACACCCACAATCCAACCAACATTCTCCACCCACCCACCCCCCTTGACTTTTGGCTTCTTTGAGCGTCTTTCTACCGCTTCGTTGTAGTGGATATGAGCGAAATTTTGTCCAGGCTGCTGCTGTGAGGCATCTTTGTGCCTTCAACTCAATAAACACCTAATCAGCATTGCCTCGATGCCAAAGCAAGACTAATTTCAAAAACTGAATGCTCAACAATGAAGCGTTGCGTTCTGCGTCTTATAATTTTCAGTTAATACCAATCATTGTAAATATTTAATATACGAACGGACGTTCTAACCTTAATATACAAAAAAAAAGTAAGCAAACAAAACCCAAATACTTTAAGAAGTCAACCAAATCCGAAGACGCAAGTGCTAAGGAATGAATATGGCTGTGTGTGCGAGTGTGTGTGTCCCTGTGTGTGTATGTGTGCGCGCATTTGACACATGTCGCCACGATGTTGGCAAGGACAAAGGACAACTGTTGCTGGTAGCTGCTGGCTGCTGGCTGCTGGCATTTGCTGGTTCGTGTCTCGGTTGTGGCGGCCGGAAATGGCCTCAATGTCAACGTCGACGCCAAAATTGTTGGCAGACACATGTCTGCCTGTGTGTGTGTGTGTGTGTGTGTGTGTGTGTGTGCGTGTGTGTGTGTGTGTGAGTGTGTGCGATTTGACATGTGCGTATGTGGTTGCCAGCAGCACGTTTGTGTCTATGGCCGCTGACTGTTGCTTCACGTGCTCGTTTACAGTCATTTATCATAAAAATATTTTGTACTCGCATTTTTATAAACTGTTTTGTTTCACACCCACAGCCACACTCACAAGCACACCAACACACAAACAGACACACACACACACACACACACACGACGAAGCGACATTTTTATGAAGCTAATTTGATGTTGTCATTCTTCATTTCTCATTTTTGTTACGCCATTTTCATTTTTACAGCTCTCTGCTCCACAGCACCACTTGCCCACCCACCTCAACCGAAACGAAACGAAAATGAAATTCCAGAGTCAAGAAAAAGTCGAAACTTGTGCCACGATACATACATATAGATATGTGCGTACATACATACATACATATAAGACAGGCAGGGACCATAAAACGACACCCAACGGCTGTAACTCAGTGCGGAGTGCCGCTTCTTGGTCCTTGGTCCTTCGCAACTCTCAATGCTAGCCAAGGTTTTCAACAGATACTCCTCCAAAGGAGGGTGCACGGGTATCAGATGGTACACAACATCACGCGTGCAACAGTGCGTTGGCCAAATTGCATTTACTTGTCGCACTCCGAGTGAGCAAAGTGCTGCTTTTGATGAGCAACTTTATTTGGGAGCGTAAAAGAAGGAATAGAGTAAATAATTTCGAACAGCCACTTCTTTTGTGTCTTTTGCCATGATCGACAAAGGGCAAGGAGCGCAAAGGAGCAAAGAACAAGGTAAGGGCTTAGGATAGGGTATTTCTTTACCCATTCCGACCATGTCTTTCATATTATTATACTATTATACCAAAAAGGTATAATAGTATATTGGTTTTGTTCAATGCCCTTCATGCTTTCTGTCCGTCTGTTCGTCTGTATGAACGCGCGTTTCTCCGACACCCTTAGAGATAAAGACTTGAAACTTGGAACGTATATTTGAAAGTACCCTCGAAAGTTAAAGTCCTACGTCCACTAGTGAGTTAGAAAACCGCAAAATTCGATTTTAGCAAGTTGATAAATCCACATATCTCTCACAATTTAATGGATACAGTCACCAATTTTTGTTGGTAGGTTGTTGGCGAGGTCCTTCAAAGATCGGCATGTGCCACGCCCACCTCCGACGGCCCCGTCACCCCCGCCCCTGAAATATAATATATAATTTAAATTGCTATATCTTCCGCAGCTTTTGAGTAGGGAACGTCAAATTTGGTAGGTATATTACTGGTAGTCGCGTTTAAAAACCGATAACAAATTGTAAATCGATAGCTCCGCATATCTCCAAAAATTTTAAAGATAGAGTAACCAAACTTGGAAGGTAATTTGCTGGTAACCTTCTCCAAGAATTAGCATATCAACTTTTGGACCACGCCCACAACCGACACCCCCAGGAGCTTCGTCCCTATAAATTTAAAATGCGCATAACTCCCGTAATTTGCAAGCTTGAGTCGCAAAATTTTTAAAGTATGTTACTGGTAACTCCCCCAAAGATCGATAAAAAAAATTGGATGGCCACGCCCACTCCACCTACCTAAGCCGATACACCTGTTGGTGTAAATCGATAAGCCCATATATCTCAGGCAGTTTGAAAAGTTAAGTCACAAATTTAATTTAAAAGGTATATTGCTAGTAACACCCTTCATAAATGTGTACAAAAAATTTTGGACCACTCCAACTCCTGCCCACAAAAAACGATAAATGGCTGTATCTTCCGCAATTTGAGTTAGTTAATTAAATAAATATAATTAATATAAATGAAATAAATAGTAAAGCGCTATTTTCTTAAAAATGTGTTAGTTCTACATATATATTATATCCTTATTTTTTCATGTAATGCATTTATGCCTGCATTTATAATCAAATTCACTTGCACTTTGCACTTGCAAATAAAGTTGCCAGTACAAGTGAACTTAGTCACGCAAGTCCATTATTTCCAGAGTTGCCAATACATGCCAATTTGTAACAATGTAATGAAACAGAATACTTAACATATGCTGTTAATTTTGGCGAAATGCTGTTTATCTTGCAATTTGGTCACTCTTAATCGAGCGATATTATCGAGCGCGTCAAATTGTGCTAACTTTCTTTTATAAAATATCACAATTTTGTGTAAAATATTAATTCTAGTAGTTCGATTGTTAAAATTCAAAACTAATTTATCATTATTTTATTTTATCCTTAAACCAAGAACTAATTTTATTTTCAAATAAGTAAGTTTTAACGGCGATATTTTTTTAACGCGATAGTCTTATCGCATGCTCACAGCAACTCTACACGAGTCAAGGTAGCATCGCAATAGATTGATGTGTTTCATTTTATAAAATTCCATTATATAATTTATAAAATAAAACGAAACGCAAGAATTTAGTCCGATTAATATAAATACTAATTTATAATTATATAAATATATTTTATATTTATAATATATATATATATATATATATATATGTATATATATATGTATATATATTATTATCTTATACGAGTATATATAAAAAATTAAATTAATTTTTGTAATGGTATAATAGTATTTCGCTGTCGGTTACGTCCGACTGCAACTTTCTATCTTGTTTTTATTAAGTTATTTACAATTGTTATCGAACAATAATAGATTTCAACCATGTTGGAAAACAATCTCTAGGTTATCGATGAATTACTAAGTATATTATTAATATTCCATTTTAATTAATAGTCCTTCGAGCTCAATGCATTCTGACAGATAGCTTCATCGATCTGACTGTTGATGCTGATTAAGAACATACTATAATTAGTTTATGGCAGACAATTAAAATTTATGCTAGACACTGCTCGATATAAGCTTTGAGACACTGTATGTTTGAGTTTATATGCTTCCACATACTTTTTTAAAACGTCAGTCACTTAGTCGGTCCACATTTCGCATTAGTATTTGCTCAATTCTGAAATTTTCAATAAAATGCGTTTGCTGGAGTTTATTTTCCTAAACATGTACAAGATTTGTTCGAAAATATAGTTATCGCATTGGCTAAATCTTACAAAAATGAATAGAGTCTGTTTCAAAACTTTTCAAAATTTCAAACTTACGAAACTTTCAACTTATTGATTGACCACTGTAACTGCGTATTTGCATGTGGGTCAGTCAAAAAAAGGCGCACAGAATTTTCGCTTGGCTATGGAGCCAATAACTTTCTATGGGTTAGCTAAGCAGTTGAGTCCTGGGCTTGGGTTATTATCCTTTTTTGTTTTTGGTATAAAACTTTGAGAGGAAACTTATTAATAGTCTTATGATAAGCTGTTATCAAAAAATGCGCCTAGCGAGAGCAATGCCACGCCCCCCGCTGCAGTTTACCCCATCCAAGTCATACTCCGACTTCCTGACATCCTCCTCACCACTTTGTAGTTTATCTCGTGTTTGGTTGACTTTCGACATTGGCTTCGGCTTTGGATTTGGTTTTGCCTTTGGCTCGGGCTAATGCTGAGGCTAAGACTGACAAGGTCTCCGGATGGGCGGAGTGGTATTGGGCGTACATTGTCCTACTTGCCTCCTGATGTCTGCTGCTGCCTTTGTTATTCGTTTAATTAGATTTCTCAAGTAAACCACAAACCAACCGCACATTTTGTGAAGCAGCCCTGTACTGCCGGCCTCTGAGGTACGACGGTGTGGGCAGCGGGTGGGGGTGGCAAGTAAATGGGGCAAGTCAGGCTTTTCAAGAATGTTTTAGCTTAACTTCAATGCAGGCTGCAATTTCTGAACTGTTGCTCCATACAAACCGCACGGAGAGTCCTGGCCATTTTCTTATTTGCAACTTACCGCTGAAAGGCCATTTTTCAAAAGACGAGTTAACGCTGAGGGCACCGGACAGGGCAACACTCCAACTCTACACACACACACACACACACACACACAGAGAAACACACAAACACACACGCGTAGGTTTATATGTTTTACTGTGACTTTCCATTTCTGCACTTTAATTTGCGGTGGGGCAACTCACAACTCTGGGGCCCAACAGCCCAACCGCATCAAAGCTGCGTACTCCGGACTGCTCTAGCACTAAGCAGTGTGGCAGCCAGACACCAGCTAACCGATGCAACACACAAGCCAAGCACTCTACTACAACATACCCCATCCCCTTCAGACACCACACCATCAAAAAGTTAGGCTGCATCTTGTTGATTTTTCATTCGCTACATCCGGAAATTGTCACGCTAATAAGCCCAAACCAAACTCAATTAACAATTCCCTAAACGAAAGATAATAACTGCAAGTAATACCCTTACTATTACGACAACTACTCTACCACTACACATCTTGCTGCCACGCCCACTTTGCCAGCACAGGCGGGTTTTCAGGCCACAGGCAGAAGCAGCATATTATGCAAATTGCATAAAACTAAGATACACGAATACGAGCACACACACACAAGGATACATAGATACAAACACACACATACACATACACACACACACACACACACACACGCAGCAGCTAGAAAATGGGCCAACGTGGCATGCATTTTTAGATGCAAGCCGAAAATGTAAATGCTTTCAACACATCCCAAGCTTACAACAGCTAACAATTACCGTTATTAAAATGAATATGTTCAGATATGCTAATGATGTACAGCTTCTGCTGATAGCAAGCTACGCTTAATATGTGTCCCTGATCTGGAGTTTATATATATCGAAATGTATTTATATTTTATACCAACTCCTGCAAGGACTGCTTGAGCTGGCTAAGCCCTGTTAATACCCAACTGACAGGGTATATATAATTATAATGGCTTGATGCAGAAAATTACAGTTACTCTGAAAAAAGTTCCCAATTTCGCGCAAATTTTGACAAATGTCTATGATCAAATTTGAATATCCTTGCAGAAGGTATCTTAAGTCTTACGCATTTAAGGAGACATCCTAAAAGATATATAAGCATCGCTGTAAAAGTGTAAAAGCTTAAAAGCTTTCTTGATGAATCCTGAAATACGAGTATATCCGTATATTTATTGCAAGCCGGAACTATTTTAAAGCTTTTATAAATATTCTAGAGAATACAATCGTCGTTGTACCTAGGATAGGCGATTTTGTTCTTGATTAAATGTCTGCAAACAAAAATTGGTTTTATATTTTAAGAATCTCCAGTTTTTCTTTGTTTTTCTTTTAGAATTTTAAAAATGTTCCATCCAAGTTGAAGTAAACAACAGCTCCAAATACACTTTCTCGCACACAAGACGTGTGTACTCCCCTTGCTCCCTCTGTCTGTGTCTTTGTTGTCACAGGCTCGTGACTTTATCGCCTTTGTTCAGTTGCGTTTTTTTAGCCTGGCCAAAACCACCTTGAATTGGGTCTTGGGTTTTTGGGACTTTATTGAATTGTCCCTTGGCCTGCGTCAGCCCCCTTATTATGTGTATGCGTGTGTAAGTGTGTGCTTGTGTGTCTGTGTGTGTGTGTGTGTGTGTGTGTGTGTCTGTGTGCTTGTGTGTGTTCCACCAGTCATTTTCTTTTACATCTTCTGCTTCTTTTTATTATTTTGCTGTTGTTGTAATTTTTCGGCGTCTGCTTTAGTTTGCTTTAGTCATTAATCTTCTTTGACGCGCTTAAATCACATGAATAACAAATTAGCTGGCATATTAGTACCAATCCCAAGCCCCACCTCCGCACCATCCAGAAAGTGTCCCAAAACAGTCAACTAACCCTCAACTGGCACCTTTTGCAACATCCATGAACACATTTCGTTCAAGGGAAGTGGCAACGAAGTCAAATGTTACAAAAAAAAAATGTAATAAAAAAGCAGCGTTCAGTATCACAGGAGGACCTTTGGTAGATCAAGCCATACACACACACACACACACACACACACAGACACAGACACACACAGACACAGACACACACAGAGACAGCTACAGGCACTGGTCCCCTTTGTGCCCACCCCGCGTCGCAGAAAGCCACCTCATTTAGCTCATTGTCGTTAGCTATTTTGCATAATTCATTGGCTTGTCTAACGGCGCGTATGCTTTATTTTTGCACACCCCTCCACTTCTGCACTCTCCACTCCTCTCCTCGTCTCCACTTTGTGCGTATCTCTCTTTTTGTGCGCGCTGTCAGTTTGCTAATTAGCAGCCTAGCGGCTCACACAGCTAAACTCGCCTTTCAT
Organism: Drosophila mimica; assembly: GCA_037043585.1. Classification (NCBI taxonomy): domain Eukaryota; kingdom Metazoa; phylum Arthropoda; class Insecta; order Diptera; family Drosophilidae; genus Drosophila; species Drosophila mimica. The sequence continues at coordinate 315,790 of JBAMBE010000469.1, read as the reverse complement.
ATGCATATTTATTATGCTTTTTTCGTAATGCAATTTAATTATTTTATGCCCAACTCCCCCTCCCCCTCCCACCAACCTGCGTTAGAGGGAACGAGGGGAAATGACAGCTCTGTGATACTTTTCGCTTTATTTCTTGTGACGTATCGTAGGCCTTTCTGATAAATTGAATGCATTTTTAATCATATGCGAGCTCGTATTCAATTACAGAAGCCATCAGCAAACAAATCTCTTCCCAGTGCCTCATCCACTGAATGCTTTTTAGCAGCTTCCACTCGACTTATGGCCCGATAAAGCTCTTCTGGATTTGCACATTAACCCGTTGCACACAAGTAAGAAGGCTGCAGTCGAGTGAGCTCGACTTCGCTATACCCAGTACACAGCTGTTGAACATATTATAGATTTATTCACAAACTTTCCCTTGAAAACTTTGCAGAACTGACATTGTTGTCATTCCTTATGGGAGGCGCAGGCAAAAACTAAGGCACCGCATGTTTTTATTCCCAATCCCGAACTGACCCGAACTGGCATGCAAAAAACGCAGGCATATATGTACATCTATGTATATGTTTGGTGTTACTTATCCAATCTGGAAAGTTCATCAAAGATATGCCTTTAAAATTAGTATCAGATATCAAAATGTGTCGACAATCGAGAAACGAAGGCAGTTATCGATAAAATGGAGCAAGCTTGATCTGCGCGTGATATACCACAATCTGTGTTTCAAATTTTAAGATTTTTAAGATCCGCGTGTTTTGACAGTTGGTCGGACGGATCTAAATTTACTTCGAAGTTAATCCTGATCAAGAATATGTGTAACGAGTAGTTACAGTGCTGTTATGTGGTAGCGCTGGTTAACGGATGGTTAATAGCATAAGCCTAGTCGAGTAGGATCAGCAGGTCGTTAATTATAAAGTCGCACTTTACTTTGTTAATATAATGCTCTTACTTCAGTATTATACTTAACTGTTACATTATTAATAAGCTGGACATAATCAGTCCTACATATATACATATATGGTCATTGGGGTCAGTGATTCTTTCTAATGCCTGTTAGATACTTTTGCACAAAATCATTATACCCTATTTGCCAATTTTCAATAGGCTGAGGGTATTTAAAGAAAAAAATAAATTATAATGCATTTAAGTCCCCTTCCATTTTCACATAAGCGGCTTGTCCTAATTACAATAATCTCCATTATGCGAATTTCCAATAAATTATATACATTATAGAAAAATGTAGCTGCATGGTTCATGTACAGTTTTTCATTTTATGGGAAAAGTATTTGCTGCAAGCATTTGTTTTTACTACCAATCCAATTAGTCCAATTATCTCGACTAATCTCTGGAATATAGTTTGTATACATATATGTATTTATATATATGCATAATGAATGTTGGAATTAACATTTTAAAACCCTGACGTGTGTCATGCTAAATCAACAACTTCTAATCTGAGAATTTGCACTTAAACACTTGATCAGTAGATCATCCATAGGCCAATGCACGTTATTTGCAAATTAGAATGCTCTGCCTTTAAAATTATCACATTAATAGCTATTGGAAAACGACGGAAATATAACAAATTTTAAATCTCTAGTTCTTGTAGCCTCTGACATTCCTATATCAAATCGATTTTTGATTCTGATCAAGAATATATATACTCTTTGGCGTCGTATACGCTTCCTTCTGCGTGTTACATTTCTTTACTCACTCCATTTTTAGCAATTTGAGAAGAAAAAAAAAACAAAAGAGATCGTTACAGTCTTAACCGACTGCGAAATACTTTGATACCATAAGTAATACCAGCTGATACGTGGTACCAAAGAACAGGGTGGGTGTATCGAAGAAGTACCCATCTTTGATGGCGATTTTTTGTAAGCTACAGACCAAGTTTGGTAACAACAGCTCTTAAGTTGTTGAACACATTGAATCTTATCGTTTTTGAAGGCGTCATAAAATGTTTTATAATACCTTCGGTATCCAAGGTATCCAAATATTTACCGATATCAAGTTTTATTACGTACAAAATGCAATAAAAAAATATGAGCTTCCAGTTAAAAAAAATATTTCGATAAGCCTAGTAATTTGTAGAAGCCAAAAAAATGTTGTGGTTTTCAAGGCGATTTTAATTTCCAAAATTGCAAGTGACATTTTTCCCGAATAGAATTGTTTTACTTAAGTTTTCGCAAGTTCCGCTTGCACAATAGATAAAAGTTATGTATCCAATCTGGCAGGGGTCTGGAACTTACGAGTATGTTTGAATCTTGGTACCTTTATGGCTCCCACAAACGAGGAACGAGAGTAGCATTCGCCTCCAGACTCATACGATATGACGCAACATACATAAGTTGCAGTTAACTTGGCCAGGGAAAGTGTGGTGGGGTATGATGTGGTTACCACAATGCGGCCAACAGGGCAGCCATAAAGCAGCGCAACTGTTGCACACCTCCAAAAGCTCTCCGGCAGCCACTTGGAAGCCGGCAGTAGTTGCGGCCAACTAGGCGACTGTCCATGCCCCAGCATATCTGGCAGCCGAGCCTGTTGCCACATAAACAGCACATTTTATTAGATTACACATACGCCGGCAACGCCGCCACGTCTGTCGCGCCTGCAAGACAAAAGTTGCTCCGACTCTGACTCCGGCTCAGATTCGGCCTCAGCCTCAGCCTCCGCCTCCGCCTCCGCCTCCGCTCAGTGCTTGCAGCTGCTGCGGGCAAAGTGCAAAATTTTTATGACTCCCAGTGGATGTTTTGATACGTTTTTTATGAGACGCGCGCGTGCTGTAAGCGGCAAATTCGTTGGCGATTCTCCATCCTGCTCACTCTCCCCACTGCCTATGCCACACTGCCCTCACCCATCTGCCCCATGTTTTGTTCTAGGCTCGTCTGCCTTATCGCACAGTTGAGCATTCGCTTAATGCGCTTTAATAGAAAAATATGCCACTGTCGTTCGCTTTTATTGCATTCAGTGGGGCACGCAGCAAAAAGGGCATCTACTCAACTCTACTAAACTCGACTCAGTGGCAACCCTTTGTTGGGGCCACCCTTATGACAAACAATCAACAACAAAATAAAAAAAATATATATATAATAATCCGTTTCTCAAAAAAAAAAAAAAAAAAAAACTCAAATTTTGAATACTTTATCTGCGATTTGATGACAGCCATTTTTGGGTAGATCGAATGAAGAAAATATTAATGATATATTGATGTTTTTTAGTTATTTCCAGACTGAAAGACTTGTCTTAGATTTAACGATAGAACGGGTAAGACTATGTAAAAGTGTATCTTTATCTACCACATCCATAGTTTCACGTGTTTCTATACAATTATCTCCCCATACTCTTATCATAGATAATTTACCACAACCTAACTTAAGTAGAGACAATTTACTTTTAGCCCTTTGCTAATTTGAATTGAAATTATGAGACCTACATGATCTACAAGCATACCAAAATAGTATCATCTGTAGCCTTCCTGTGTCCCTTGTTTCATTATATATTATTATTCAAAGATATGCGAACAACATTCCTAAAAATTTCAAATTGTGATCAACATTGTGTTAATTTACATCACAATTCTCAATATTTGTTCGTTGATTGAGGTAAAAACTATCCCCAGTTGTACGTACTAAATTAATAATTTGTAGATTACAAGACAGTTTTTCTGATCTCTACATATTTTTCTGATCTCAATATTAATTCTGCATCAAATATTTTTAATTTTTTATTCCGAAAACATCTCGAGAATTTTACGCTTTAAGCTTTTCTATAAATATTCTTATTCGAACTGTGATATCTTCGCCAAAAATTATCCGATTTTCGAACTATTTTTTACGTTATGCAGGCATTTTTATAAATATTAATTCTGCATCAGAATTTTACGCTTTAAACTAGTTTTTCTATACATATAAATTCAAAATTTGGACAGACAAATTAATTTCCCATATTCAGTGCATTTTTACCTACACTGCATGGCCTTTACAAACAGATTGCTTCCTTTTAACTGCAAAGCAGACAGGCGACATTCATTCCCATTCCGTTTGTGTAAACTTTTGGAACAGACGACCAACCACGCCCACTTGCACGCCCACGCCCACGCCCACCAGCACCGCTCGCTTAACCAAGTTGTGGAGCCTGAGCAACTAGCTAACGAACTAACTAACTAACTAGCTATGAATCTAGCCCATGAAGCATTCCTCTTTAAAACTTCTCAAAGTTTAGCACAAGCCAAGTGCCACACACACACACACACACACACATGCACAAACACCCGCAAACCTTTGCATTTGCCCCTTAGCCCGTTAGCTCCAAGTGCCTTTTCCCTTTTTTTCTGCCTTCCGCAATCCTCGACAGAACATACTTTTCGGGCATGGCAAGTGGCAGCGCTGATTTACTTGGCAATTACAGCCAGTTGAGTGGCTGCTTGACGGACGGCTTAGACTAGCGGTGCTGCGGTGCTGTGGGTGCGTGCCTCCGTTTACAGATGGAGAGGTTCAGCCATGTGGGCGTGTCGCTCGTTCAATGCAATGAACTAGAAAGCTGTCTGATTAGCGTGGCGCTTGGCATAAAGTTAGCACAAGCAGGCAGCAGGCAGCAGGCAAAAGTTACCACACACACACACACACACACACACACACACACTCAGATTTATTGAAGCCGCTGTCCGCGTCAATAATTTGCATGGGTGGTGGTGGTGGTGGTGGTGGCAATGGGGGCTGCCCCGAAAGTGTGTGAGTATTGGGCACAGAGGGGTTAAGTCAGAGTCATTGTCAACGGCGGGAATAAACTCAACTCCAAACAGCTCTTCTAACTTGAGTCCAAGTGTCAATGGCCGCTCTACCTGTATATGTATGTGTGCGTGTGTGTGTGTGTGTGTGTGTGTGTCTGTGTGTGTGTGTGTGTGTGTGTGTTTGTAAGAGAGAGTGTAAAAGCGTGTTAGCGAAACTTTCCACTACATTTTTGTTCGAATTATTTTTGTTTTTTTTTATTTCTTGCCTTTGCACTGCAAGTTTCATGACACAAACACAACGACGCCAGCGTCGACAGCGACTGCGACTGCGACTGCGACAGCGACAACGTTAACGCACGCAGAGTGACAATAAATTGTTAAGTGTAAAAAGTTTATAGCATTTGAGTGAGTAAATGATGGCATCCGACTGGAGCAACTGGCAACTGAGCTTATCAAAAGTTCAAAAGAGATTTCGTGTGCTGCTTTTGCTGTTGCTGTTTCTGCAGCGACAACTGCAACACATGCCCCCGCAACATATTTTGTGGCACTAGTTTAAAGCGGCAACAACTGCCAGACTGCAACTACTTATGAGCTTTGAGTTTGTTTTTTTTTTTTTTTTTCTTTAACATGAAAGTCGTTTCAAGTTTGAGTTCAGCTCAAAGCGCTGCGCACAGTCGATCAAAGCCAGAAGCCCTAAAGGTGCAGCAGCAACAACAGCAACAGCAACAGCAACAGATGGATGCACTCAGAAAAAAATCGACTTAAAATTAGGAAATACGTGATTGCATTCCTAAATCGAAAAGTTGCGTTTCTCAAAAAGGAATTCGAAAAAGTTAATTTCCTTACTTCAAGTTACATTTTATATGAACCTTTCAGTAAGTCCAAATCAAACGTTACCTCATTATGAAATATAAGGTCAGATAATCCTCATTCAAAGATTGACTTTTTAATATATAGGATAAAAATTCTAGTCCCAAAATGTCTTTTATGTGAAACATAAATTAGAACTATTTATTTTGTTAGCCTTACTCAATAGCCCTGAAATATGTTTAACAGCTGGTCTCCAGTTATGTTTTGGAAAATATTTGATAAAAACAGAAAATATTCGTATATTTATAGAAAGAAAAAAACCACATAGTTTTGGGATTGTCGATTTAGGGTAAACGTTTCTAATTATAAAAAATATATTTGCAATATATAGACCTTATTTCTAGAGACAAAAAAATCTTTTAAGTTCGATTTTCATTTTAAGGCGATTTTCATTCAATATTCAATTATTACGAGTTTTTCTGAGTGTTATAAAAATTAAAGCCACATTCCGTGTGAAGCGAACAACTTTATAATTTATGTTTTTGTGATTTGATATATTTATTTGAATATTTATCATGCTCTTGTCGCGAGTGCTCGACTAGTTGATACTCTGTGCTCAGCTCTTAAGTTTCCTGGATTTGAGATTTGCAAAGCAGGTGTAATGTGATAATGTACCAACTTGGATCTCTATATTTCCAACAATCTTATATTAGAAAAAACCGTTAGCTTGAGATTTTCCATACCAAAAATGAGATCTCCATTTAGTCCGAAATCAGACCGCTTGCTTTGAATCCGATGTAATGACTCTTGCTAAACCTATTTTAAATGGGATTAGTCTAGTAACATTCATAACCTATGGTTATTTATAAGTGTTTTATCCAAGAATATGACCCCACGATAAAAGTGATAAGAGTGCAAAATGTATAATGAAAACAAGACAAACGTTGAAACATTGTTTTATACAAATTTAAATTCAAAATTCAAATTGCTGTTTATTCGATAAAAGTGATAAATTTTAATTCTGCATCAAAGCTTGAAAATACGTCTCTCTAAAAACAATGGCCCAAGCGACTCCACTGATAGCAGTGGAAGAAGGCAAACATACAAATGGAGACGAGCCGTTTATGGCAGCAGGCGGATGAACGGACGGACCGACGGATGGACGGATGGACGGACGGACGGACGACTCACCTCCTCTCTTCTAATCAGCATGCAAATAGACGAAGCGTTTGTTGTTGGCGCTGAGCTTTTGTCTGTTTGTTTCACTCATCAAATTTCACTCGTTGCCACCGCAAAAGGCAGCGCTGTCGCAGAGGCAGCGTCTACATCAGCGTCAGCGTCAGCGTCAACGTCAGCGTCAATGGCCGCCACAGTTAGCGACAGTTGCCGTTAGGTGCCGTCAGTCGCACAGTCTTTCAGCGTCAGTTGTGTTTTGTCAGCGCGTTCATCACGAAGCCAAAGCGACGCCTCAGCGAGTAACAAAGGCCAGAAAAAAGAAAAGAAAACAAAACAACAACAACAACAACAAGAAGAAGAAGCAAATACAAATTAGGAAAAGTGCCTGCCTCAAAACGAATACTCGATTCGGTTTTGTTTTCTATTTTTTTGTGTGTCAGTGTCTAGTGTGTGTGTGTGTGTTAGTGTGTGCGCCTATTGCATGAGCCAACTGACAACAAGATGGGGCAAGAGGATCAGGAGCTATTGATACGCGGCAGCAGCAAGCATCCCTCTGCCGAGCAGTTGCACAATGTGAGTAATCAAAAAAAAACAACAGCAACACAAAGAAAATGTTGCATGCTTCTAGGCGAGAGCTGCGTGTGAACTAACAGCTATTTTAGCCCGTTCCACATACACGCCACAAGCACCACCCCCCTCCACACACACACACACACACACACACACCCACACACAGTAGAAACCGCAAGCCGCCGCATAAAATCAGCCATAAACAAGAATCTATAGAATAAACTATGACACAGACTAGCTGAGACCGAATAGAGACAGAGAGAGAGAGGGAGAGAGAGATGAGATGAGATGAGTGAAACGCATTATGTTAAGCAAATGTTGCAACACATGTAATTGGAGTCATGAATAATAAATGCAAATACAAATGCAATCACATAACAACAACTACAACAACTGAACAGTCAACAATCTGTACTCGTCTATGTTGAATGACTTTGATTTTCATTTGTGCTAGCATCCCCCCCCCCACACCCACCACATAGAATAATTGCGACCACTGTTTGAATACATATGCACACACTCACATACATACAACACACACACTTAGCTATTTACAAAGGGGTACGAGTAATCAAACTAATCTATTTATCAACATCTGAATCCTGACCAAATGTGCAGAATTCGTCATTCGCAATGAAAGCGAAAGGGTCCAAACAATATTGACCACATTGCTTCTGACTTGGCCGATAGAGAACACAATAATATAGGACGAGATAGAACGATATATATCTATATTTATATATATCATATATCTTAGACACGCCGAAGATTGCTTACTCTTGCAGAGCGGAGTCCAACTGCTGCCATCTAAATTTCACTATCAATTTAGAATTTGCGGATCAAGAATTTATATAACTAGTTGTAGAGTCGAAGACATTTCTTTCCATATTTTTTAAACTTCACGTAAGAATTGATTTCATTTTCAATATATTTTATGAGAAATGTGTTTTCATCGATTCTCCCACAGGGAAAACCAAACTGTTATTTGAGTAAATAGGAAAAAAATACCGGAAAACTATTTAAAAACCCTCTGCCAAAGTATCGCTACTTTTTTGCTTTTTTATTTAGATATATGGAGATAAGCAAGTACAGCTCGTAGAACACTTAGATAGCAGTAAAATAAGTATATTCCTAAGCAAATACTTAGGCAGCAAACAAATAACATTTATTTACATTGTTGCAACAACTATTTGAGTTGTTTTTTGAATGGCTCCAAATTGGTGCACCGATGCATGCGAGGCAAGAGGAGCAGCAACAAGAGCACATCGTTTGGGTGTCAGATAGCACATCTTTATAGCTAGTGCCGTATCTCACAGATATCTAACTAACTGAGTATCTGTAGCCGTATCTGTCGACGCGTATCTGGCAAGTGCTTGACGCATGTTCTGTGTTCTCGCTACTAACTGACTACTTTGTCTGTCATTGTCTTGGCTTCTTTCTGTTCGCATTCTTTGTACCTTTTTTGTCTCTTTGTTTTTGTTTTTGTCTTTTATTGATATTGTTTAATCCACTCTTATCTGGGTCATTATTTGACTGGCCATTCAACGTATCTATACAAGCACCAGCATCTGTACCTTTATCTGTATCTGTATCTGTATCTGTATCTGTATCTGTATCTGCCTCTGAATCTGAATCTTGGTCATGGCACCGCACGACGCTGTCTGTCGAGTATCTCAATATCTCAGCCCCCCTTAGTCTGTGTTGATTCTAGCCTTATAGGCTTTTGGCCCAGCCAAGCAATCAGAATGAAGGAGCGAACACCACTTTTTCTGTCCTTATCAGCAAAGAGAACGTCTCGAATATAGTTTTATTTTTATCTATATTGCTTTCAACTGCATTACATTTCCATATTCAAATTATTAGATTTGTATTAACCGTTTTACCCATTTTGAATGGGTTAAGGCTATAATGAAGGGTGTAATCAAGACTATGTAGTCTTCGGCATGCTTTAAATAGTTGTACCTTCCCTTTAAATGAATATTTAAGTTCGCATGGAATGTTTCGGCTGAAACGAAACGAAATCTTTCCCGATAAGCATTTTATTGTGTTTCCGGGAATTACGTCTTAATACAGGCCTCGAGCACTTTCCGATCTTGGTTGTGACGCGAAGTCCGCAAGATATATAATCCACGTTTGTCCACCTCAAGCTTTGCTCCTCGCATTTCCAGGAACACCAATTGCATAGTCTTTGTCTACGTATATATATGTATATATATATATATATATTTATATGTATATATCGGTATGTATTTGAGCCCATGCGTAGGGCTTCCAGAGACTGAAACCAGAGCTCAGCGCCCACATTGTCCGTTGCGGTTGTTGCCTCCACAACAACCCCCCTCCCACCCTCAGCCCAGTCTCTCAGCTCAGGCGGTCCAGCGCTGGCTTGCAAGGTTTCCATGCCTGGCGGCCCCTGTCCCCGAGCCAAGATGGAGGGAGCAGGCGGTCACTAATTGACGGCGTCGCGGCAGACTGATGGCCGCAATATGAAAAGCTTTCTGCGTTTCACCTAACGCAATCATAATAATTTGTATAAATAATCATCAAAATTAAGCAAAAGCTGCTGGCGATGCAAACAACATTGGGCGAGAGACTGTGTGTGTGTGGGTGTGTGTGTGAGGGAGTGTAGCCACTCTCCCTCTCTCTCTCACTCTGTCTGTCCCTTTTTTCCTCTGCCCCAAGAATCGGTCATTCATTCAATCAAGAAAATGTCGCACAGGCTATTAATAATGCGGCTCGTTCAAGTCCTGTGTGCTGCTCTCTGCTGTTGCTGCCACTTCGTCTTTTAGTTCTTCATCTTCTCGGTCACTTCTTCTTCTGCCTCCTCATCTTCCTCTTGTTGTTATTGTTGTTGTTGTTGTCCGCTGCATTTCAATTTGGCTCGAGAAATTGGAGGCGGCTACGTCGAGGTAAACGCGAAAAATTTAATATCCGTTACATGTGGCTGAAACTGTGGGTGGTGGATGCTGGATGCTGGATGCTGGATGGTGGATGGTGGATGGTGGGTGGTGGATGGGAGGTTTTTGGATGGTTACTTTGGCTTGGTATGTGGTGCGATGTTGTGCGCCGCGGCACGGAATGCTGCACGGCCCCAGCAAAATTGTTTTCACAACAAATGAGGCCGAAAAATGTTATTAAAAAGTTTTTCCTGTATTTATTTGCTTATGTTGTGCTCACAATTTTGTTATTGTTGCTGTTGTTGTTTATGTTGTTGTTGTTGTTTTCATTTTCTTTGGCGTTGCTTAAGTGTGTGTTGCCATAATATCTTGTTATCTGCACTGCTTTTGGACGCTCCCGAGTTCCTTGAGTTCAGTTTGACCCGCGGTCTATATTTTACATTTCATTTTTATTTAATTTTTCGTACTTTCTACTTTGGGCTTTGTTGAATCACTTGGAAGCAAATGCTTTTTTTAGCTGCTCCGGCAACGCTTTTGTCCGCAGCCAGGAGGCATATCTGTGCTGGCCGCCAGGTGTCGCAAGTCGCAACACTGTTTGTAATTACCTGAAATAAGCACAGTTTGAGCATGGGAACTTAGCACATAAATTCGGTTATCGATTATTAACGAATGAACAACAAGTCAACAGAACGTAGATGTAGAAATTAAGCTTAAACTGACCAATTCCCATCTTACCTATTTCATTTTCCACTCTGCACAAATAAACTACTTGATAAGGGCATTCTGCAAAAAGGAGCCATAACTTAATAATTGACACTTTCAAGGCAATATTCCAAGTGAATTTAGTAAAATACACAATAACTAAACGATATGTTTTGAGACCAATAAACAAGAAATCGGGCAAATAAGATCACCGTTAGAAAAACAAATGCGTAATGTATGCTAAGTAAATTACGCATTGCTCAATTGGTCAATCAATTGACGCTGCTGGGACACTCAGACACTCAGACACTCAAAGGACACTCAGCGAAGCATTCAAAACTGATTCAGTGCACTCGAATAGAACATTTCGAAGGCAAGCTTTGCCACTCATTCACTCACTTGCCACTCGGGGCAAGTCACCTTCAAAAGGCAATAACGTTGCTAACAATGTCCCAAGCTCAAACCCTCGCCGACCCTTAAAGCTCAATAATAAAAAAAAGAAACAAAAAACGCAATTCAAGCCCTCAATCAGAATTCGGGTGCGATTTGCATTTACGCCGGGCAATTGTCTTACGAAGTGGCAACATGGCCAGCCTTGCTATCTCTATCTCTATCTCTATTACTAGCTCTTGCCCTCTCTTTCTATCATTCTCTAACTCTGAGCAGCTTCGACACCGTCTGCGGCTTATGGCCGCCTTAATTTGCACATTTTAAATGGTCGAGTCTAGGGTCTTTCAACTTTCCGGAGTTCGCCTCTTCCCTCGAAAGACCATTTTTTTTATTTTTATGAAACTTAGGCGGAAGCATCGCCAGCCTGCCCCCCCGCCATGCCCCATTTTTATTTAGGTATTGGGCGTAAGTAGGCGTTGGGATTAGCACGCCGAAAAGATTTACGCGTCGTCGCCCTTTTTTATGGGCGCAAGTTTTTAGCTATTCGCGTTAAATTGAAAAGTTTTCAAACCTTTTTGCCCCGAACAACACAGCAACCCTGCAAAGCACAACACTCACATTCACACATTGGCAACTCTACATCTATCTCTATCCAACTGACAGCAGGGGGAGCACGCAACGGCGGCATTAACAACATCGGCTCCCACTTCGCAGAGCTGCATTAGCCAAGGCTTTGGCCAGGCCAAGAACTATGGCTCGTTGAGCAGATCCGATGACACACAGATGCCGGAGACGCTCACCTATGCCTGGCACAATGTCGACATCTTTGGTGCAGTCCATCAGCCGGGCTCCAATTGGCGCCAGCTTGTGAATCGCACCCGTGGACTCTTCTGCAACGAGCGACATATTCCTGCACCACGCAAGCATCTCCTCAAAAATGGTAAAAAAAAAAACATTGTTCTTTAACTTTTCACTCTTTACCACAAATGAATAAAAAGAAATGAATTTATTTCAAATTAAATTCGATTCAAAAATAATATTATTTTTCATAATATTTGTTTAAAATTTGTATTCACGTTTTCAATTAAATTCATTTTCGCGAAATGATTACAAAAATAAAATGAAATTGCCTTATTTTCACACAACATTTTTATTCATTGTTGACTTAAAATTAAACAATTTGAATCGCTTTGTTTCTTTGCTTTTATTTCTAAATGTGATGTTTTCAATTTTCAAGCGATCAGCCAAAAATCTATTTGGTGCTTAACATTTACAATTTTGGCCAACCTTTCAGGGAATTTTGGTTTACAGAATAAAATAGCTGTAAAGCTGTATTTTTAACTACATCGTAAGCCGTCATATTATCTACTGTTTTCCTTGGGATTGAAATCAAGCTATTCCTCAATCTGTACACACATTTGCTCATGTCTTCTCATCCGTAGTTTGCGGCGTGGCCTATCCGGGTGAACTGTTGGCTGTAATGGGCAGCTCCGGTGCCGGGAAGACGACGCTGTTGAATGCATTGGCCTTTAGATCGCCGCAGGGAGTTCAGGTGTCGCCGTCGAGCGTGCGACTGCTCAATGGCCAGCCGGTGGACGCCAAGGAGATGCAGGCACGGTGCGCCTATGTGCAACAGGATGATCTATTCATTGGCTCGCTCACGGCACGGGAGCATCTCATCTTCCAGGCGATGGTTCGCATGCCACGCCATTTGACCTATCGCCAGCGGGTGGCGCGTGTCGACCAGGTCATCCAGGAGTTGTCGCTAAGCAAGTGCCAGCACACGATTATTGGTGTGCCTGGACGTGTCAAGGGGCTGTCAGGGGGTGAGCGGAAGCGTCTGGCATTTGCTTCGGAGGCGCTCACCGATCCGCCGCTGTTGATTTGCGATGAACCCACATCGGGCCTGGACTCGTTTACCGCGCACAGCGTCGTTCAGGTGCTCAAAAAGCTGTCGCAGAAGGGCAAAACCGTTATTCTGACCATACATCAGCCATCCTCGGAGCTGTTCGAGCTGTTCGACAAGATACTCCTCATCGCCGAGGGTCGTGTCGCTTTCCTTGGCACACCCAGCGAGGCTGTCGATTTCTTCTCCTAGTAAGTATTTGTAAGCTAACCACATTCAACTGGCAACATTTGCGGAAACTTAAACAGACAATTCCCTCAATTTACAATCGGATCAGTTTCATTCACTTTAAAATGCAGAAAGCGGTTTTTATGTACGTTTCAAAATTACTTTCATGATTTGTCCCACAAAATTCACAATAGATAAAGGAGCACATTCAGAGGTCAAAGTATTCAAACGCATGTAAATTTGGTCAGGCTATGTTTTACCTAAACAAGTCTCTCATAAAAATTGAAGTATCTTAGTATTTTAGATAGATCTCAATTCACCATAAAAAAATGTTTATATTAAATGGTGTCTATTGTCTATAAGGGAAAAAATACATTCTACATTCTTAATCAGTTAAGAAGTAAGCTAAGTATGTGAATAATTTTCAAAGAGAGCAAAACTATTAGTGCCGTGATCCCTTCCTCTCACCTCCGTCCATTGATTGAACTCAATTCGTTCCCCATAGTGTTGGCGCCCAGTGTCCGACCAACTACAATCCGGCCGACTTCTATGTGCAGGTGCTGGCCATTGTGCCAGGCCGGGAGCTGGAGTCGCGGGAGCGAATTGCCAAGATTTGCGATAACTTCGCCATTAGCAAGGTGGCGCGGGATATGGAGCAGCTGTTGGCCGCCAAGGCACAAAATCAGCCATTGGAACAGCCCGACAACGGATATACATATAAGGCGACATGGTTTATGCAATTCCGTGCCGTACTCTGGCGCTCCTGGCTCTCCGTGCTGAAGGAGCCACTTCTCGTGAAAGTGCGACTCATCCAAACAACGGTGAGATGCACACAACTCCCCACCCCACCCTGCTACGACTTTCTTTCTCTCTCTCTCTCTCTCTCTCTCTGCCTTACTCTCCCTGTTATTTTCTTACTTTATCCTAATGTTTCGCACCCTTTCCTTTAGATGGTCGCTGTGCTAATTGGTCTGATCTTTCTGGGCCAGCAGCTGACGCAGGTGGGCGTGATGAACATCAACGGAGCCATCTTTCTCTTCCTGACAAACATGACCTTTCAGAATGTGTTTGCCACCATCAATGTAAGCATTCCCTTTTATTTGCTTTTGTGTGCACATATTTATTCGTATATCCCCATCGAACTTTTCTGTAATTTACTTCAGAACGCCAATTTTGCTATTATGGATTAAAAAAGAAAGAAAAGCCTTAACTGATAAGAGAGTTGCAAATTCGTACTAACTTTATTACTTAAAGTCCTAGCCTTATATTGCTAACAATGTTTAGTTAGTTTCCTGTACAGAATGCAGGCGACATTTTTGACCTATGCAAGGGTTGTTTTCTTACAATTGATCTATTTTTATTTATCTTGTACTCAAGTGGGTGCTTGAGTTCTTGCTAGACATATCAATGTATATACAGTGAGCAAAATCTTATTTCGCACAGTGCCTAGCACCAATTTTAATTGCATGCCATAAAGTAATTATGTAATATTTTTCAAAAATTCCAAAGACCCATGGCAGGTACATTTAGTAACCACCAAAATGAATATACGATCCTAATAAACTGTGGTTTTTCCACCTGCTAGGTAGGGTTATGTAAGAAAGTACCTCTATTTATGGCAAAGGCTTATTTCGCACAGTTACATTATGGACACCTGGGTGCCATTAAACCCGTATTTTTTTGTCAGGTTGAATATTTTCGGTATAAATAGACTAATTCTTCGTAGTCAGTTTAGTTTTTTCCTGCATTTCGGGAGCAACAAGCCAACAAGGACCTTAGGCAAACTGACTACCATTGAGCAAAGGAAACTCATCCTGGAACACTTAAAAATCGGATATTCATATCGCCAAATAGCTAAAATGGTCAATCTAAACACCTCAACTGTATTCTACATCATTTGGAGTTTCGTCGATGAAAATCGGACAGAGGACAAGGGCGGAATGGCACCAAACCCAATTTTCACCAAGCAGGTCGAGCCGAGGATCATCAGGAAAACAAAGGGAAATCTTAAGCTATCGGCTCAAAAACTGACTCAATAGGTGCAGGATGAAATAAGGAAAAAGTTCAGTATGGGAACTGTGCTCCAAGTTCTGCGCAACCATGACTTTAATGCCCGAGAACCACGAAAAAAGAAATTTATAAGCGCAAAAACTATAGGGTCTAGGATGACGTTCGTCAAAATCCACTTGGACAAGGATTTGGAGTTCTGAAACACAGTTATATTTGAATTTGAGCACAAATTAAACATTTTTGGCTCGGACGGACGGAATTATGTGTGGCGACACTCCAATACTGAGCTCAGTCCCAAAAACATAAAGGCAACAGTCAAGCACTGCGGAGGAAGTGCCCTGGTATGGGCATCTATCTCGGCAGCCCGCGACTGAAATTTTGTGATTATTGAAACAATAATGGACAAGAATGTGTACTTTGATATACTAAAGGAAAATTTACTCGAAAGTGCCGAGAAGCTAGAATACGACGTACTTTCCGGATCTACCAGGACAACGACCCCAAGCATAAGGCCGGAATAGTACAGTCCTCGCTTAGACCGAACTGTCCCCACATGATAATTCCACCGGCCCAGTCTCCAGATTTAAATGTTATTGAAAATTTGTGGGCTCTGCTGGAAAATAACATCCGGAATCACAACATATCCTACAAACAGGATTCCAAAATGCTCTACTGGAGGAGTGGAGCAGGATCAGTCCAGAAACTACCCGGAAACTAGTATCTTCCATGAATAATAGGTTAAGGGAAGTTGTTAAGGCTAAAGGATATCATACTAAGTATTAACATCCTTATTTAAGCTTTTATACGCCAAATATGTAACTTTTTTTAAGACTGTGCGAAATAAGACTTTGTACGAATTTTGAATATGTTTTTAGTTTTTGACTAATTTTAATTAATTAATTAATATTTTAATAAAAAGTAAAGTTTCTTTTTCAAATGTGATATAACATTAAACAAATTGGCATTTAAACATTTTGAATTTGTTTACTTGTTTAAACTTTATAGCACTTTAAATTTTTTGCTAGGCACTGTGCGAAATAAGCTTTTGCTCACTGTATATATATATATACATATATATATATATTTTTTTTTAACAGTAATGATCTAAAAGATTTAATTGAAATAGCGAATTCTATACATTAACAATCATGACACAATTGTAAACATATATATATTTAATATGTCATTTGAATAATTGGTAGAGATAAGAAATAACTGTGTATATCGAGCTTTAAGAATCTGTTTCATTTTGGCTCGTGCTGTCTCTTTCAGGTGTTTACGTCGGAGCTGCCAGTGTTTATGAGGGAGTCGCGCAGTCGCCTTTATCGCTGCGACACCTACTTTCTGGGCAAGACTATAGCGGAGTTGCCGTTGTTTTTAACCGTGCCGCTCGTGTTTACGGCGATTGCGTATCCGATGATTGGTCTGCGGGCGGGTGCACTGCACTTTTTTAACTGCCTGGCGATAGTCACACTAGTGGCCAATGTGTCCACCTCGTTTGGGTACTTGATATCCTGTGCTAGTTCCTCGACATCGATGGCGTTATCGGTGGGTCCGCCGGTTATCATTCCATTTCTGCTTTTCGGTGGGTTCTTCCTCAACTCTGGTTCGGTGCCCGTCTATCTGAAATGGTTGTCCTATCTGTCCTGGTTCCGCTACGCCAACGAGGGCCTGTTGATCAATCAATGGGCCGATGTGGAGGCCGGCGAGATTAGCTGCACCTCCTCAAACACAACTTGTCCCAGCTCTGGCAAGGTTATACTTGAAACGCTTAATTTCTCGGCCGCAGATCTGCCGCTCGATTATGTGGGATTGGCCCTGCTTATTGTTTGCTTTCGTGGATTCGCCTACTTGGCGCTGCGATTGCGCGCCAGGCGCAAGGAGTGACACCACCAGCTAATGATTACATATGCCCATGTATAAATTAAATATATATATATATATATTTATATGAATATGTATTTTTTTTAATTTTTATTATTTTTGTGTCGAACATAGACCACAAAACTGCTAATGAAAGCTACATTTATTGTAAGTAGGCTTGGTATTTGCGATTAAACATGCTTTTTACACACAACGGAACAAAACAAAAAAATCTATCTTATTTCAAACAACGAGCAGCGCAAACAGCACATTGAAAAAAATTCAAAACGAGCGCCACTGTAAACTCACCAGCGAACAGAAACACACCACCGAAGCGAACACCACCTTAGTAAGACAGAAATAGCTGACAGAACGCAATTCATTGGAAAGAGCGACACAACCATATTGTGCGAAGTGCGACGCAACAAGCAAGCAGTGGCTGCTGCGCAACTCTTTGCTCGCATTATTTTTAGTTGTTGCGCGCAGGCAAAGCAAAATAAATTTAATGTTTAGTGCGAGCTTGCTCTGTCTGCGGCGGTTGGTCGTGTTTGTGTTTGCTTAATCTAATCGGAAGACTCCAAAACAAAGTCTTAAATAGTTGAAATTAAGTGTCGCCAACGCACTACATGCAGTTATCCATCGCTGTCGCCACTGCTGCCTCAGCTTCAGCCTCAGACTTAGCTCGCCGCACTGCCATTTGGATCGCCGCTAAAATATTATTATTGCTGCTGCCGCCGCCGTAGTGTTTAGTTCAAATTTAGTTACCGCACGGCGTAAGCGTCGCTGCTCCGCTTCGCTTTGTATTTTTAATACAACAATACAAAAAAAAACTAACAGACAGCAGAAGCGCGGTGTAATTTAACCAACAATCAAGTTGCAATTTTGATAAGTGGCCGAATCGAATCGACACGGTGTGCAGCGAAATAGAAATTGAGGCAAATTGCCTGCGTTGCGGCCAATTGATTTTTCACAAAATACCAAATATTTTTGGTAGACGGCGCATTCGCCCCACAACGTGAGCCGGCTATTTATCCTCCCTACCCCCTCACTCCCCTCCTCTTTGCCAACGGGCGGCCCTAACCTCAAAACAGCTGTTGCATACCAGCGGCCAGCAAAACGTGTAAAGCAAATCTTAGAACAATAACAACAACAACAACAACCATATCCATAATCATCATCACAAAATGGACATCGAGACGCTTCGCAGTGAATGGGATGAACTCAATCGCGAGTACACCGAGCTTGAGGTGAGTTTTTATTGTGTTTGTTGTTGTTGTTCTTCTTCGCCTTGAAACGGTTGCTATTAAAAATACATAAATACACATTTTGCCTATTGCAGACGTGCAACAGACGCTACATTGAGCTGCTGGAACAGCTGTATCAACACCAGCAAAAATGCTTCAACGAGATCAAACATCAGCGATATCGCATGAATCAAATAACGGCCTCGATGCGACGGTGAGTATGAAAACGACAAAGCAAACCCTAGCTACAAAAAACCAACCCTTCAACAATAAGTTAGTGTACTTTGTACACTTCAAAATACTTATATACATATGTAAATATATAGTGTTGGCTTATGTGCGTTCGTTAATATATGTATTTACATATACATGCACGTACATATTAACTTGCTAGAAATGGTCGCGTTACACGAGTTAATGACTTAAAATATTCATTGTAGGTGCACAAAATCGAAAATAAACTCGCAGGAAATTTAAAGAAACAAGATCCGGAAAAATATACTTAAATTTTTATATTTTATTTATTCAATATTTGAAAAACCTACAATTAATTTAGAAATTAATGTAGACAAAAAATATATATGTATGTTTAAATTGAGGAATTAGCATATAGAAAATGTTCCACTAAATGACTTTTACACACTGTTTCGGTTATTGGGAAAACTCGTAAAACTTTACATCGCTTTGCATTTGAAATGGGATCACTGGCATTTAAATTCGTTGCATTGTCATGGCTATAATAAATATATTGAGCAACACCATTTAAAGCTCCAATTGGAATTTGATATCAACCAATTATTGTTGGCAGCTAGTTTTCTACCAATTATTTCTAATCGGACTCGCTCACACATACACACACTCATTTTAATTTCGCGTGGCTTATCAATCAGAACTGTAAAACACATGTATAGCGGCAATTAGTCAGAAAGGTTGGCCTTATCAGGTCTTATTAGGCTAACGCTTGGCAGCAGCTGTGGGTCTCGTATCTATATTTGTAGATATGTTTCTTCGTTGAGTAGTTGCTTCTAGCCTGGTTCCAATTAGTTTTTACAACTGTGTTTCTTTCGATAAACAACAAAGCTGTGATAAAACCACGCGTAGACTTTGCTCCACAAACTGAAGCTTCTGGGCGTTTTTATTACCATGGTCAATGGCATGACATTTTTATTGTTTTTTTTTTTAATTGAACCTTTGACCAGTTAACCGCTCTTCGTTCTCCCTTCGACCTCTCTTCGGCGTCCTTGACCCTATGCTTGCGTGGCGCATGAAGCGTAAACTGAAACAACTACGATCCCAACTCGCAAGCAAAACAAATATTAAAATCCAAACAAGAAAATAATGGTGACCGAAAATAATAAAAATAAACAAAACTGAATTCAATAACCACCTGTGACAGTGGGGCAAATACGCTGATTATCAGGAGAAATAATTATTCGTTTTAAACCACATTTAAAACTTTCAAATAATTTTATAATCTTAATTTGATCTACCATCAAATTACTTCTCAAGAAATTATAATTATTGTTCTTAATTATATGAAATTTATGAAACAATTATAATCGAAAAACTTATATTGCTATGTTTAGAGGATTTTGGAACGATTGAACATTTTGCAACGTTGATCACATATTACGCGATTGCTGTCCACTGTGCGTGCAGCTTGCAAGGCCAAGTGGAACCTATGTTTGTTGTTGTTGTCATAACAGTTGCGAAGTTTTTTTTTATGTATGTCACTGATCGTATGATGAGAGATATATATAGAGAGAGAGAGAGAGAGAGAGCGTGAAGCCCATGCACAAATGCTGGTGAGCGCACAAAATAAAGCTTTGCATCTCTCCGCTTCGCTCTTACGCGCGCACACAAACAAACGTGTCAAAGCGAAGCGAGCAGCACCGCGTATGCTTGCGTGCGTGTATGTGTGCGCGTAAGTGTGTGTGTGTGCGTAGCTGATTGCGTGCTTTGCACTGTCCCCGCTCTGCCGACACTTTTTCTTTTGCTTGTTCTTGCCACAATGACCTTGCGCTCAGCTGTCTCTGTTTGCCAGATTTACGCTACGCACACGTAAAAGAAAATCTATAGAACACAAATGAGTTTGAAATGTCCAAAATAATTAAATATACATAAAAAAAAATAAAAATAACTATTAAAAACTAGCACTACAGTAAAAAGCTCGCCCTACGTTTTCGTCAATTCATTTTATTTGACATGTGGAAATGGTTGGGGCAGCTGCTTCTGGCTTCTAGTACCACTAAGCAGTCAATACTTCGTCAATACATTTATTGACTGCTTAGTACGTTACAATTACTGCAAGTGGTTGTTGTACTCTATTATTGCAGTTCATTATTTTAGCGAACCGACTCGTTTGCTTATGTACTAAGGTACAAACAGTTATGGCACATACACACATTCACAGACATACATGCATGTTTGCTTGTGTATTTGTTCTGGTCAGCTGAAGGTGTGCAATGTGCACAAACAATCAACAGCAAACACAGCAGCAACAACAATTGCAGCAAATGCAACATTTGCGTCAAGTGCGCCCGTTAACGTCAGCAACGCAACTTTGGCTCGTGTGCAAATGGAAAAAAATAAGAATAAAATGAGTAATCAAATCAAAG
The DNA here is from genome assembly GCA_037043585.1 of Drosophila mimica. Lineage (NCBI taxonomy): Eukaryota > Metazoa > Arthropoda > Insecta > Diptera > Drosophilidae > Drosophila > Drosophila mimica. Next base: position 294,707 of record JBAMBE010000469.1, on the reverse strand, counting down.
AAAAATAAAAAAAAAAACAAAATGGGTCTATTTTTATTTGTTCATAATATTGTTAGTATGATTGACAAGCATTGGCCAAAACGATCAAATTCGATCGCTAGCGAACTTCCGCACTTACATAATCATAAACTAATATATATATATATATATATATATATATATATATATATATATATATATATATATATATATATATATATATATATATATATATATATATATATATATATATGTGTATGTATATGCTTAAGAATCTAGATTATTCCTCGTACATTTAAAATTCGAGTACATATACATATAAGTTTATTGAGATTTTCTTGGACTATGGCACTTCCCATATCTCTTTTGGGTCGCTTATCAGCGTTGCTGTTTTATACTATTTATTAGATGTTTAAAAATAAAGACATGAAATATGCAAGCGATTGATAAAATTTCCAGCAAATCTAACAAATAACAAAACAGAAAACACATACAGTTTGTCCAGAAAGTGTTTGAACATTGGGGGAAAAATCATATTTTACAACTTCTTTATTATTGACTTTTAATTATTTTCTTATTTTTTTACTATTAAATGGATTTTTCTAAACTATTTAGCATCAAAATTAACAATATTCATTCATTTAAATAATTGTTAAATTTTAAAAACCAAAACTATTCATTATTTTTGACTGTTCAGAAAGCGTTTGGACTATGGAGATTTCATATGGAATTTTGTACATTTAGCCACCAGATTGGGGAAAATGGCATATTATTATACATAGTGAAAGGTAATCTAAAAAAATTTGGATCGGATCCATTAGACGATATCTTAGGGAACATAGCGGTGTCAATGAGTCACATTAAATGAACCACCTGGCCAATTTACATATATAAAAGTGGATAGTTTCAAAATTTCACAATTATTCTAGTTAATGAATCTTGATAATTATACTATTATACCAAAAAGGTATAATAGTATATTGGTTTTGTTCAATGTCCGTCATGCTGTCTGTCCGTCCGTATGAACGCGCGTTCCTCCGACACCCTTAGAGATAGAGACTTGAAACTTGGAACGTATATGGGAAAGTACCTTCAAAAGTTAAAGTGTCTTGGGTTTGGTCCTACGTCCACTAGGGAGATAGAAAACCACGAAAATCGATTTTAGCAAATCGATAAAACCACATATCTCTCACAATTTAATGGATACATTCACCAATTTTGGTTGGTAGGTTGTTGGCGAGGTCCTTGAAAGATTGGCATGTGCCACGCCCACCTCCGACGCCCCCATCACCCCCGCCCCTAAAATTTTCAAATGGCTATATCTTTCGCAGTTTTTGAGTAGGGAACGTCAAATTTGGTAGGTATATTACTGGTAACCGCCTTTAAGAACCGATAACAAATTGGTGGTGCCACACCCACACCTGCGCCTATAACCGACAATTCCGATTGTAAATCGATAACTCCGTATATCTCCGAAAATTTTAAAGATAGAGTAACCAAACTTGGAAGGTAATTTGCTGGTGACCTCCTCCACGGATTGTCTTATCAATTTTTGGACCACGCCCACAACCGCCGCCCCTAGGAACTTCGTCCCTATAAATTTAAAGTGCACATATCTGCCGTAATTTGCAAGGTAGAGTCGCAAAATTTTGAAGGTATGTTACTGGTAACTGCCCCAAAGATTGATAAAAAAAATTGGATGGCCACGCCCACTCCACCTACCTAAACCGATACACCTGCTGGTGTAAATCGATAAGCCCATATATCTCACGCAATTTGAAAACTTAAGTCACCAAATTTTAAAGATATATTGCTAGTAACACCCTTCATAAATGTGGAAAAAAAATGTTTGACCACGCCCACTCCCGCCCACAAAAAACGATAAAGGCCTGTATCTCCCACATTTTAAGAGCTACAGTTACCAATCTTAGAAGGTATATTACTAAGATCGAACTCCAAAATTTTTTGGGCCCCAAAACCGATAAACGCCCAATTCCCCCGCAATTCAAGTTAGTTAGTTACCAAACAGGGTAGGAAGATTATTAGGAAACTTCTCTATAATTTTTTTGGGCAACGCCTACTCCCGCCCCTAAAGTCTCGAAAAGCCCATATCTCCGGAATTTAAGAGTGAAAGTAGCTTATACAATTTTTTGTGTCTGCTCTCCCCGTGTAATTCTGCTCACCGTCTTTAAAAGCCACGCTCACTTATATGAAGATCATATACATATTTATTAGTAGAGAATTGACAGAATATGTTCCCATTCAAAAAGGCAAACTTGGACAGTATTTCTTGATTGCACACAAATTAGGGTATGATAGTATTTCGCTGTCGGTTACGTCCGACTGCAACGTTCTATCTTGTTTTATTAAATAGTTTCGGGAATCCATTTAATAGTAGAAAAATAAAAAATTACTCAATAGGCAATAATAAAATTAACTTTTCGCAAAAGAAGTTAGAAAATATTTTTTTTTCCACGTCAAATCTATTTCTGGACAAACTTTACATCACATGTTTATTTGTTCATACAAATATTTAGATACATAGGTAGGTAACTATCAATAATGCCTAAATTGAACTTTGACGTGGTGTAAATTGAAATTGCCGTATTCGGTTCGCCATGTGTATAATTGTCATATATATATAATATTTATGCAAATTGCACGGCATCTGCTGCAACATCGATTCCATTGACCCAACTAAAGCCAAGCACATAAATTTTCCGAGTGAATGAGTCATCGTAGCAACGTAATTGCAACTGATACCTGCAACATATCAATACAAATTTTGTAAACGTTGTTGTTGTGCGCAAGTTGTCAGCTGTGAAATGGTTTTTTAGCCCAATCACACATTTTTTATTAATAGTATTATTATTATTTTTTTTTTCTTAGTTTGTAATCAATTTTTAAGAAATATATATATGTGAAGAAGAGAGATCCCGACTAGGAGATACTTCTAAACCAGGGTATAGTATAGGGATTGCTAATTGTAGTCTGTTCAGCATGTCATCGTAATATATTGGCTTATTTTATATAACTAGAAGATTATATCTTTATAACTGTGTATCTTATAGCTACCGTAAATAGATTTTATTCGACACTTGCGCAACGTTGGAATTACCGATAAAATTAAATAAGTTTATGACTTATATTCTTTAGCTCTTATAGTCTCCAAGATTGGCTTGATGGGCTGACAGAGGTACTCTTCTATGGAATCGGTTTCGCTCAAATGGAGTCTGATATGCTTCTATCCGCCTATTGAATACTCTTTTCGCCATATTTAAGGGCTTATCGATATTTGAGAAAGTCTGAAATCGTGCATACATATCCATGCATGTATATCCTAGATGAGATTCAACGGAATTGCATTTTAATTAGTGCACATATTTGTTGACGCATTAATGCCCTTTATTTACTTTACTGATTGCTCTTCCTCCACATTGCCTTCGTCAAAGTCCATTTATAATTTGAAAAGCTTTTAGGACTCTTAAATAATTAACAACAAAATAAAACTTTTATTGTCTCCATTACAGATTCAAAGGGCCAGTTGGTGGCGAGGAGAAGGAGAAGATCGATGATCTGCAGAAGATGTCGCTGAAGCGGAAGGCCCAACTGCATGAAATTGAGCAATCGCTGCCAGCTAAATCTGGTCGCTACCTGCAGGTGAGTCAAGAGTTCAAAGTTCAGAGCTGAGAGTTCATAGTTGAAAGTTGAGAGCGAATTGGATTTACACAAAGTTTGCGTAAGCGACAAATTGTGTCGCTTGTTGAATGTCGTCGACTTCACTTAAGTTTGCTCAATTTGTGTTCATTTTCATTTTCATGTTTTTTTTTTTTTTTTTTTGGTTGTTGTATTTTGCCATAGATTATCCTGGGCGATGTGAACGTCTCAATTCTGAACAGAAACGACAAAGTTCGCTACAAAGATGACTATGAAAAGTTTAAATTAATACTCAACGTAATTGGACTGATAATGGCGTTTTTCAATTTGATATTCAACTACAGGTAAGACTGGTGATAAACTTTCATTTAAGGACCCCTTCCCGCACTCGCACCCGCACCCACCCCCATATCCATTATTATCCTAACAATACACTTTTGCGCCCACAGAGCCCTGGAGCTGGCCTTCATATTTCTGCTGGTGTGGTACTATTGCACTCTGACCATACGCGAGTCCATACTGAAGGTGAATGGCTCTCGGATTAAGGGCTGGTGGCGTGCCCATCATTTCATCTCAACTGTCGCTGCTGGTGTGCTGCTCGTTTGGCCCCAGGGCGAGCATTGGCAGCTCTTCCGTCTGCAGTTCATGTACTTTAATGTGTACATCAGTAAGTAACCCAACCAAACCAAACCAAGTCGAATCGAACCAAACGAATCGAATCGAAAATCGAAAACCAAAAACCAAAGAAAACCATTTCGATCCGCCCAATGAATTCACGTTCGAATGCTTTCGTTTCTTGCACTCGTCCAATGCAGGCATTGTGCAGTATTTGCAGTTTGGCTACCAGAAGGGACTCCTGTATCGACTCAAGGCGCTGGGCGAGCGCCACAATATGGACATTACCATTGAGGGCTTCCATTCGTGGATGTGGCGCGGTTTGAGCTTTCTTTTGCCGTTCCTCTTCATTGGATACGCCTTTCAGGCCTACAACGCCTGGACGCTGTTCAAACTGGCATATAATCCGCCAGATGCCCCGTGGCATGTGTCTGTCATGTGCGGGCTCTTTCTGTTGCTCTTCTGCGGCAACATAGCCACCACCTTGTGGGTGGTGCCTGAGAAAATACGCGAGCGTGCCAAGGAACGCTATCGATTGCAGAGCATGGGCAAGTCCATGAAGCTCAGCAAGGAGATGAAGGTAAGCTATGTTTGTTGTATCAACAAAAGAAAATAACTGAAAATCCCGCTTAAAATAAATAAATTCTTTTTTTAAATGCTGCCAGACTTTCTTTTATACTAAATTCTTGTATCATTCGTTAATATTTGCAGAACAGCGCCAGTGATTTGGACATATCGAGCAGCTCGCAGAGTGCGTCTGTGGTGGCGCCACCGCGTGCGTCATCTCCAGCGGCGGAAACGTCGACGGCAACCGAGAAAAAGGCGAACTAAAGCATTTTTGGGAGATCTGTCGCTCAGTCTAATTGTCTATTTCATATTGGCTTTCTTTTTTTTTCTATTATTATTTTCTGTGCCTAATTTGCGCACCTATTTATTCGTTTTGCTTTAAGCTGAAGTTTCGTCAACCTTTATTTATAATTCCCTGTCGGTTTATCGCGCTCCTTGATTTTTCCTCCGTATTCTATTTTGAACAGCAGCTTAGCCAAGAAATTCAGTTAATGTGGGAGGGGAACAAATAGGAAAACAAATGCTGTAAATTTATACTATGTACATTATATATATATATATATATATGTTTTTTTTTTTTCAATTCTTAGGTATACTTATATATATAAACATATATATTATAATTATTATTATTATTATTATTTTTTTTTTTTGACTTGCTTTTGGAGATACTGCAAATAAGAAACGTGAAATGAAATTGTAAAGTTTTGTGTGCAACAGAAGCGAATTGATATTGAATGAAAAGAAATTGCAACACAACACAAAATAAACAGAGGCAAAAGAAAAAAATTGATTGCAAGAGAAATAACAAACAAACGTAACGGTTTTTTATGCACTGGGCTGCTGGTGGTGGGGTAGTGGCTGGAGTTGTTGCAGAAATGTGTTTCGGGCAGGGTGTGTGTGTGTGTGTGTAAGTGTGTACAGCGGTGTGTATGTGTGTGTGTGTGATAAGCGCAACTGCAATTACATTGGTGACCATTGACCACAAATCATTAAATTGCGTGTCAAGCAGCACCATTTAAAGTTGACCAATTTGGTTTTGGCCTCGACTAAACTTTTCAAATGGCGAAATTCAATCGCAGCGCGGTTTTCATATATAAATCAAAAATCAAGTGCTGATGCTATTTTCAATACTGTTGCATGTAGATATAGATAACAGGCCTCTGGCGTTATGACTGTAAGATAACAGCTGTGAGCTAACATGTAACTGTGCCATTAACATTGATATCGATGTCAATCGGTCGGTCGATATCAATTGAGTGATCACCAACAAAAGAAAGAATTAATCGTTGTGGTTAATGAAGAGAGCGGACGTGTTTTAAAAAAGGTAATTTAGTTTTGACTGCCACAATATCAAACTGGTAACGTTTTAGTTGCACCTTGTTTGCTTGGGTGCTTGTAGCTGACATTAAAATTGTTAATATTACAGAGCTCGACCCAGACAAATGTCTTTCGGAGTGCTTCAATTAAATTCGGTGTCTCCACAGTTTTTATTATACTCTGTACCCATTTAAATATTAATGAAATAGGGTATCTTAAAGTCGCAGACGAAATTATTTCCCAAAAAGTATATAAGCATATTTACTCGATCCGCACCCAGAGTTCACGTTAATTTCTTGTTATCGATTAGCCAGCTCTTTAATTTCGTTGAAGAATCGATTACCGATTACAATAAGAGTCACAAGCTGCTGAGATCAAATTTCGTTGATAGTCTGAGTAATTTGCATGCATACAAGTTTTTTACGGAATTTCGAAATTATTTGGAACAGGGTGTTGTCAAGTCGAGCTCTCTGTCACTCACTAGATTTTTGTCTTGTACTCCAATTTAATTGTGCTTTCTGCAACTTGAGCCCTGCCGCCTGAATGTGGACCTGGACCTAGACCTGGACCAGGACCAGGACCAGGACCACGACCAGCAGCGACTGATTGCCCAAGTGATTCAATGTGCTTAGGCGGCGGATGCGTCTATAAAGGCAAGCGGGGCATTGGCAAAGATGGAGATGGAGATGGAAGGGTGCTTGGCATCCCTTGTTTTACTGGCGGCCATTAATGCGGCTATCGTCTGGCTGTTTTTGCAACAAAAGCCCTGCAATGCGGCAAAAGCGGCGGTTTTTGTGCACCAACGTTTCGTCGTCATTTGGCCAACGCCCCCGCTTCACCCCTAGCCCATTGGTGTGGGCTGTGTGGGCTGTAACCGCAACCGCAGCACGGCGGTCATTGAGGGTACATCCTGTCCCGTTCGCGTTTCGTCGTCACCCTCACCCTCATCCTCATCCTCGTCTTCGTCCTGGCCATTTGCTTGTCGCGCTGCCGCAGCCTAATTTGGCGAGAGTTCATTAATTGCGTAAACGGCGCGCGCTTTTAATTATGTCGAACGGCGGCACTGACGCACCCTAGCTCCGAGCCCTTTGAGCGGCGGAATGAGTCTGTGGCGAGGAGGAAGTGGGAGGGAAGTGGGTGGGCATGCAGGAGTTATAGTCGTTGCCGTAGTAGTCATAGTTGCAGTTGTAGCAGGAGCAGGCAATTCTGGTCACGGTCCGGGCATATTTTGTGCATTTGTGGCATTGTTTGCATTGTTGTGCAGTCCAGTCAGCTGCTCTTTGCCGCGTTGGTTGCCTGTTTTTCTGCGGCACCAACGCAATTGACGACTTTTGGTCGATCCAGCCGCAGAGCACATCATTGAAGCACTGCATGCCATGCCCCCCCATGCCATGGAAAGCGTGTGTGTTGCGCTCGTGCGATTATCATTTATTGCAACCGCATACGGGAAATGACATTGGCATTCTGAAGTGCGTAATTCGTTAATTTGATAAGCATACGCCAGGCTACACAGTCGATTGAATAGTCCAATGGCAACAAAAATTGGCATTAAAGCCCACAGCCAAAAGCAAAATTAATGCCAATGGCTTTGTTTTCAGCCAGGCCAAAGTGCCCTGGATCACCCGCAAATTGTGTCATAAGCAAATGCTCCTCTCCATCTATCTACATAGTGCATAGAAAATCATATAAATTGTTTACCCTTGTAATTTGTAATAAATATATAATGTATAAACATTCTGGATCAGCAGATATGCTCAGTCCAGTCTATATAGTCATGTCCGTCGAGTACCTCAGCTCAGGAGTGTATCCGTATTCTTACAGGCCAGATCGTATAACTATACAATATATGTAAGGAAGAAGAAAAGCTTGTTTCTCTCAGTGTGAGGCTTCTTCCAATGAAGCTTGGCACATGTCATAAATATGTATTTAAATGAGGTGTTTTCGCTGCTGCTTTGCTTTCAATTACAAATTACCCACTAGTCTGGTATACCTCATTTTTTGATTTGTAGGCGAAAACACAAAGAAGAACCGCTGCTGTTCGGATGAATGAGGAAGTGAACAAAAAGTCAACAACATAAAAACAAAATAAATAAACATTTATTTATCAATATAGGAGCAACATATAAAACTACTTAATCAATTTTGAATTGCATCAGATGCAGAGGAACAGTTATTTAAAGAGCCAGCAATCGAAACCGAAATTAAACTGGCCAAAATGTGCCACAGTACGAATCCAAGAGGGACAAAGCTTAAAATGAAAATTAATTTGGGGTCAGTTGATGTTGTTGTTGGCCTTATTATTATCTAAATGCAATACAAAAGGGGGTAGGGGTTGAGGGCAACAGGGCATTGTACAGGCCAAAAAGTCATCAAAGAAATTCAATTTGGAAAAGAATCAATGGGGGAAATAATAAGTTTTCTCCCATCTGTTACTTAAAGTTCTCGCTTCTCTTTTCTCCGGCGCCAGAAAAAGAGAAATGCGAAATGTAACAAAATAAAAATAAATACAAAAAAAAAAAAAAAAAAAAAACCGACGATGGCAAATTAAATCGAGCAATCAAATGATCATAATAGGTTAATCAAGAACAGCAGCAGCCACACAGGCTGAGCCAAGAGCAGGAGTTGAAACTGGAACTGGAACTGGAGCACAAGCAGGAGTTGGAGCTGGAGTTGGGGCAGAAGAGGGAGCAGGAGCGGGAGCAGGGCGTCCCTTTTGCCTTTGGCCTTTTGGTGCTGCTGTCCCGGTCTGGTTGGCTGGGTCTGGTTGCGCCCTTCTTGCCTCAGCAATTTGTCTCCTTTTCATGCTGTACAATAGACAAATTGAAATCGCAAAATAGAAAAATGGCAGTCACACACACACACACACACACACACACACACACACACACACACATGCCCACACGTATCCAGGTTGACATACAAGCAAATAAATAAGTGCACTCAAGTATGTAATATGGGCAACAACAAAAACTGGCTGTCCCTGGTCAGACAATGTCTAGCGGGCGTTTGCTGCCCCACTTTCCACTTTCCACTTCCACTTCCATATCGACATCGACATCTACATCCGTATCCGTTTCCCTTTCCCCGGTTGCCGCCACATCCAAACAGCGACAATCGTGTGGCAAATGTAGCGTAAAATCGGCAACATCGTCACAGTTAGCCCACAAAATTGTTAGTTTCGTTACTGTCTGGACTCGGCCTTTCGTAATCAGTTGCCAAACTTGGCTGCTTGGCCAGCAGAGCAGCTCCAACTCCAACTCCATCCACAGCTCCAGCTTCAGCTTCAGCTTCAGCTCCACTTTCAGCTACAGCTACAGCAGCTGATTTATGGCTGCACACGCGTTTCGCCAAAGCTGCTACATTTATTCACTTGCAGCACTTGTGATCCACACAAACACAAGAAAATAGCAGGCGAGAGGAGGAGAGAAAAGGAGAGAGGAGGCAGCGTGAGACGAGACCAAGGCAAATTGCTTCAGCTTGCTGGTAACTTTGAGAGATCAACAGGAAGCGATATTGCTTCATATCTGTGAACCGCTTGGAATGCAAATAGAATAACGTTATTCTAGTAGAAATAAGTCAGGCGCCAAATTGCTATTATTTGGAGCAACTACAACATCTTGGTAGGGATGAGCTAGAAGCTAAGGTTTCGGCAACAGATTCCACATCGAAATAGTGACCTCAAGGAAATACCTGTCAGAGAGTGTGCTATTGCCAAAACTCATCTGTGGATCTGTTGAATGGCACTTATTAGGTAGCTGAAGGCATGGTGCCGATCCGAGATTTCCTATTCGATGCAAGTATCTAATATCATTGCACAATAACCCACCCTATGAGGGGCACCCATTGATGTAAGTTTATTTTGGCTGCAAGCAGCGCGGTTCCGCATTCGGGCAGCGTCCACAGGAATTTGCGTTTGAATTATGTGACGCATTACGAGGGCCGCCGGCGACGGAGCGAGTGCCACGCACTCACAAAACTTTAGCACAAATTGAATTATGCAGTCGAAGTAAAAGAGAGAGCGAGACAGAGACAGAGACAGAGAGAGAGAGAGAGTGGCGCGGGGCACGAGGAAAAGAGCTGACGTCGGAGCCATTAAGCGAACAAAGCGACCCGGAGACTACCCAGCGCGTTGGCCTGACTTTGGGAAATGTAACTGTAATTTATTGAAATTTGTTAGCGCCGCCACGAGCACAGACACAAACCTGCCACAAAAGCAAAGGCGACGCCCAAAAAAACAAATAAAAAAAACTCAGCAATGTCCCAAAAACCATCCAAGCCCGTCAAAAAGTTTCAGTCACGTTTTTTGTCACGCCGCCGATGGTCACCAAAAATTGCACCGGCGGTCAAAAGTCAGACGTTTTCATAGTTTTACTTTTATTTCCCCCCCCCCCACCCCTCTTGCTCATGTGGGTGCTTTTTTTTTTTTTTTTAGCGTGGGGCCACCGCACGCGCCACTCATCGTGCGGTGCCGGCAGCGCTCGACTGTCATTCGCTTATACATATCTATATGTATATTGTATATATAAATATATTTACATATATTGTATATATAAATATATGTAGGAATTGGTTTATTATTCCACTTTTATTATAATATTAGTTTATTATTATTATCGGGTCTTACTAAATAGTACATATTCACTTAAACTTATACGATTACGCAATTTTGATGAATTGCTTGCTCAATTTATGCGTGCGTTTCCAGCGAGATCTCGACACCGAATGATCGCAAACACGCTCTGTTCTCTCTCTGTTCTCTCTCAGTGTCCCGTCTCTCAATAACGGTGACCACTTCGAGTTCCCTTTTGTTCTTGACGTTCCGTGTTTTTTCCCATTCCTACATTCGGCCCTCCTGACCTAGGATTCGCCCCGAACTCCTTTAAATACTCCGCCACAGTTGATATTCGGTCGGAGGCTCTTTTCGCAACTTTAATTAAGAACTGATTCGCAAAGCCCCCATTTCCTTTATTCTCTACCATTTTTTCTATCTCTTCTGTCACTTGCCCTTGGCGTCGAAGAATTTTCGGCAACTCACACCACGACTTCAACACTGCATTTGTCGCCGCTGTACCAGACTTTGCTACAAGCCTCAGCTGCTTGCCTTTACTCATCTGTACACGCACGTCCCCTGCCGCTGCTCTCTTGTCGTCTGCGCCTTCTTCTTTCCACACGCCTCTCGTCTAACGGCTTCTCTCGTCGACTCTAATGCAGACAGCCTTTGTCGTCGCTGTACCAGACTTTACTACAAGCCTCAGCTGCTTGCCTTTACTCATCTGTACACGCACGCCTTTTCTTCTGCACTCTTGTCGTCTGCGCCTCTGCTCTAACGGCTTCTCTCGTCGACTCTGATACAGACAGCCTTTGTCGTCGCTGTACCAGACTTTACTACAAGCCTCAGCTGCTTGCCTTTACTCGTCTGTACACGCACGCCTTTGCTTCTGCACTCTTCAGCGTCGCCTTCCTTCGCCGTTTCGCCGCTTCCTTGATTCGATGTCTCGACGCCCGTAATGCAAAAACGAATTTCACAACTTTTTGAAATTCCGTTTCACTGCATACAGCCGTCTCTTTCACTCGCCTTCAAGTCTTAGTGGACTACCGCACAGCACAAATTACGCAATTTTTAAATCGCACAATGTTTAAACAAATTATGTATTGTTTCTATTTAGTATCCCGGTTGAGCCCCCATTTGTAGGAATTGATTTTATTATAAAGTTATAGTTTATTAAATTATTGGGTCTTACTAAATAGTACATATTCACTTAAACTTATACGATTACGCAATTTTGATGAATTGCTTGCTCAATTTATGCGTGCGTTTCCAGCGAGATCTCGACACCGAATGATCGCAAACACGCTCTGTTCTCTCTCTGTTCTCTCTCAGTGTCCCGTCTCTCAATAACGGTGACCACTTCGAGTTCCCTTTTGTTCTTGACGTTCCGTGTTTTTTCCCATTCCTACATATATTTATATATATTCCCATACATGTACTTAAAAGCATTATGAATATTAAGGACAGAGCCACTTACAAACACCCAAAATCTTGCAAAACACTCTCAGTTAACTGCAAAAGATTGTAATGATTGCGAAATATAGTTATATATATTAAGAAAGAATTTGTTTAATTTATATTATATTTATTTCCATTTTAAATTATTGTCTTAATTCCGCCCGGGACTAAATAAATATTCGAAATTTTGGGATATTTGATACTCGAGCTCTTCTTTAACTTATCTTATCTTTTGTGTTGACTGACAACTTGAGTCGCATAAACAAGAAGAAGAAAATCTTGTAATGGAAATATCCCATTATTAAATGATCCAATAATAAATAAAAACAAGTAAGAACGCTGTAGTCGAGTGAGCTCGACTACCATATACCCTGAACCATGCTTTAAATGCATTATAGGTTTATCGTTCTTGGGGGCTGGAGTGGGCGTGGCCCGATCTTAGTAATATACCTTCTAAGTTTGGTAACTGTAGCTCTTGAATTGCGGGAGATACAGGCATTTATCGTTTTTTGTGGGCGGGAGTGGGCGTGGTCCAAATTTTTTTTTCCACATTTATGAAGGGTGTTACTAGCAATATACCTTTAAAATTTGGTGACTTAAGTTTTCAAATTGCGCGAGATATATGGGTTTATCGAGTTACACCAACAGGTGTATCGGTTTAGGTAGGTGGAGTGGGCGTGGCCATCCAATTTTTTTGTCGATCTTTGGGGGAGTTACCAGTAACATACCTTCAAAATTTTGCGACTCTAGCTTGTTAATTACGGCAGATATGCGCATTTTAAATTTCTAGGGACGAAGTTTCTGGGGGCGGCGGATGTGGGCGTGGTCAAAAAATTGGTATGCCAATCTTTGGAGGAGGTTACCAGCAAATTACCTTCCAAGTTTGGTTACTCTATCTTTAAAATGTTCGGAGATATACGGAGTTATCGATTTACAATCGGAATTGTCGATTATAGGCGCAGGTGTGGGCGTGGCACCACAAATTTGTTATCGGTTCTTAAAGGCGACTACCAGTAATATACCTACCAAATTTGACGTTCCCTACTCAAAAACTGCGGAAGATATAGCCATTTGAAAATTTTAGGGGCGGGGGTGATGGGGGCGTCGGAGGTGGGCGTGGCACATGCCGATCTTTCAAGGACCTTGCCAACAACCTACCAACCAAAATTGGTGACTGTATCCATTAAATTGTGAGAGATATGTGGAATTTACTGCTATCGGAAATCTAAATGTATCGATAATTCAGAAACTGAGGCAGTTATCGATAAAATATTCAAACTTGATCTGCGCCTCGTATACGAGATCTTATATTCCAAATTTGAAGTCTCTAGCTCTTATAGTCTCTGAGATCCGCGTGTTCATACAGACGGACAGACGGACAGACGGACGGACAGACGGACAGGGCTAGATCGACTCGGCTATTGATCCTGATCAAGAATATATATACTTTATGGGGTCGGAGATGCTTCCTTCTGCCTGCCACATTTGCACAAAACCATTATACCCTTTTTACCCATTTTTAATGGGTTCAGGGTATAAAAATAGAAACAATTTATTGCATATTACATATTTCATATATCGAGCACAATATCGGTGGTTGATAGACAGAATCGTAATGGATTTAGTGGACGTATAGATTGACAGGTTTGTATGTGCCACTTGCTTCCAGTTGAATGCCCCTGCGTGTGGAGCAGACAATGTTAGAGTAAGTTTTAGTCTCCAATAATTTGTTGCAAGGGGACCCAAAATCATTGTCCAGATCACAGATTGGTCTTCCTGCTTGTTGCTTTTGCTATTGCTGTTCATATAATTGCTGGCCATGGCTTTTTCATATCGCAGCCACGTTCGCATATCCCGAGACCGATACCAAGATTGGTTACAACAACCAAACCACCTCAAAAAAACAAAAAATGGTTTGCGGCTGCATCGTCCGCGGTTGCAAGCGAAAAAGTTTTTAAGTGCCACACACAGAAGTGGGGGGGGGGGGGGGGGTATTGGTAAATTATGCTACTTGCCGAGCTTCCCATCTCAGCCCCACTTAACTTGCATACGCTGCGCTTTTCTATTAAGCATCCTCGACTCGTCTCATTTGTTGCCTATTTGTCTGGGGCCTAGGCTGTCCTGTCCCTGGGCATCCCGACATCGTAAAAATGCCACTGAGCCGACCTGAACGCTCAGCATTAAAACTTTTCTCATTTATCAGACGCCAAAGGACGTCCCTGCCCCACCCATCCGCGTGTCTCCTCCCGTTGGCCGGCAGGTAAATTGATTGTCGCCTCCAACGAACTTCGATGGCTGTTGGTCACCTTGTCGCGCTCCAGACCGCCCGGTGTTTAATTGCTGTCGTAGCAGGCACATCCCAGGACCCGGCACCCAGCACCCAGAAACTGAAGCTTATCTGGGCAAGGCGTTGATTCAAAATGTAAAAAAAAAACAACAATGCAAAAGTTTTGCGTCGGACACGGGGAAAGCAAAGGGGTGGAAGGAGGGAGTCGACTAACAAGTGGAGGAGCTGGAAACTTGCGCCACTGCAAGTAAAGTTGAAGCTGGTTAATGGCCAGACAAACGAGCAGCCGGACAAGTGGCTAATGAGCAACCAGCGGCTTGAATGCACACAAAAAAATAATAATAATACAGCTCTGCTTAAAGTTAGAAGCAGATCTGGAATCCAGATGGCATCGATGGTTCCAAAGTTAATCAAGATTTTCAAATATGGAGACTCCTTCTTAGGACATGATATAAATTATTTGAATTGAACGAAGGCTTATACGAAAATCATAAGATAACAATACAAGAAAACTTCAACAAACAATGCTTAGAAAAAAACAACATCTAAGATTCATCACACAGGAAAAGATCTGCAATCTTCCGAGATGCGCTGGATAAAAATGCGCTGGCATCCAAAATTCTATTTGATTCAAGGTGACAAACATCGAAACAATGTGTTAAGCAATTTTTAAAAGATAGTAACCAATTGGTTTCGATAAAAATGGGGCACACAACACAGCCAGATAAATGTTGCAAAATAACACATGTCCTGGTCCCAGGAGTGGGAAAACGTAATATTTTTTCATGAAATAAAATTTAATTTCAATGGTCCAGCGGATTAAATTATTATTTGCATGATCTAAAGAAGTCTTAGAGATGTTTCCCTATTTGAAGCTGCATTCAGTCATCACAAAAGGACCACGATTTGTGAAATTTTGTGCCATATGAGCTCATCAACCAGACCCAAATGCTTTATTCCAACAGGATATTGCTCCAGTGCATGTGACGCGGGCCTGTCGTAGGTGGATTCGGGTTAAGGATTTTAAGCTTTTTGAGTGGCCAGCAAGTTAAATCGATCTGAATCCCATAGAGAACATGTGGGGCCACCAGTTCCGTTGACTTTAAGTGGGTAATCCACAGTTTTAGCTACAAAGGAATGGTCCAAATTCCCACTATTTGAGTTCTGAAAAGTTGTTGAATCGATGTCAAATCTATTATTTTTTAGTTATAAGTAAATCTGGAGGCTGAAGATGAGACTAATTTGTTATATTCATGTAATTTATATATATTATATTAGTTTTATTAGCACTGCCTTTCATCTAATTTCGCAACGTAACCTCACTTTTGAAACAAAAAAAAAAAAAATGAATAAAAAAATTGTATGTTAATGTTACAAATTCCTTTTTGATTTGACATGTATTTCAAGCAACTAAATTTTGTTGAACAAAATAAAGTTTTAAAAATTTCATTTTAAGTTTTACAAGCAAATCAAGTGCCCTTAATCAAATTTCGTGAAGTGTATATAAAAATACATAAAAGAAATTGAAGACATGGAAAAAACTTAAAGTAAGTTTATCCCACTTATGCTTATATTAGACTATAAGATCTCAACTGCCAAAAACCATCTCATAAGCAAAAACCAGAAAACTTGTGACCTTATCGTATTTTATATATATACATATATATATATATATATATATATATATATATTTTTTTTTGTTTTTGTTTTAGATTTTGGGCCTACTTTCCAGCAACAGGAAAGTATTTTGTGGCCAATTAAGAGCATGGGAATAAGCATTAAATGCACATATTTATTTATTTATATAGTGAACACATTTAAATACTTATCACTGAAAAGGCTGCCAGCTCATTTTGCTTTAATCAAGTCCACAAATTGTTGTTGTACGTATAATAAAGAACATTTACTGTTTTGTTTAATTTATTTTATTTTTTTTTTTTTAATTTTCATTAATTCAATCTGCTTAAATTGCCATGTTCGCTTGGCATTTGTTTACAATTAACAAAAAGTGCCCAGCCCACAATTCGCTTAATGAATTCGCGCATTAACAATGTTTGCAGCTTTTGCGTCGACTGCCTCAAGCTCCATTTCCATTTCCATTTCCAGCTCCAGATCCAGCTTCAGCTTCATCTCTGTCGCTGTCTTCGTCTCCCGTTTGGACTCCTTGTTCGACGCATTTGCCGCTGTAATGGCAAAAACAATAAATTTTCAGTCAACGCATATATATTAACACACAACTCACACACACACAACTCACACACACACACACACACACACACACACACACACACACACACACAGACACACGCTTCGCAGCTGATGCATCCTTGCCAACGCTGTTGATATACTTTTGATCCCTTTTTTGTAAATGACTTTCAGCATTTAAAATGCGGCAAAATGAATTGGCGGCAATTCCACAAGCAACGACAAGCCTGAAAATGTGGCTGAAGCTGAGGCTGAGGATGGGGCTGAGGATGAGGATGAGGCTGAGGTCGTCGCCGCTTTAGTTTAATTATTTGCGCAGCCCAAAAACTCGCCAACAGCGAGAGGGAAAAAGCCAGCAGAAGCAGGAGGGAAAAAACAAAAAAAGAAAACTAGTGAAAATAATAAATAATAATAACAGTTAATGCGATGCGCCAAGTGTTGATGGTCATTGCTCGCTGCTCGCTGCTGCAGGCGGCAAGGGCGTACAGAGGTGCAGAAGGCGTGGCACCAGACACACGTGTCAATTAATTATATAAAAAAAAAAGAAAGAGAGAAGCGAATGCTCGACTTCAAGATACCCTCGTTAAAAGTAGCAATCAACTAGCAAAATACTTTCAATTTGTAATCATCTGAGAGAAACACTAGATTCCAATTGCGTCTTTCAACATAGTTTCACAAAACATGTTATCTCGACAAGGAGAACACTGAACCCAGCTCTTAACAACTACCCAGAAGGTTTGCTGATTCTAGTTTCTTAATATGAAAATAACTTGTTTATAGCCAAATAGAGATTCGTCAAACGTTCACACAATTATCACATGCTAAATGTATTTCAAATTTAGCTGTATTAATTCCAAAATTGTTGATTCGATTTCACAAATGTTGCAGAATGGATAACGGGCAGTCTGGTGAAAGTCTCACGCAATTTATAACTGTACTAATGATAATAATAGCAAAACTTTACAATTTGAGTATCAGTATCAATTATATAGTTGAAGTCAAACGTTTTCCAATATCGGTCCTCACTAAGGATGCTTTCTCCATTTGTGCAGGGTATTATTTAAAAACGCACACAAAGAAACGACAGAGCCTCAGTGGAGGCTTATAAACTACGCAGAAAGTAAGGCACACACACACACACACACACACACACACACACACTCTCACACACTCTCACACACACAGGCACCCACACACATACATTGTCAAAATATAACGTTAATCATGTTGATGCGCTTCAGTCGCAGCTGCCCCGTTTAAATGTAAACAACAACAACCATATCAGTAGCATCAACAACAACAACAACAACAGCAAAAACAACAACAGCTACAAAAATTTGCAGGCAACAAAGGCAAAGTTCGTCGAGGCCGCCTTGAGATATTCCCACAATTAATTTAATGCTCTGCGCGTTTCTGGGGCGCCTCCACGCTGCATATGTGTGTGAGAAAGAAGCCTGCGTATCTGCGAATATGAAAGTGTGTGTATGTGCGTGTGTGTGTGTGTGTGTGTACTTTAATTGTTAGTACAAACAGGATCAGACCACCGACTAAGTTTATTAAATTCTGGAAATTTATTTAAACAATACTTATTTAAGACAAAGTGAAAACTGTTTTCATCGGTGTCGAAGAATTACTGACAAATCTTCTGCGACAGTCTTCCAAAAAGACTTCCTTTGAAGTGTCTAAAGTGAACTCCTACGGAAGTGTCTTTTCTGATAGTATTGTGTCTCTTCGGGATAGTTTTCAAATAGTTTTTTTTAGCTCTCAATTATTAGTTTAATATGTATATGATAAATGTACGGCAATCGAAAAGTATTTAAGTCCCACAATTCCCTTAGCACTTCGCTAAATGGCTTAAATAGTTATTAGAACTTCAATTCGTCTGCAGACAATACTTGATGTCTTATATGAATGCCCAGGGAGGAATGCAAATGAAATCCTTGTCATTTCCGACTCGGTCTTCATATAAATATCATATTTTAATCTGCGAAACATTTTTCTGAGAAGCAAACAATTCTTTTACTTGTCGACAAATTTATACAAAGTTCTTTTGACGCTACAACTTTCTTATGAACATATGTATATATATATATATATATGTATGTATATATATATATGTGCATAGAGTTGGTATCATTGCATGATGTCACAGTGGAACACAAGCTGCCTTCCAAGTATGCAATGCAGTGGGACATGTACATAAATAAGGCGGCCAGAAGCCAGACAGGAACAACAACTGCAACAACAGCATCAAATGTTGGAGCAGTAGACGAAGCGGGGGGCGGGAGCGGAAACAGTAGATAGGCCATCGTCAGCAACAACCAACATGACCAGCAAGCAAGATATTTGGACAAAAAAAAAGAAAGGAGAAAACTAAACAAATACTTGCAACAAAGAGCAACAATAAACTGAGTTACAAGAACAAGGAATAGCCACGATGCGAATGGGTGCAATGGGGTTTGAATACAACCACACCTTGCCCCTTCCCGCACACACACACATACAACAAAACCAACAACAACAACAACAAAATACCAATGCAATGCTATCCGATGTCATTTGACAGACAGACAAGCACCGACCCGCCTTTAAGTCCAAGGCAAATCACCTGAACAGGCAGCAAACCAAGCGTCATTCAAGCCAAACAAGAAATACCTGGAGCGGGGAGGCAGGGGGCGAGGAGGTACTTGCCCCGCACCCCCACAATAATAACGGGGCAGCTATATGAAACAAAATCACAAAATGGAAAAACAAGTGCAATGAGTTGAATGCCATCTCCAGAAATGTTCATATAACTATGTGTGTGTGTGTGTGTGGGTGTGTGTGTGTGTGTTTGAATTTAAAATGTATGTGCCTAAAAAACATATTGAAATGAAAATGTTGCCTATAGTAATTTACAGGTTTTAACCCTGAGGAGCCTTCAAGTTCTTAAAGTTTTTCTTGTAAGTAGCCTGTATATAAACAAGAGAGAACGTTGCAGTCGGGTGTAACCGACTGTGAAATACTCTGATACCATCAGTTATTCCAGTGAATAACAAGTCAAAAATAATCTGTTGGGTGTAGACAAAAAATACTGAAGAGTTTTACTTTTAAATTGCGGTAGATATAAGTCAGTAACCCTCTTTCGATGTTTGGCAAGTGTAGCTATTAAATTCAGGGAGATATAGTTTTCTGGGTATTTTGGAGCCGGAAGTGGGCGTGGCTTCTTTTTTTGACGTTTCCAACTTAAAAGATGATGAGATATAGCCATTTAGAGGGGCGGGGCCAATGGGCGTCGGAAGTGAGCGTGGCATGTTCAGATTTTTTGGGGACATTAGCAATAACCTAATAACTAATAACCTAGCTTTATCGATTTGCGAACATCGACAGAGTGACAGACAGACAGACAGACCCAATATACAACGATACTTTCGGTATCAAAGTATAAAAACAAACAAGCAAATGTAGGTAACATGCTACTTTTGACTTACCAATTAGACTGTAAAATGACATCTGATAATAACATAGAAATCGATATCGATTAGTCTCGATAAAAAAAAAAAACGAATTATACTCGTAGTTAAATTGTACGCCTAATCTAGGGAGCTTAATATTTCATATTTATAGTTATATGTTTTCTGTGCTTCATAATATTTCATTCTGTTATTCGAAATTTCATTAAGATTGTTTTGATTGTTTTGGTTATCTTCGCGTTTTTAAAAACATACTGGGAAAACTCGTTGATTTAATAGCTTCGAAAACTATATATATATAAAATAAATATATGTAATTTAAATAAATTATATATAAATATGCTTTATATATATGTATGTATATATATATATATATATTTGCGTTATCTGTTCAGATTACTAGGCTGACTCTGTTGCCTCGGGTTCTGTCTTATTACCCTTTGTGTCTTGTGCCGATTTTCTCTATCTGTCTCTCTCTCTCTCTATCTCTATTTCTATCCCTATCTCGGTTTCAATCTCTCTCTGTCTCTATGCACTGCTGCACCTTTATGTTGTTGTCATTTGACGCTTTTGCTGTTGTTTTTGTCGCCGTTTTCATTGTGGTTCCATAACCTCAGTGGATGCCTGCATAACACAGCTTCACCAGTTTTTGTTTATCATCTTTTTTACATATGTGTGTTCCACGGCTTTATGGCATGTTTATACACTCGCCGCTTACCACAGTGCCCCATTCCGGCACCAGTTGCCCCACCACCCCTCGCCAGCCGTCTTGCCTCATTCAGTGGTCGCCTGGGCAGCGAGTTGTCTTCTTTTTTCGGCTTTGTCGCGTCGTGTGTCTTTCTATATGTTTGTGCTATGCAGTTGACGTGTGCTTATTTTCTATCGTGCCCCATATGTCACGCCAGCTCTAAGTTCTTCTTGCCACACTCACTCACACACACACACACACACACACACACACATGCATATGTACGAAGGCAGCAAGCGATGCCGTTCGCTTTCGTTCTTCGCAGCTTGCATTCCCTTCAAAATTGGGCATACCAAATTTATAAAGCACTTTAAGTCAATTGCCATTTAATTTCGATTACATGTGAGAAATATGTAAAAAAAAAAAAATAATGAATTCAAAAGTAATTGCTATCGATTTATTAAAATATTTTTTACATTAACAACTAATATTAAAAACTTTTTAAAAACCATTTAAAGAAATAGAATAAATGATATAATTACTTTAAGCTGAATTTTGTTGTTCCTAGTAATATTAAGAATTTAACAACATTGATTTGGGAAATGAATTGAACTACAAAATGGGGCTTATTGATTTTATAAAAAAAAATATATATAGCATCGAGTAGCTAAAGTTACGACTAAATTTTGGTCACTAAAACAACCAATGCAGAGTAACGAGCACAAGCAACGAATAGCCTCGAGTAAGGGATGAAAGAGAGGGAAGAGAGAGTGAGTGCGACAGCACCTGAAAATTTATGCATTGCAGAGTATTTCTTCTTTTGGGTTTTCTTTATTGTTGTATTTTTTTGTATTTTTTTCTTAGTTTGTGAATTTGCAGCATTGTTAGCGGATGTATGTGTGTGTTTGTGAAGTTTTGTTGTATAAATTGCGTTGGGAATAAGAATTGAGTTCTAAAGAGATTTAATGGTGTACGGCGTCGTCTCCTCCTTCGTTCTGCACCAGCAGCTAGTAGCTTGCAGCCAGAGCTCAGCTCCATTGTTGGCCAAAAAAATAAGGAAATCCAATAGCAACAGCAACAACAACAACAGCAACAACAGCAACAGCTGCCTTTTAAGCTGGCATTGTTCGTATTCAGCTTTGCTGCATTGCAAGAATTTACTTTAAGGCATTTTGGCTTTGTCAATTTTGCATTTCCGTTCTTGCAACCAAGCGATGGGGCAGCCCCTTGAGCACCGTTTCATGTTATTAATGCAGACAACGTATATGAGACTTCTCTCTCTTTTGTGTGTGTGTGTGTGTGTGTGTGTGTGTATTTGTGTGTTTGACGGAAGTGGTAACTAGGCAAAGCTTAATTTGATTATTCCAAATGGACAATAACAAACGATTTGCAGGTTCAGCGAATTCTACGAAACATAATTGAAGTCGCATAAGAATGACAAAAGGTCTGAAATACAAAAATCAAGGCAACACGGCACATTCAAAAAATATAAAACAATGAAATAAGTGCAAATTGAGTATTTGTAGACATGTTGTTCTTGAGTCTCAAATTTGTTGTCTTAATCATTTAATACAAATCAATCCTTTATTTGAATCTTTATCCATTTCCATTTATCTCTATGCAAACTAGTCCCTTCACATTAAAGCTATTTGGTGCATCTTATCACAATAACATATACAGTGGCTAAAAGCTCATTTCGAACAGTGTGTAGCAAAAATTTTAATTGCCTACCACAAAGTAATTATGCAATATTTTTCAAAAATTCCAAAGACCCATGGCAGGTACATTTATTAGCCACCAAAATGAGTATATGACCCTAAAAAACTGTGGTTTATCCCCATGCTAGGTAGGGTTATGTAAGAAAGCACCTCCATTTATGGTAAAAGGTTATTTCGAACAGTTACACTAAGGACACCAGGGCGCTATAAAAGCCGTATTTTTTCGAATTTTTTCGGTATTAATAGACCAATCCTCCGTAGTCAGTTTAGTTTTTTCCTGCATTTCGGGTGCAACATGCCAACAAGGACTATGGGCAAAAGGACTACCATTGATCAACGGAAAAATCATCCTGGAACACTTAAAAATCGAATATTTAAATCGCTTTATAGCTAAAATGGTCAATCTAAACATCTCAACTGTATTCTACATCATTTGGAGTTTCGTCGACGAAAATCGGACAGAGGACAAAGGCGGAATGGCACCAAACCCGACTTTCAGCGAGCAGGACGAGCCGAGGACCATCAAGATTTCAAGGGGAAATCTGAAGCTATCGGCTCAAAAACTGACTCACTAGGCGCAGGATGAAATAAGGAAAAAGTTCAGTGTGGAAACTATGCTCCAAGTTCTGCGCAACCACGACTTTGATGCCCGAGAACCACGAAAAAAGAAATTTATAAGCGCAAAAAATAGTGGGTCTAGGACGACGTTCGTCAAAATCCACTTGGACAAGGATTTGGAGTTCTGGAACACAGTCATATTTGAATTTGAGTACAAATTAAACATTTTTGGCTCGGACGGATGGAATTATGTGTGGCGACACTCCAATACTGAGCTGAGTCCCAAAAACATAAAGGCAACAGTCAAGCACTGCGGAGGAAGTGTCCTGGTATGGGCATCTATCTCGGCAGCCCGCGACGGAAATTTTGTGTTCGTTGAAACATCAATGGACAAGAATGTGTACTTTGATATACTAAAGGAAAATTTACTCGAAAGTGCCGAGAAGCTAGAATCCGACGTACCTTCCGGATCTACCAGGACAAAAACCACAAGCATTAGTCCGGAATAGTACAGTCCTGGCTTATCTGGAACTGTCGCCACGTGATAATTCCACCGGCCCAGTCTCCAGATTTAAATGTTATTGAAAATTTGTGGGCTCTGCTGGAAAATAACATCCTGAAACACAACATATCCTGCAAACAGGATCTCAAAATGCTCTGCTGGAGGAGTGGAACAAGATCAGCTCAGAAACTATCCGGAAGCTGGTATCTTCCATGAATAATAGGTTAAGGGAAGTTGTTGAGGCTAAAGGATATCATACTAAGTATTAACATCCTTATTTAAGCTTTTATACGCCAAATATTTAACTTTTCTTAAGACTGCTTTCAATATACATTGACCTGTATTTTGGATATCTTTCCAGTTTTTGACTAATTTTAATTAATTAATTAATATTTTAATATTTTAATAACAACTAAAATTTCTCTTTCAAATGTGATATAACATTAAACAAATTACCACTTAAGCATTTTTCGTATTTTTCCTTGCTTAAACTTTATAGCACTTTAAAATTTTTGCTAGACACCGTTCCAAATAAGGTGGTAGACACTGTACATTGACCTGTATTTTGGATATTTTTCCAGTTTATGACTAATTTTAATTGATTAATATATTAATAACAACTAAAGTTTCTCTTTCCTATGTGATATAACATTAAACAAATTGCCATTTAATCATTTTTCGTTTTTTCTTTGTTTAAACTTTATAGCACATTAAATTGTTTGCTTCACACTCTTCGAAGTGAGCTTTTGGCCACTGTAGCTGCAACGGGAACTATGTAACCGTCATATGAAGAATCGTTTTTTACGTTTTTTTAAGTCCTTTAGTGCGATTTAGATTTCGTAAGGCTTACTCCGGCCTGCAAGGATATGTAATCTTCGGCATGCCTTGAATAGACGTTCTTAATTATTTATAATACATTTTGTGTGAAACGGTTCAGATTTCTGAAATTTCCTCTTGGCAAAATATTTTTATAAAATCATTGATTCATTTGCAAATTTAGAAAAAATCGATAGTTGGACAATATCAAAGACTAAAATCAAATATAAATAAAATTGAATTTAAATTGCAATCAACAAGCAAAAAAACATGGCAACCGTGAATGCTAATGTGCATTAAAAAGTAGAAAACATTAAATTCAAATTCAAATTAGTGTTGAGTACTGGATTGCACTTATGTATCTGTTGCACTGCAACAATTATCCATATAGATTTTCACATACATACATACATATATATGCTCGCGCATATGTATGTATCGATATATGTTTGCCTATGCATTTGTGAGAATGTGCTCATCATTGAAATGTTTCTCCTGGCAGCAGTGTGTGTGTGTGGGTGTGTGTGTGTGTGTGTGGGTGTGTGTGTGTGTGGGTGTGTGTGTGTGTGTCTATGTGGATGTGTATGGGTGAAACCAGCTGCAATCCGTTCAACGAACTCCTCGCCACGAGGTCGCATCTGTACCGCCCGCACACGTTGCAAGTAGGAGCATTGGCCGGGCACACTAGATAGCTGGAGCTGGAGTGGAGGGAGCGGTCTTAGAGAGATAGGGTGTGCAACTACACTTTGGCTGCTGCTGGGTAATATGAAAATTGCACTGGCTGTTAACCCTATTTGCAGTTGCTTTTGTGCCATAAACCCAGTCAGAGAGCTACAGCTGCATGGCAACCGCCCCCTAAGCCCACAGCTGTTGTTATTCTTACAGTTGATGCTGCTGCTGCTGTTGTTGTTTGTTGTTGTTGTTGTTGTTGTTTATGTTGATTTCGTATCATCAGAGATTTTCGCTTGATGGTAGGCAGGCGGCAGGCGGCAGGCGGTAGGCGGCAGGCTGGCAAGCATAGGCTATAAGGGCACTCTGGCAAAGCAGAAGCGTAGCATACTTTTCAGCGCTGCTGCGTTGCTGATTATGTGGCGCCGAGAGGAAGCCCCAAAAGCAGAAGCAAATGCAAGCGAAGCACAAAAACCAGACCAAAGTCTTTACACCTGGCCAGATAGCCGGGGGTGTGTGTGTGTGCTTGGGGGGAGGTGGGCGATTCGTTGACAACCTGTGCGAGAACAACGCACAACAGCGACGGCATCCAGTTGCGTACGCCATTTTCTTGTTAATACCGGCAGGATCGGGTCACTATAACATATAGCTGCCACAGGAAAAATCGGTTGAACACGAGTTTTCATTTGAATACCTTGTTTTAAACAAGGTATCTCAACCATATTTATAAATTTTATTATGCTTCCAATATTTTGCAGCAAAATCAGTAACTTCGGACAACTACATCGTTCTCATAGAAAGCAATCAGTCGGTTTTTCTAAATGTATGTGGGTAAGGGTATTTAGTGTACGGCAATCCTAGGATACCGCTTCTGGCGTGTAGACTCTCTCAGTTTTCCAACGTACCGGGGTATTCTTTTTGGCCAGCGGCGTGTAAATCATTTTGTATGCATTAAATCGTCTTCCACGAAACAGCGACGAACTCAAAACCTGAACAGTTCGCCAGATTCAGAGCCAAAGCCAAGTGCCACACACACATCGCACCTTACCACACCTCCCCTTCCACTGCAATTTCCAGTTGCATGTTGCCCGCTTTGCTTTCGCTTTATTTTTGTCCTTGTTGTTGTTTCTTAAATATTTTTGCCACTAAGCTTTGAGATGCTGCACGCTGAATACTCGGCTGGCCAGGCCAACACAATTCCCACCGCCGCTTTACATTTAGTTGCACATGCGTTTACAGTTATATGAGTGAGTTCCAGTGTGTGTGTGTGTGTGTGTGTGTGTACAATATGTCCAAGTGTTAGTAGAGGTTGCGTTTATGGAATACCTGTCACATTTTAAAGTTTGCCGCTCGACGACTTGTTCGCTAAAGTAATCAAATTCCTTCTCTCTAACTGAACGCATGTGTGGAGCCAAGAAGAAGAACAAGATGAATAACAACAGCAACAACAACAGCAACAACAACAACAACAAGGGAATCAACAGCTAGGCAATGATAGTAGGCAACAGGAACAATAAAAAGTCGGTGCATAATGAAAAATGTCGCATGGAAATTTCATTAACTGAAGAAACAAAGCATTACCTGAAGTAACATTGAGCATTTACTTGCCACACACACACACACAAACAGTCCCTGGCTCTCCCTCACTCTATCTCACTCACTCACTCTCTCTCTCTCTCTCTCTCTCTCTCTCTGTTTTTGTTGTTAAGGCTTAAGGGCATGGCATAATCAGGGCAGTGCACAGCAAATAAAAAGCAAACGCTGCCTGTGAAGTGGATGTGTGCGGGGTGTTGCTAGGTTAAAGGGAGTCGGGCGGGGGGAGGTTGCACTGCTGCTGCTACTAAGTGCTTGTGGCAGTGAACACTCAGTTGGCTGAGCGCTACTTTTGGATACGTTGCTCCCATCTTGAATGACATTAAAAAGAAAAGAAGAACAAGCATCAAATTGGCTCGAATGCACTTCAACTAATAAGAAACTCTCATGACCTGTTAGAGATAACAGCACTTGTAAAAAATACTGAGGTAAAAGCAAATATGGGTAATTGGTAAATGTGAACAAATTAGCTATAATGTGTTCATGCAACATTTGATACTTAAATCGGGTCATTACAGTCTTCAATTGTTATCACTGTGGATGGCACAGCACTACTTTCATAATATCGAATATAAAAACCAATCCAAAAGCTAAGCCTAATTCGGCAAAATAAATCATAAGTAAATGTTAATTTGAAGCATACTTATATGTATACTTATCAATACTCCACTTATCTTTCAAACTCCACTTTTTT
Organism: Drosophila mimica; assembly: GCA_037043585.1. Lineage (NCBI taxonomy): Eukaryota > Metazoa > Arthropoda > Insecta > Diptera > Drosophilidae > Drosophila > Drosophila mimica. Next base: position 267,380 of record JBAMBE010000469.1, on the reverse strand, counting down.
ACTATCACAGTCATCACTTGGACACATTTTTTCGCCAACCTAAAGCAACAAGCAGCTTGCAGCTTACGTTCCATCGGCTTTTTATGGAAAGTACTTCTATAAAGGCAAATCCTAAAATGTTTCCAGAGACGACATTTGACTTGCTCGCCCCGGGCAACTTTATTAATGTTTGCCCAAAAAATAAAATATTAAAAAAACACGTTAAAAAAAAAACCACTAGACCAAAAAGGTTGACAAAAACCAGTAAGAAAGCTGTAGTTGAGTGAGCTCGACTACTATATACCCTGAACCCAGCTATATACATATATATAATAGAATACATTAGAACTCTGCAAGTGCACTCATTTCCAAATGCAGTGAAGAGTAAAAAAGTGCAACAGTAAAAAAAACGAATTCAGCGCATGTTTTTATTTACAACCTCCAAATTGATCCTAACTGGCTTGCGACAAACGCAGGCATAAAATGAAGCGACTCCGTTCTGCCTATGAGAACTACAGTCTTTGAGATCCCCGTGTTCATACGGACGGGCAGATGGACATGGCTATATCGACTCGGCTTTGGATTCTCATTAAGAATAAGTGTACTTTATGGGGTCTTCGATGCTTCCTTCTGCCTGTTTGTATGTATTTGCACAAAACCATTCTACCCTTTTTACCAATTTTCAATGGCTTAGGGTATAAAAAGAAAGCTCAAACATTTGCGGCTACTTGTTTTTTGTGTCAACTGTTGGCTAATTTGTCTCCAAGGAAATCAGCTGTGGGCTGCTGGACCGAAAAAAATAGAAAAAAAAAAAACAATTTATTATGTTTGTTTTGAATATTTTTTCATGTACCAATGAGAGAACTGTGTAGTGAAGAGGGAGGCGGTGTGTAAACTATGGCTCTGACAATTAAAATGGCCGTCAAGCGGCCAATGCGACAAACATTAAAAATTCAAGTGAAAAATGTGTGTGTGTGTGTGTGTGTGTGTTTTGTTATGTAGTGAAAGGGGATCCACTCAAAGTTAGGACGGTCTGAGGTCACAAAACTGTCGCTTTTTACTGTTACCCTCTTCGGATAATTCAACAATTCAGCCCTTGAACAAGCTGCCACTTCACTAGGTGTAGAAAGCACTTGAGCTAAGTCGCCAGCAAGTAAAAAAAAAAAACGGAATTTTAATAAAAAATAAGTAAATAAAACAAAGTTCAATATGCCTACATTTCGCAGCCACCTAACACGGATAGCAATTAATCTATGTGTGTTTTACAATTTGATCAAATTAAGTGCTGAAATGACATTGACATAAATTGAATAATTTAAATAAATTAGATGTCATGCAAAAAAGGATCTGTCCATAACGGATGTATTATTCTGTTGTTGTTAAAGATTAAAGTTTTTGTAAAATATGTTATACTAATATTGTGAGTCTGAAACAAAGATTCAATAACCTTATACTTGAAAGATACACTTGAATACCAAAATATTATTATTATATTATCACGTATATACTTATTAGTATTTCTATGGTCACTCGCTTATTCATAAACAGCGCTGATGAGCACATTCACACACACACACACACACACACACATTTATATATATATACACACATTCACATCCTTTTCAGCTGTCTGTCTGTGACGTGTTGAGTGCCTAATAAAACAAAAAAATAGCAGGTGCTTAGCGGACTAAGAAACATTCAAAAGGACACAAGCAGACAGACAAACAAACAAACACACACCATTAAGTGAGGCAGCGCTTCGTAACACCCGCCCCGGCGTCAAATTTGATAATATTAATAACCCTTTTCTAAATGAAATTTTGTGGCAAACATTTCGCTTGTCATTTTGCCAGGAAACGAATGACACAAGTACATCACATGCCGCCGTCCTAGGCTCTCCTTATTGTCATTAGTTAGTTGCCAAGCTAACCTAACAAACCTAACAAACCAAACTACACCTGTGCCACCAACCACTGCAACCACCCCCACCATTGGACACCATTCGCCGCTCCTCTTTGACAGCGCCATTTTGGCTGCTTTGATTCGCTGCTCTAAAAATGGATGCCTATGAAAAATGTGACGTGTGTCTGTGTGTGTGTGTGTGTGTGTGTGTGTGTGTGTGTGAACCCATTTTTCGTGGCGAGTAGCTGTATGGTTGTGTGTATTGGTGTGGGCGGATGTGTGTGTCTGTGGCATGTCATACATTTTTCGTTCGTTTGTTAATTGAAAAATGCTGGCAACATGAGGAGTTGCCGTCGAAGTCGCCGTTGCACATTAGAACCGCTGCTAAAAAAATATACACGTGTTTATCTAATCTATTGTCCTTTTATGATTGAAACTAAACAAAATTGTTATTTTAAGCTAATTTCTATATTTCTTCAAATTTGGACGTATGACCGATTTGGACCATTGTAGATAAACACAGAAATCGTTTTCAAATTGTTTCTTTAAAGTAGAATAGTTCAAATAGTTCTCGAATAAAGATAAAATCTACAAATGTAGAAACAGATATGATTTCAAACATCTGTTGTTTTGTGTTTGAGTGCAGAGTTCATCAAATTAGCCGATTGTAATGTCAAATGGAAAGTTAGTTGGAACCACTGTGCGGCGCTTCTGCTGCTTGGTGGGCGCACACCATCAAAAACTTGTCAAAGTCACAGACACACACACACACACACAGACCGAATGACAGACAGACAGAAAGATAGAGAGAGAGTGAGAGTGAGAGAGAGATTGAGAGTGAGAGAGAGAGATACAGAGAGGGGCAGTGGCTCAACGACTGCCATTTGTTTGGCAGTCATGTCTTGTAAATTATAATTTATAGCTTGTCGCCGCTCGCTGTCGGAGCCGTCGTTGAGGTTTTGTGCCAGTCTTTAGTAGCTTTAACTCGGCTTGCCAGAAATTCAGGTGAACTCATCAAGTGTAAGATGGCAGTAGCCGATTTAGCCATCAGCGAACCGCTGACAACTTTCTGAAAAGGTTCTTTAAGAAATTACCTTTTGGCTTATCAATTTACATACATAGATATATGTATAGATCGACTTCTTGAAGCCGACAGACAATCACATCGTCGAAAGGCTTTCCATAAAAAAAATAACCAATTCATTTTAAATATTCTAACACATCCAACAAGGACAACTAAATTGAGAGAGCTTTTTCTATTTTCCTGTTGACCATTTATTTGATATATATTTGCCTCAACGTTTTTAAAACTGACTTTGATTGTTTGTTGGTAGTAGATCATTCTAAAAAAGAACGCCATCTCCAAACCTGCAAAAACCTTTAAAACCCTTATAAATCAATTAAAATTGTTATTGAAAAATAAAAACACATATCAAATGAACAATAAATTGGAGCTTACTTGCAGAACTGTTGGCCAAGAAATTTCACTACCAACAAAATTGTGGTGCATGTAATTACGTCAATTTCAATGAAAGCTAAAGTATGAAGACCTTCGGTGCAGTATTTTAAGCTTTTGCATTTCTTTAATGTTGTGATTGTTCCTAATTCGCTTTCAAAAGCCGGAAATTAAAAATGTATAAAATAATTGTAGACAAGGGAGGAGGCAGAGTGTGAGCGGTGTATACATACACATATACACACACACACACACACACACATGCATATCACACGTGTGGTAAGGCGGGCATTACGAGTACCACAACAGTGAGTCATAACTTGTAGTATGAGCCGGCTGATATGACACGTAGATGACACTACTTACCTTATAGCCTTTTATAGTTGCTAAGCTCCGAGGAACCAACCTGTTGGAAGAGTTTGCATCGATCGATGTAAGCCTCGGAAATGACAGGACGGCAGCTTACTTATCGGAAGGTTAGAAGAGGGTCTGTTATAGACATAACTCTGCTAAGCAGCTCGATATGCTGGAAGACAACGTGGAGAGTCAGCCAGAAGTTCACTTTTAGCGATCACCAAGCGATCTGCTTCGCGATCAATGGAAGACCGTTAAGACAGCCGCGACCCAAAGCAAATGGGCCCAAATGGAAAGGAAGAGCCAAGAGAGAGCTGAAGCACAGCATCAAAAGTAGCAAGTCCAGATGCTTCCGGGCAATATGTAAAGAGGCCGTTGTGAACCCTTGTGAAACCGCATACAAGGTGGTCACAAAAAGGATTAGGAGCGAGGACACTGTACGGATGACTTGCCCTACGGCCTAATCTACCATAGGAGAGAAGCTGTTCCCCCATCACCACCATCTGGAGGAAAGGAATCCAACCTGGAGAATGGAACTCATTCGGAAATTTTCTACAACAATTGCAGACAAGGCAGTTGAGGCTACCAGATGGAAATGGGGCAATAAGGAGTATTGCGTCGTGAGTACCCTGGACATACGCAACGCAATCAATTCCGCGAACTGGTCGTTCATCAGAAGAGCTCTGTACGTAATTGGAATACCACCGTATCTGTCCACAATCGTATCTAACTACCTATCCAACCGGGTATTAGAGTGTGATACAGATGACGGTCCACGGAGCTATGAAGTCACAGTGGCGTGCCACAGGGTTCGGATCTAGGCCTTCTGTTGTGGAACACAATGTATGACGAGGTGCTTAGCCTCCAACTCCTCCAGGGTTGCAGCCTTATAGGCTTTTCCAAGCAACGCAAGGAAGTAGAGGCTGCAGCAAACGTAGCAATGAGAATCGTGGCAAGATGGATGCAGGAAGCGAGCTTGGAACTTACAGGCCATAAGACAGAGGCCGTACTCATTTCAAGCCGCAAAGTAATCGAGTAGATATAGGTTCAAGTCAATAATGACGTGGTCAAATCCAAGGAGGCAGGCGAGATGGGGCGCAGCATGCAACGGACGGTGGACCCATCGGTTGATACCAAACAATGAAGAATGGATCCCGAGGAAAACAGGTGAGTTGGATTATTATCCATCCCACTTTCTTTCAGGTCACGGAGTATACAGGAACTACCTTCACAGGTTCAAGCACGAGGATAGCCCTGAGTGCCCAGCCTGCCGGTCGCGGGAAGAGAGTCCAGAGCTCGTGATGTACCATTGCGTGAGGTACAGGGACACCACAATGTCAGTGCGCTACCTGAGTCCTTGGTGCGGTATACGACGGAATCTCCGTCACACTGGATAGACGTCCGCCAGCTCATCATAGGCATACAGAGGGATCTGAGATTATGCGAAACTGAGCGCGAGTGACGGAATGTGCCTAGTTAGGCAACCCACCCCGACGTTGTCTTTGAATCGTGCATGCAGTTGGCAAGGGCCTTCTGTATCTCCTGGAGATTCTAACCTCCATAGTGTAACCAAGAAACAAAAAAAAAATACGCATACACATACACATACCGTGTACTACAGCAGGCAGCTTAATTAATTAGAAATATGCAGCACAGCAAATTGGCTTGGATAATCCGCAGGCCCAACCAGGCAAGCAGGCAGTTGAGTGGCAGCCAGAGAGGTGAGGATGGGGGCTGAAGCTAGGGCGGGGTCAGAATAGGGATCGGGGTCGGGCTCTGGCAGTCAGGCACAAACCGCAGTAAAAGCCAACAATTTTGCCATAGTTGAGAGATACACAGAAAATATCCGGCTTTTTTAAAATTGCAGTTTCATGTCACTTATATCTCACAGCACGTAGGCAGTGGAGGGGATTGGAAAGGGATGTGCCAGAGATGAGCAGATTGAAATCCAGCAACTGTCCCTCTACCCCCTTTTGTCTGTGTGTTTGTGTTTGTGTGTGTGTGTATGTGTGTGTGGGGCCTAGCAATTAATTAGCAACGGAAATTGCGCTAATAAACTAACAAATTTACGAGCTACATTCACGCCAGTCAGCCCGCCCAACCCAGTCCAGTCCAGCCCAGCCCAGTCCAACCCAGTCCAACCCAACCCTACCCAGCCCAGCCCAGCCAAACCACAGTCAGCCAGCCACGCCAAACGCCCACTGTGCCGTCGACAAGCGGAAACGCTGAAGTGGCCATCATTAAAAGCTAAAGCAAATGGCTGCAACAGAATAAAAGCGCAGCAGAAGCAACTCCAGCAGCAAAATGTCCCTTGCACTCCTTACTGAAAACAGCAGCTAGGAAATGAGATAGCAAGTGAGAGAGAGAGAGAGAGTGAGAGAGAGAGAGAGAGAGGTGGTTCTCAAAAGCGACAGAGCATTGTTGCGGCATGCTTTGCAGAAGCGGAAATCACATAATTTAAATCGCATTTCCAAAAGCTGATAAAACTAAAACGAATACACGTGTGTGTGTGTGTATGTGTGTGCGACAGAGTCCTTCTCTCTCTCTCTCTCCCTCACTCTTTGTCTCTATATGTATATGTGTGTGTGTGTGTTTGTCAGTTAATAGTATGAGCAAAAAATGAAACTGTGCGCGCATTTCCCATGAACAAAACTCGCAAGCAGCCAGCAGCACATCCGCTAGTCAAAAAGGTGCAATGCAGCGTGTGTGTGTGTGTGTGTGTGTGAGTGTGAGTGTGTGTATGGGAGTGTGTGTTTATGTGTGTGTGGTTCTAAGCTGTCACTCTGGTTACGGTCGTGTGCAGTTACCGCCCCGAGCTGACTGACTGCGCTGACAGCTTGCAGGTCCTTCTGAAAGAACATAGCGACTTTAACGGCATAGCAACGGAATGCCAAAAGTGAATACCACACAAACACACACAAACACACACGCACACACACAAACACACACGCACACACACAAACACATACACACACAGATATGGAAAATGCAATACAGTTGAAATATGCTATGAGAACTCTTCACATTTAGACAAAATACGAAACCAATTTGACTTTACAGCACTTGTTAACATCGTGCTACTTACAAGTACAGTGCCGGCCAAAAAAATACTACTGATTTCAAAGAAGTGTTGATTTGCTTTAATATTTTGTGTGATGGAAACGGATATCGAGAGTATTTAAGGCGTTCGGCAATGCAGAATATAACCCCGACAATTTGGAGTTTCGGTGCTATATTTAGTCGACAACCGTTCAACCTAACCTAACCTATTAATGTATCTGCATATGTACATACATATGTATATTCGACTCCAGTGAAATGGAGCATTCGCATATTGCGATTGTTTTGCTAACCGCTAACTAAAACTTTTCGGATGAATGCGTCGACTCGGCAATATACGCCTGTGTCTGCGTCGTCCTGTTGACAGGACACCGCCCAGCATCCAGATCCATTCATTGAATTTCAACCTAAGCTGAATAACAAAAAAAAAAAAAAATATTTTTTCAGTAGAATTCTTTGCATAGTGGAGCTTAATAATTTCTTTCTTTCAAATGAAAAAAAGTTCTTGCTTCTGCAGTGAGTAAATAAAAGATGTTTTCTGGATTTCAGAGTCTTAGTTTTTCTTTTAAGATTTATAGAAATTTATTATTATTTTTTAATTTTGAATTTTTTTATTTTATTATTTTATTTTACTCTTTTTAATTGAATAAAAGATTGCATACAAATCTATTTCATTTTTAACGCAAATGAAAAATCCGTAAATTGAGTGCAATGTCTGAACATGAATGTGTTATTTTAGATAGAGTAAAACTTGAATATTGAAGTTTGTGCAAAATAAATATATATATATGTATATGTATGTATATATAACAGACAAAAGAGAAGAAGCATTTTCAACCTGGATCTGATTACGGTATTTGATAGTTTACATTCCAAATTTGGAATCCATAGTTCTTATAGTGCTGAGATCGGTTTGCTTATACCCACATGCAATGGGTAAAGAGTGGAAAAATAATAACGCGGCTTGACTTTAATTTGCAATCTAAAGGAACGGTTAACTGTTACCCGGGACCATGAGCAGCCACTCCCACTTGGGCTCCACTGGCCGTTGGCATCCCTCAGCCATGTGTAAGCTATGGATAACTGATATTGGGTGAATGATGAAACGCATCTATATTTTTTATGCAATCATTGAGCGAGTCACAATGTTGAGCCAAAGACCTCCCACCCGCCCATCGACCACACCCACCCCCAACTCTGATGTTCATCTGCATGCAATTTCACATGTATACATGGTTACACAGTTGCACATTTATGAGAGTGTGTGTGCATGTGTGTGTGTGTGTGTGTGCGTGTATGCTACAACACTCGGAGAAAAGATCGAAATGTGAATCGTTGTAAAAACCATAAGGTTTCCCTCTGTTTTCCATATATTGTTTTCAAATTATACTAATGTAAATTATTTAAAATTAGAAACGCTCGATTCTTAATCTCAAGTGGGGAAGTATGAATGCTATTTTTCTGAGTGTTGCTGTTGTTGTTGTTGTTTTTGATTTGATTTTGATGCTGCTCTTATTTCACAGTGGTATTTTTTCATTCATTCGTTTTCGGGATTTTTGTTGGCCCCTGTAGGCTGTGTTTTCGTTTCGTTTGATTTTTGCTGCCACTACCTGAGCTGCCAGCTGCCAACTGCATGCTGCATGCTGCATGCTACATGCTGCCTTCTGTCTGCTGCCTGCAGCCCCTCCCATGTTGCTGTCCCCATCGGCAACAGCAACAGCAACAGTGCAGCGGGTACATGCCACATGCTTCGCATATTACCAAGTAAACATTTGAATCGTTTATACAACTGTTGCCAATCTGGCCAGGTCGCGAGGTCGCGTCGCTGCCAGCGTCATCGCTTGCCGCGTTGGATTGCCAATGACATTTCCGCTCGGAGCTGAGCGCTACACAAGGTTCGACCATGCCCCACATCCCTTCTTTTCTTTATCGCGAAACTGAAATTTGCCGGCGGCTGCTTCAATCACGGTGGCAAAGCAATTTTATATGCTTCGTCGCCGGGCATTTGATTTGTGTCCTTTTTTGTTTTTATTTTTATTTTCATTTTCATTTCCGTGTTTGTTTTTTTGTACTCTCTTTCCATATCCATTTCTACTTTCTTTTTTTTTGATACGAGCGGCACTAAAGAAGCGATCAACAACAATATGGAAAAACAAAATTACATTAATTTTCCCCATCGACTTCTGCATTATTTATATTATTGCAATTGGATTTCCAACAAACAAATTTATGAAGACCCGAACTTAATAAATACTACACTGCTCGTATCACAATAGAATATAAAACAGGAATAAATAAATGTAGTTATTTTGAGATTTTCTTATGTTTAATTTAAGCAACAACTATAAAATGTTGCACGTTAGCAATTGCTCTTCTTTTTTATACCCTTAACCCATTAAAAATGGGTAAAAAGGGTATAATGGTTTTGTGCAAATGTATGTAACAGGCAGAAGGAAGCATCTCCGACCCCATAAAGTATATATATTCTTGATCAGGATCAACAGCCGAGTCGATATAGCCCTGTCCGTCTGTCCGTCCGTCTGTCCGTCCGTCCGTCCGTCTGTATGAACACGCGGATCTCAGAGACTATAAGAGCTAGAGACTTCAAATTTGAAATATAGGTTCTCGTATACCAGGCGCAGAACAAGTTTGCTTTATTTTATCGATAACTGCTTCAGTTTCGGAATTATCGATACATTTAGATTTCCGATAGCAATAAATTCCACAATTTAAGAGGCAGAGGGTTCTAATTTATACAATAATATGCTTATACATATTATTGATCAGTTGCCAAAATTTCATTAAGTTCGGATAAGAAACACCAAAGTTATAGTCGAAAATATATTTTCATATTGATCTTCTTGTTGTCAGCAGCCGGAAGCATTTTCTGTATGCATAAATAGGCGAGCGCATGTGTGAGAAAGAGATGGCATGATAATCGACGCTAGTGTCAATATATTTGTGTGTATTCTGCAGAGCCCCGATAAGTACTGTTTCGTGTACGCATGTATGTCTGTATGTATGTATGTATATGCTTGTGAGTAAAGACTGTAAGAAATGCACTTGCAGAACTGAACATTGGAGTGCAAATCATTTTAAAGGGAAATTATCCAATAAAACTAGAATATATTTAACAACTGTGTTAAGGGTATATCGTAGTCGAGCCAACTCGACTACAGCATCTTACTTGTTTTGTATTGATTTAGCTTTATAAAATTTAAATAGTTATTATTGGTGCTTAATCGAAGTCTCAGCCTCACATGCTGTGCCTCAAGGCCTCTTACCTTCAATAATATTCAATTGTTATCGGACACTTAGCAATATAAATTTGTAGAACAGTTGTCTAATTTATGCTTTACTACTGCACGACAAATTTGTGGAATATGTTTAGTTCCTGGGTATCCAACATATAACACTATGCTATCAGTTCTGCACACCACTCACACACAGACACTGCTGCAGGCGACCACAAGCCAAGTGTCAACATAAGCTGACACTTGGCATAAGCTCTTGCACTTTCTCCCAACCCCCAAGTCCCGTCCTCCGCCACCGCATCCCCCTTTGGCTTACTTTCGCCAGCGCAACTTCCATATTGCCTTCGTGGTATGTCCTTTGGTTTCATTACTGAGCCAACTTTGTTGTTCTGCATGCAGTGTCCTGCAGGACGATGTAAAGAAGAAGATGGCCCCAGCTCCATTTGAGGACACTGTCTCTGCATGCCACAAAATTTCTTGCTCGTTGCTGTTGTTGATGCGGTAAACAGTTAGACCCATTTACTTGGAGTTTTACCACCCGCTGCCTCCTTGTCCCGTATCTCAGTGTTTACGTGTGGATCATTTACTGGACCGGAATATACAGTTTATATTGCTTAAGACAAGGAATGTCACTCAGACAATCTTTGATATATGTACATATCATCCAAGTTGTGCCAAGCTTCTGGCTCTTCGTATGTCAAGTCGTCAAATGAGAACCGAATTCTGTGAGATAAACACACAAGTCTTTGAAAGTGTCACATCGATGAAACAAGAAAGATGTTCCTGATGTTATGTAATGCCAGCTACGAATCTTAAGGAAAGGTTCACTATTGAGTAAACTAACTGCTCAATACTAACTGATTTAATTTGTAATGTTTTTTATACCTATTTCCAATTAATATTGTTACAGCTTTCAGCTAAATGAAGTAGGTAAAAGTACAAGTTTAGAGTCCCATAAAGTTATGATGGCTGATGGTCAAGAAACTTTATTGAAGCACTGCTTAACTTAAGGATATGCTTTTTGCAACGTGACCCAGCAAGTGGTACACAAAGTCAAAATTGTATTGTATCAGCCAAAATTGTATTGCATAATGTGCCCCGGACAACATTCAGCACCCAAAAGTTGAGACTCCAACGGAGACGGAGTTGGAGACGGTTAAGCAGTGCATTTTCGGATGTGCATCGACCGGATGTGGGGTGGGCAAAAGGGATGGACGGGCTGAGTGGCTAAGCGGAGGGGTGTAGGGGGTTGAGCTGTTGCTGACTGCTGCACTTCCGTTCTACGCTTTACACTTCAATTATCTTCAATTTTCGGCAAATGTCTCAAGAACAATAGCTGTGCTGATTGGAATCCTTTAACTCGCTGCATGTTGCTGGTTGTCCATGCCACAAAGTGTAACCCTCAAACGGGGGAGCATAGCAGATTTCCTTGCGTCCCCTTGCACACTTGTGGCACACTTGTCTTCAGGCTTGCTCGTCCTGTTCTTGTTGTTGCCATTGCTGTTGTTCTCGGCATTGTTTCGGGAAACCTGGTCGACTGCAAGACAGTTACAAATGCGACAACATTGTTGCTAGCTGCTCGTTGAGGGGCGCCCCAAAGCTCAATTGCTACAACAGCTGTCGAGTGCTGCGGTCCAAAACGGTGTGTTGCAGGGGGAGTGGCTGGAAATGAAACAAAGTGTAAATCGAACCAGCGCATTTTCTGATGGCTTTCCTTTTATATTGGCTTTTTTTGTTTTTTTTTTTTTTGCTCATTTTACTGCAATTGTCTGCGAATTTGTTGCAATTTGATTTTCCATTACAAAATAATTTGCACAAATATTTGGTCTTTGAAAAAAGAGCAAACAATTTTTTCTTTTTTGTATTAAAAACCACTAAAAGGCTTTCTGCAACAAGTAGTTTGCTTATTTATTTTGCTGGATATATTAGTAAGTATACTTCATGTGCTGTAGAAATTCAACATTTTTATCTACTGTTAATATCAGAATAAATTTGATATTCATATCAATATCATATATATGTATCTCAAATGAGTGTGTTATCTAATTGAAATGTATTATCAAAAGCTATTATTTTTATACCCTTAACCCATTAAAAATGGGTAAAAAGGGTATAATGGTTTTGTGCAAATGTATGTAACAGGCAGAAGGAAGCATCTCCGACCCCATAAAGTATATATATTCTTGATCAGGATCAACAGCCGAGTCGATATAGCCCTGTCCGTCTGTCCGTCCGTCTGTCCGTCCGTCTGTATGAACACGCGGATCTCAGAGACTATAAGAGCTAGAGACTTCAAATTTTAAATATAGGTTCTCGTATACCAGGCGCAGAACAAGTTTGCTTTATTTTATCGATAACTGCTTCAGTTTCGGAATTATCGATACATTTAGATTTCCGATAGCAATAAATTCCACAATTTAAGAGGCAGAGGGTTCTAATTTATACATAATATGCTTATACATATTATTGATCAGTTGCAAAAATTTCATTAAGTTCGGATAAGAAACACCAAAGTTATAGTCGAAAATATATTTTCATATTGATCTTCTTGTTGTCAGCAGCCGGAAGCATTTTCTGTATGCATAAATAGGCGAGCGCATGTGTGAGAAAGAGATGGCATGATAATCGACGCTAGTGTCAATATATTTGTGTGTATTCTGCAGAGCCCCGATAAGTACTGTTTCGTGTACGCATGTATGTCTGTATGTATGTATGTATATGCTTGTGAGTAAAGACTGTAAGAAATGCACTTGCAGAACTGAACATTTGAGTGCAAATCATTTTAAAGGGAAATTATCCAATAAAACTAGAATATATTTAACAACTGGGTTAAGGGTATATCGTAGTCGAGCCAACTCGACTACAGCATCTTACTTGTTTAGAGTGATTTCCTAAGCGGAACTCAATTCACCGACTCACCCATTAAAAGAATAATAATTCAATTGTTCGCTGTTCAAGTTATGATAGAAATAAATTGGATCGATATGCAAAAACGTGGAAGATGATACATGGAAAAGCAGCAGGAAATCAGTATATTTAGCTTGTTAATGTGCTAAGGTTCCGACAGCAGCAATGCAAATCCTGTTTGTTAGCGTCATTAAAATGCCAAGTCAAATGTGTTTTTGCCGCTGCTGCGGGCAGCCAGTGAGGCAGCCAACCAACTAACCAGCCAACCAATCCACCAAACCAGTCGTCGGACAAGCAAATAAACAAACCAAACAATGAAATCAAACAGGATTGGGAGAACTGGGTCCAGCTAGGACTGGGGCAAGGGAGCGATGGGCCGTGGAAATTGACAAAAGCGAGAAGCGAATCACCAGCTAGCTAGATAGACAATAGGCAACAGTATTGTCATTGCATATTGATTGCGAACGGGCTGCATTCCGTTAACCTCGCGCCTCAACAGCTGCCCCACTTCAAATCAAAGCCACCCCTCTGCACTACCCACTCCACCCCTCGCAACAGTTGCCCAACCGGAACAAAACAGAAACAAATCGTCTTGCCTGCAAATCAAATTGATTTCGAAATCCTTTGCAGCAAATTTGAAAAAGACTCGGCAGAGTATTGAGAACAACGTGATGTGAGCAAGCTACAGTTTATTTGTTGCTATTCGGATTTTAGCCATTTTTAAAGCGGCTTAAAGCTGTTCATTCCGGATCGTTGCCTGGACGACGACCTTACCGCTGCAAGGCAACTGCAACATTTCATTTAAGTTGAGATTGTCAACAATGTGCATAGTAGTAATGAGAAGCTAACAAAGACGAGAATTAGTCATATCGAATATTGCCTCATACTTATAAATTGTTCAAATATGCAGCTTTAAGTAAGTGATTATGTCTTTAATCTACAATTGCAACACAAGTAAAATTACACACTGGTATGCCGAATTTTAAATGTTCTTTTCTTTGTGGACACTGATCTCAAATTGAACAAAACTCTATTTAGAAAAAATCTCTTCAAAACTCAAAAAAAAAATTAAAACAAAAAAAAATGAATATGCAAATATATTTCATATGCTTTCCAATTCTATTCTTGTTACTTTGTTAAAAATTCGAATTCCCTTTGCAAGTGTCAAAAAAAAAAATATTGGTTGAATGATTAATGAATGTTTGTTTGATTGAGTGTTGAGTAATTTCTTTAAACTCCTTTGCTGTTTGTGTTATTGTATCAGAGTATCGCATATTCCACTCGAGTGATTTTCCTTTTTTTATCACTATTTTTTTATTACAATTTTTTTTTTTTTTTTTTTTTTGCTTTGCACCACCGCAAAAGTGTATTGAAAATACTGTAAAAAAAAAAATAGCAACAGTTGCGCGATTGTTGCATGCAAACTTTTTGCGGTTGGTCAGCCACACGCCTCATATTAAGGTTGTTGAATTTATGGTCCCCGAGCAGCTGAAGAGCAATCAGAAATATAAGTAAACGCCAGCCAGCGAGTGTTCAAATTGAAAACAATGGAAATATTGTATTGCATAGAAATTCCTTTTGCCATATTTTATTTGTTGGTCCAAACTAAAAATCAAATCAAACTATGCGCTATGCATACATATACACATATACATACATATATTTGTATATAAATATATGCGATAAACAACTTTACATTCCTTCGATTAGTGTTAATAGAGACCAATGAAAATAATTGGACTTTCATTCAAAAATACATCGAGCTTGAATATGGCTTAGAAGCATTCATTTCTACTTATTTAAAGCTCAAAATCTCTATTCACATGTTTTGATATTGCAAATAAGCTACAAGTCTCGAAAATATTTTAAAACGTGACACTGAAATACTAATATGAATCCAAGATTCGCTTATTGTAAATTGTCAATGACAATTATTTGCTTGCTTAGTGTTTATTCACATTGAAATATGAAAATAGTTCCTTGCAAAGAGGAAAGCTGGTGAAAAGACTCGAAGGCCGAGTTCAAGGACATCAAATGACAATTGCAAAAATGATTATTGAGAAATTGGTGGCCATCTTTGGCTTTAAGCTCAAGTGTAACTGGACTCAATTCAAATTGAAATTGCTGCAGACGATAAATGCAAAATCAATGCATATAAATAACAATTGTGATAAAGTGCCTTACAATCTCTGCCAAATATAAATTTATATTTTCAATTCAAATGTTGCATATACATATAGATACACTGAAATAAACATATAGATCCATTTCATAAATTATTAACAATAAAAATTGTTTTACTTGGTCTACACGGAATACAATGTCCAAAAAAATAATATTTACAAATTTTAATAAAACACAGAGATATTTTAAGTGCTTTCAATTTCTTAAAATATTTATATATATATATATATTTATTATATTATAAATATTATTGATCAGCAGCGCTATCCAAGATATCCTTCGAAAATATCATCAACATCGGACTTCGATATGAACAAAAAGTGTTTTGTTATTAATTATAGTGCAAAGCTGGATATCGACAGTTTGACTCCGATCTGCAAGGATATGTGATCTTGTGTGTTCCTTCTTCTTGTTCTTAACATTTCAGTATTATTTGATAACAATATAATTATAATAATATAAATACATAATATAAAAATATTAGATAAATATATATATATATGTTGTCCATGTGTATTTATTTATGGTGCAAATTTACTGTTGCATATTACTTCAGTCTCGCAGCAGCAACCTGCCGACCAACTAGTGAGAAAACTACATCTTTACATAGTTTTTTTTTCAATTAGAGTAAATCGAGCTCAAATATGAAACCTCATTATTTGTGTGCCTCGCCAGAAATGTAAAACAAGCAATGGCTCCTAGTGCTTGACTCGCTGCCTGATGCCTAATGGGGCGGCCTGAGCGGCGAGTGTGTGTGTGCTGGGTGTGTGTTGGGTGTGTGTTGGGTGTGTGTTGGGGACTGGCTGTCGAAATTGAGTGTAAATGTCGCGGCAACTTATGCCACACACGTATACGCACTTGCTTAATATTGTGGCAAGATATGCTTGCTGGCAAGCCAGAGCCACAAAACCGACAACGACAAAGACATGAAGCGCGAAAGGACGCCAGTAACGGGTGACAGAGGGGTTCTGTTGGCGAGGGGTGGCGAGGGGTGTTAGCAAAAACTCATCCGAGTCAGCAGAAGGCGCGGCAGCAGAAGGATATGGTGCGATGTACAATGATACTGCCGCAGGCATTTGACTAGTGTGCGTGTGTGTATCTCTGTGTACAAGAGTACCACACACACACACACACACAGAGACGCGCTCCTGCCGCTTGCAACTGCCACATGTGGCTCTGTTGTGAAGGTGTCGTGTTGAACATGTTAGGTGTCTTGTCGCTTATCATGTTAAGTGGGTACAACCACGTCTACGTGCCTCGCATCTGACTGTCGTCTGTCTGGCGTCCCCACTGTCTAAGGTAATTTCCATAGAAATATGTAAAATTTACAGACAGTCACAGACGAGCTTAGAGGAAGACAGACAGACAGACAAACAGCAAAGCCAAGCAAAGCAAAGCAAAGCAAAGTAACTGAAGAAATTAGCAACAAAACTGACAAATGTAAAACGGTAAAAACGTAAAGCGGCAACAGCATTTTGCGGCACTCGTCCTGTTTGGGGTCTTGAGCGTGTCTTGGGCGACTGCCACTTGGCCTACTCCTGCCAGGCTAATTTTCTTTGAAAGTGCTGTGACTCTTCGCGCTCTTGTTGAAGCTGCTGCTGCTGTCAAGACAAGCTCATTTGCACCTCATTAAATGCTGCCACTCGACCTGATGACGACGCAAAATCAGCGCACTACTCACCCCTCACCATCACTCATGTGCCGCGGCATATTCTTGGATGCAAATGCAAACATACTGTCTCCCCCCATCTGCAAGTAGATGAATTCACCCTCCAAGCTCTTAAATGTGTGCGCAAAAACAAATGGGAGATCTGAAAAATTGACAGCACCAAACCCGACTGTCAAACTAATGAAATATGCGTTAGCAACAAGATAAACAAAAAAAAAATACATTCACTTTCTCATATGTGTGGCAAACACTGGAATTCACAGGAAACAAATGAATGCACTTGATGAAATATACTTATTGGAGCTCCTCGATGAAGATAGAAACTTGGGAAAAATTCATTTGAATTCTATTTGAGAACAGAAAATGTTCTATGATTTAGTTGTATCATTGCAGAGGGTATTATAATTTTGTCATGAATGTTGCAACACATCGAAAGATCCCACAAAGTCCGTCCTCATTTTGTACCCCACATTTTGCAATAACTTGGATTTCATCAGTTCTATTTTGCCTCAGCCACTCAGGAGTCGACGACGAACCGGATCGTACCGCTATATACATATATATATACATCAGTTGTGGGATAGAGATAGGCGAAGACACCATATCACCATTTATAATAAAATATAACTTAAAAGTTGAAAACTATTTTTCTTCTTATGAATTATGCCAGTCTAGTTCTTATGTAAGTAAAAACGTAGACCAGAGACCTAACAATGATTGTTCCTATACAGGTTTATAATATATATATAATATATATACAAGTGCAGATAACAATGTAGTATGGTATATCTCGGTCTGTTTATTGTTGCATTTGCTAATGAGATAGTCATTTGCATGTGCAACTAAGGGAAATTATGTCGCAAGGCTTCACTGGCGTTGCATAAAAAAAGGACAACAAACAAAAAGACCTGTAAAGAAATTAAAATTGATGTTGCATTTGAATTGGCAGTTAGTTGCTGATTAACTGCTGTTGTTGCCGTTGTTGTTGCTGCTGTGCTCAGCAAATTGCCGTTAATGTGACATTGTGGCTGTTTCTCTTGTTGTTGCTGTTCCTGTTGCAGTTGCAATTGTTGTTGTTGTTGCTGCTGCATTTGCTTATCCGGCGTGGCAATTGCCATCATTCGCCATCTGGATGATTGACTGGCAGATGCGGCAAGGGTAAGCTAGCAATGTGCTGCCGTTGCCTTCTACTTCCGCCCCAAACACCACCCACCTCCCCACTTTCCGCCTGGCAATTGACAGTTGCGATTCATGTGGGATGCAGTTTTTGCTGTACTTGCCAAAGATGCATTGATGCCCCAAACCCACCACACTAATTGACATGCATCGATGCATCGATGACGTTTATTAGCAGTACTCAGACAGCCACACACTCCAGTGCATCTGGGTCCGTGATGCAGAATGCGGGATGCGGGACAGAGGACAAGGGACACAGGAAAAGGGAAAAGGGAAAAGGGAAAAGGGACACTGTACTCACGGCTCGCTGATGGAATTATTGTGTGCGTGGTTCAGCATATTAAGTTAATTTGATTTAATAGTGTTGCGCAGTTGCGACAAAATTTTCGCCAGTTCGTTAAAATGTCGATGCGACAAGTGCAGACCGAGACAAATTTGCAATCCATTTTTATATACGGACGGACGGACGGACGGAGAGACGTACATGACTATATCGACTCGGACAATGCTGCTGATCAACAATATATATACCTTATGGGCTCAGAAATGCGTTACACGTGTCACAAAAAAAAATTATAAGGGTATCAAAACAATATGAAAATATGAACTGATTTTAAAACTAGCGAAAATTGCTGGCTGTCAATTCACTGATAAACCACAGAGAAGATTTGCAACATTCAATAAGAGATTAATTGAAGGTCTATTAATTTTTAATAGTGTAGCCTCAATATTATTTGATAACAGAAAATAAAGCTCTGAAATTCTTATAGCGAAGCAATGAGAAGGAAAAACACAAGAAGAAGAGTTCAATGCCCACTAGAATCTTTAGAACTGAAATTGAATTAATTTCAGTGGAGTGGAGCTGCGGAAAACATAATAAGTCCAAATTATCCATCGAGCATTTGTAAAGAGCAAAGAACTAAGACTCATGAATATAGTTTTTTGCTAAAATAAGTCGGGGTATTTTGTGCGAAATACTTAGGGACATGAAAGCAGCCATAGATTATGGATGGTGTAAGCGCAAACAAGGATCATTCATCACGAAATCATTGACCATAGACGAGTTATTGTCCAGCTTGAAGCTTGTACCCTTTTTTTTAGCTTTTTTTTGGCTTTGGTCTTTTTTGCTATATGCAATTGACTTTAAGTGTCTTTGGTGTCTTTTGCCGACGCTGAAGTAACCAGCAAAGCCAGCAGCCAAGTTTCAAAAGCAAATTTCCCTGAGGATGCCCCGCGACGAGTACTCAACTGATGCTGTTGGCTGTTTGGCAGCCAGCCCGGCTATAAGCGTCATTGGAATTCCCCAAAGCCATTAAGAGCAAATGTATGCAACACCCAGCTAAAAACGACCAAAATATCTGAAAAATGTCAGAGTCAGGACCGACACCCAAAAGTCCGCCCCAAATTCGAATCCCATCTACGTTTTGGCAACACTTCATTAGCAAGCGTTCAGAGGAAGCGCTTTGCTGTTATTTGTGTTGTTGTTGTTGCTGTTGTTGTTGTTGTTGTTGTTGTTTTTTGTTGATGCTGCCTTTGCCTTGGCTAACAATAATTTAATTTCGCAGCACTATTGGCTGCCTCGAACTAAAAAGTAATTTCATTGATTACAAGGGAGCGCTCGCGCACCAGGATAAAGGATAACAAGCAGCGGGCAACGATACCAACCACTGGGGATACCATGGTGTTTGGCAATGGCAATGCAACCAACTTGTGGCTTGAATTCCCATTCCATGTCTGTCGATTGTACTTAAATAAGTAGTAGTAACAAGAGCAAACAGCAGTGCCAATCATATTCAAACACATCGCTTGATTTCCTAAGATTCCTAAGTGAATGAAATGAACACAAAAATAATCAACATAAATTGATATTTTTAAGTAGTATTTTGCTCGACTGCCTGTCTAACTAATTTAAATAATCAACATTGTTTCGTGAGTTGAGGGATACAAATGGGTAAAAGGGGCATCTTAAAGGCAGAAGGAAGCATTTCGGACCGACCACATGAAGTATAAGTAATCTTGATTAGTGTTAACAGCCGAGTCGATCTTGCCTTATCAGTCTATAACTTATCTGTCTTAACTATAACTTGTTGGATACCATACACATACTTCATTTTATCGCTAACTCTCCGCATACCTTATCAATCTGTCTCTCTACCTGTCTCAGAGACTATATACACACGAGATACATCATTTTGAATAAAGCATGCAAACTCAATCATCGGTGGCAATAGAATGTGTATTTTGGTTAGAGTATATCTTGGCAACATATTTATCAACTGTACAAATTTCATTTGCATATCAGATTTAAAAATAAGTGTTGACAAACTTTTGGATTGTTCTTATTTAATTAATAAAAGTTAGTTAACTTGTCGACATCGTTTTCTTTAATGCACTTCGACAGCATTTTTGTTGATTCCTATAGCTGATTTCCGATTAATCATCAAGTATCTAGGTCGTCTTGGGAGAGCTACTGGTAACTTGAAACACTAATGAATAACTTTCCAAGTTTAGATGGCACTTTCGCTTTGGGGCCTACTGGCATGGCAATCACAAAGGGTCTACAATAAATGATTTGATCAATGACTACCTCCATGGAGCCAGTGATGAGCGTTGAAGTTGAAGGGGACATGGAACGGCTGCCGAAGCATTTTAATGGCTTTGTTGCCCTGGGAACGCTTTTTCGCTTAGTGTGTGGCAATTTGGGTTGAATGATAAGCTTGTTTCCGTTCGGTTCGCCATTTCAGCTAGCAATGTGTTCTTTGGGTGCTAACAGCGAAAAATTAACTTATCAAACATACATTACAAGCCCAAAGTTCACATTAACAGCATTAACATTAACAAGCGGTTCCGTTTGGCTCCCTTGCCACCTGCCACGTACCTCTACCCTCAACTGCTGCTGCTGCTGCTGCTGCTGCTGCTGCTCCACATCAGTTTGCCCATCCATGTCGATAGCGCGTCATGAAACGGCATCTCGCTCCGAGACTCCTAGTGGCATAAAATGTTCTGGCGAATTCCCCCAACAATTGAAAGTTGCGGCAAACTATGCTGCAGCACACGCACACACGCACACACACACGCACACACACACGCACACACAGACAGACTGCTCGAGTTGTAGGTTTAACTTAGGATAGGGGAGAGCGCCGAATGCCGCTTGGGGCAGCGTCCCTGGCATTGCCGTTGATTGAGTTGCGTTCGATTCCTGCCAAAAAATTTGTTGTTGTCAGCCGGTTGAGGCAAACGCCAGTGCGTCCTGGTGTCGAAATAAATGAT
This sequence comes from Drosophila mimica, assembly GCA_037043585.1. Classification (NCBI taxonomy): domain Eukaryota; kingdom Metazoa; phylum Arthropoda; class Insecta; order Diptera; family Drosophilidae; genus Drosophila; species Drosophila mimica. Next base: position 246,166 of record JBAMBE010000469.1, on the reverse strand, counting down.
TAAATGCCAGACGATGCTCCTGCTCCTGCTCCGGCTGCTGATGATGACGAGCCGAACAATAATACTAAGTGCCTCCCTCACTGCGGCCACAATCCCGATGGCCCATTCGAAATTATTGGAAAACTCATTAATACGCAAAAACCGGATAAGCGGCAAAATGTGAATATGTGAGAACGTGGCGCAAACACAGCACACACACACACACACACACACACACACACACACACACACACACACACACACACACACACACACACACACACACACACATGCACACCCTTAACTGCATTTCGCTGCTTGAATAATTGCAAAACTCGGTGAAAATTCAAATGGCACTCAATCCATTGACATTAGCATTAATTTGAATATAACGTGGTATTATCGATTAAATGCCATAAGAATTTTCAGACAGTTCCATTTAAGGGTTAGTCTAAAGCTCGTCTAAACTGCTTTTAAGTGAGAACTAAATTAAATACGATTATGGTCAGCCTTAAAAGCCTTAAATCTTTATTTAGATTTATTGTACTTATTAACAAGAATGAACGGCAACTCTTCTAAGCCGATGTCCTCCTGGTGATGTCAGATATCTTTAAAAAACCTTCCGATTGTTTACCATCCGCATAAGTACCGACTGCAGCTAAAAGACGGGTATTTCTCAAGTTTCATCAAAATAGTTTTACAACTAAGCAAATAGTCTCCATAGAAACAGATAGATGGACAGACGTACTTGAGTATATGGACTAAGGTCGGTTACATCTACTTTAAAGCGTTGCAAGCTTTACGGCAAAATTATCATGCCCTCGGCAAAGGAATAGGAAGTAAAGCTCTTCAGTGACGTATGGTCTAAGTCGAGGGGAAAGCACATGATCTAGCCTTAAGTTTTAAGACATGTCGCATGAAAATGTAAGCTTGCTTATGAAACTGTTGGCTGCTTTCAAATAGCACTCAAATCAAGCAGCATAAATTTGAAATCGAGTATGATTATTGAACTGAAAAGAAAACAACAAAAAAAGACGAAGAAAACAAAACTACTGACAACTATTTAGAGCTTAAGCTGTAAGTAAGCCTTAAGTGAAATCAAGGATTCAGCTGCTTGGTTTTTTGTTAGACCACACAAAGTATGTAAGTGTGTTGACTTCAAAATAAGAGAAAGAAAAGACAGAAATGTGACCACGACAACAATTTCATCTATTGATTGCCCTGCAAATGACTTTCCCAGCATTTATTTAACTGTAAGCTGTACCTAAGCCAGATGCCTCACTAAAAATCAATGTTTGACGACTATTCCGTACATTTTGCACTTAAGTTAAAGCGCTTTAAGGCGCCAACATCCACATCCACATCCACATCCGCATCCGCATCGACATCAGCTGGCAGTTGGCAGTTGGCTATTGGACTTTAAGAAAAGCCGCAGGCGGTTTGTGGCCAGACTGACTGAACAGCCAGAGACTGGGTCAAAGTGGATGCCATTGTCCCTTCCCCCTCCATCCTGCTGCTGCTGCTTTATTTTATTTTATTCCTATTCTCATTTTTTTTGTTTTTCGTTTTTTTTTCGCATTTTGTTTTTATTCTATTTGTTGGTCTATAGTAAATTTGGCTACCTTCACCCAGTGCACGCATTGCATTTTAGTCACGTACAAACACGAAAGTTATCGAAGATTTAAGCGCACGTAGTACATGATGTTGCTTCCTGGCAAGAAAACGCTCATACACAGCCACACACACACACACACACACACACATACACAAACGCACACACACACGCACACATAGACGCGAGCAGGGAAAAGAGACCACACAATGATCCGCATAGACTTGGAAAACCAAAAGTCATCATCAAATGCCGTTAGTTATTGTAAAATTCCAGTTACGTTTTCGGAGCCTGTTCGTTTTTCTTTTCTTTTTTTTTGGGTGGCACGTCGCACCCCTCACACATGCACAGAGAAAGAGACAGGAGCTCAGACGGGACACAACGACAAGGACAACAGTGCCAAGTGCTTGTCAAATTGAAATTAAAAGCCAAATGCTTTAAGTCGAGTTCAAGCGGTTGAGTCTAGCTACAATAACCGTAAACGCACACAAACATCCCTTTTTTTCCTCATAAAATCAATAAGGCTAAGTAAAATACATATGTTAATTAATTTCTTATTCTTACCAGTTACAATAACCAAGCCAACTGCCTACTAATATTTGGTGGTTGTCTTTTCGTCTTTAATCGACAGTTCCACTCACGGTAACTAGAATAGCTGCCACGCCTACTTCCGACGCCCACTGGCCCTCGCCCCTAAACTGATACGCATTCCCTCCGCAGTTCTTGAATTGAAATCGTCAAATTTACCTAAGTTTCTGGTAGCCGCCTTTAAGAACCGATGACAAAATAATATAACTACGCCCAAACCTGCACCCATATTCGCCAATGCGAAAAGTGTAAATTGATAAATTCGCATATCTCCCACAAAGTTAAGGAAGAGTGACCAAATTCTGAAGGTAACTTGCTCCAAGGATCGGCATTTTGGACCACGCCCACAACCGCCGCCAGAACTTCGGCCCTAAGAATCTGAAATGTGTATATTCCATTATTTGTAAGCTACAGTCACCACACTTGTAAAGTATGTTATTGAGAACGACAAAAAAACTAAAAAAAAAAATGTTACGGCCACGCCCACTCCGCTTCCCTAAACCAATAAAAGCCCATAACTCCTGTAATTAGAAGGTATATTACTAAAATCGTACTCCAAACATTTTTTTGGTCACGCCCACTCCCGCCACCAAAATTTTAAAATTTCCCGCATTTTAATATCTACAGTTACCAAACTTGGCAGGAAGATTATTAGAAACCTTCTCATATCTCCCGAAGTTTAGGAGCTACAGTTGCCAAACTTCGAAGAAAGGTTTTTATCCAATATCTACCGCATTTTGAAAGGCAGACTCAGACAGTATTTATCGGCTACACACAACTTGTGGTATCAAAGTATTTCACTGTCGGTTACCGACTGCAACGTTCTCTCTTGTTTCTATTTAAGGATACGTAAATTTCAATTTAAATTTTCAATTTTAAAATTATTTCTTATGGCTCACCGCAGCCACTGAGTCTGTAAATCTGTCAGTACGGACCGGACAATCTGTTTTATTTATATTAGTATTATTTTATTATCTATATAATACTACTATCTATATCTATGTTATTTATGTTTGTTTGAAATGTGCGCTGGCCACAAAGCAGGCAACACTTAGCAGGCGAGAGGAAGACTTGCAGTTGCTATATATATATATGTACATATGTATATACATATATATATATACATGTATGTATATGCTAGCTAGGCAATACTTAATGCTCAAAACTTTACATCTATTGTATCCATGTGCATGGAATCTGGCAATGACCAGGCCATTAAATGTGTCTTCGCTGCAGCAGAAAGAGCAGAACCATTGTAGATGCCTGCAAGCATTCAGATTAAGCCACACTACACCCCTCTCTCTCCATCGCTCTCTCTTTCTCTCTCTCTCTCTCTCTCTCTTTCTTTCTCTGCCTGTCTGTCTCTTGCCATTTTGTGCTCCACTATGGCGCCGCTGTTTGCTACTGTTGCTGACATGTGTGCAAAGAAGTCGCCTGCGGCCAATGACAATGCAATGGCAAATAGGCGACACAACGAAATGAGAAATGTGGAGGCATTTTCATTGAAGGTGATGCGAGCAACTACTTATTTTCGCACAGAGCCAACTACAACTTTGCAGTCCGTGTATGTAATGCAGCAATATCACAACAACAATGAAAACAATTGGTTCATAATGCTCAACTAGATGATATCCTATTCGAATGTAATTTCTTTTCTAGAGTTCACATTTGGAAGGCTCAGCTGAAGGAAGAAGAGATCACATTGTTAAAATACGAAATTTGGGCTTTCTTAGTTTAGCTTGAACACATATTTTTTTTATCTCTCCAGCGTGTTTTTCAAAATGGATAAAAAGAGAACACGCAATACAAAAGACAAAAGACAAAGGTCACATGTGTAAAGATGGAATCCGCAATCCGGATCCTTGGCCCCTGCCTCAAGCTGGCAGCACAACGCATCGGATGAGAGCTTTATCAAGGGTCTCAGCCAAGTTTCAATTAGTGCAGGAAAACTAAATTAAGTTGCAGCTGTATTTTTTCAAATGTATTTTGCCTCTTCTTCTGCATGTTTTCAACACTTTTGCCAGCCATGCTAAAGCAACGGTATAAATAACAACAGGCAAATGCTAAAGCAGCCGCCATTGGAATTGCAAATTGTCAAAAAACGAAATCGGAAACTGAACGAATGTTATGGTAATATATGACCACATGAAATGAATTCTATATGCCCTATATTTAGTCGGGGCAGTGCGATTTAAATTGGCTCTCAGCTGTTGTTTGCATAAATTTAACAAAATGTAAATATATATCAACAAAAAAAAAAAAGAAAATACTAAAATAAACTAAATAACACACTCTCAAATATAAATTCTAGAAATGCCTGAGCCATAAATTTGTAACTTTAGCCACGATGGAAATTATAAAATGTGTAATCTATATTTTATATATATTGATTGTTTTCATAAATAAAATATTCAAGTATTGCAAGTGTGGAAAAACCGAATTATTTTTACCAACGACCTTATAAAAATAATAATATTTAATTAAATGACAAAATAATAAAACGAATTAAGGTGCTGTGATCTTTAAATCCTTGTTGATGTTATTTGTCAGTTCTTTTGTAAGTTTTTTCGAAAACACTAATAACACAAAAACAGATATGCAAAAAGTAAAAAATGTTAGTCAGTTATCGATGGATTTTTAGAAATAGATGCCTTCTATGGACTTCCATTGTTGTTACCGTCTTAGTTATGGCAAAGTCACAATAGGCGTCGCAACAAGGTTCTAGCCAGGCATAGAAGAATGGGATGAATTAATGGATGGATAGATGCATGGCTGGCTGAGTGGATGGATGAATGGTCAGGACAAGGCAGTGTTGCCAGCATCATCGCCTCTATTGTTAAACGCATGAAAAATAGCCAACACTGTCGCTCATCATAGAACGGGGACGGCAACGCCTCTAGCAAGTTGCACGGCCTTGTGCCAGGTGCGTGTCTCCGACTATGATTTTACGTGTGTGTCTGTGTGTGTGTGTGTGTACGTGTGTGCGTCAGGTGCATAACTCATGCGCCGCGTTGCGCTTGCGATTTATGGCCAGTGGCTGCAAATGAACAAAGCGACCAACTCTTTTGACAAATTGCATTGCCGCCTGTTAATTGAATTATGGGCAAGGAAGCGAACGCTCTTTGTACGGGACACATGGACACAAGAACCAGTCGGCGTGATTAAGACGTTTGTGGCTAAAATGCAACGCATTTTAATTAGCCAACTAGCCGCGCCGGACCGGACCGGACTGGGCCAACACTTGACGCTAATGAATTAATTAGCTGTAATGCGCAATTTGTGCAACAGCTGTGGGCAGCTCCTTCGTCCACTAGCGACAACAAGTAACAAGGACAACTGTCGAAATCAATTTGCTGGCCAGATGCGCATCCCATAAGTACATGCTATGTACCGCTGCGATTTTCGTTCAATTAGCATGCCACCTAGTCGGGGCACATTGATAATGGCCCTCAGGTGCAACACCGTCAATTTGCATTTAATGCTCAACGTTCGTTCGCCATTTTGCCACCGCAAGATGCAAGCAATTACGATGCCAATGTCGATGTCGATGACAATGACGATGCCGATGACGATGACGATGACAATGGCGACATGATGGATCCCGCATTTGTCACAGACAAATCATAACCATTGGCAACGATTAGCAATAGCGTTGAGTCTGCAGCGAGTTGGGAGTAAAAGCCAGTAACAGTAACGAGAAGCGGGATTTTGTAAACAAATTGAATATCCTTTGGGGAGCGAGTGTGTGAAGTTCATCTGAAAGCAGAACAGCACCGATTAGCGTCAAGAGAGGTAACGAGGTAACAGCAATCAGTAGCGTGTAGCAGCCGCGAGTAACAGTAACGATTAGCGAAAACGAATTGCGGGATTAGTAGCAAGTACGTGAAACATTTATGAAAATTCATCTGAGATATAGGAGCTATGATTGGCGGCAACTGAAATAGCAACAGCGATTAACAGCAGCGATTAACAGCAGCGATTAACAGCAGCGATTAACAGCAGAGATTAACAGCAGCGATTAACAGCAGCGATTAACAGCAGCGATTAACAGCAGAGATTTATTATTATTATTAGGTTGGGGGGTGTGTGCACTGCGACCTGATAGGTCTATTGTGCCCCCTTCTGGGCTTAAAGCTCCTCCATCAACCCAAGCTCTTGCACGAATGCTAGAATTCTTATTGGGTTGAGGGCTACTATGTCATTGCTCATCATGACATGCATCCCTAGGATGTTGCTTCTCTTCCTTCCTAAGGCGACACACTCTGCTAAGATGTGCATTGAGGATTCCTCCTCGTCTTCACAGAACCTGCAGAGTCCGCTACTATTTATACCCAGCTTGGCTAGGTGACTTCTTAGTCTACAGTGTCCCGTCAGTAGACCGGTGAGTATTTTAAGATTGTTTTTGCTCATGGCTATAATCTGCTTAAATCGCTTCTGATTATAGCCACCCAGAAGACATTTGGCTTGTCGGAGTCCTGGTGCCTCTGCCCCGGACTGTTGCCTCCTCTGTATTTCTTCATTTCTAAGCTCCTGACGTATCGTGTGCCTTCCGATGCCACAGTACGGTTCAGGTCCCACTAGGGGTCTCTCCGCCCCCAATCTTGCTTGCCTGTCGGCCAGTTCGTTCCCTACTATGTCCGTGTGGCCCGGGACCCATCTTAGGGTGAGCCTATTGGTTGCCCCGAGTCGGTCAACACCACTTTAGAAGTGATTTTCGTCCCACTAATAGCGTTTATTGCTGCTTGGCTGTCGGATAGGATGGATATATATTCGTATTCCGATAGTTGCGCACCAGGTTAAGATCCGCACACCTTCCTATCGCACACACTTCAGCTAGGAATATGCTGGTTTGCGTTCCTATGGATTCATGATAAGATATCCGATGGCCCACCACTCCTAGGCCTGTACCCTGGTTGGTGAGTGATCCGTCGGTGTACCATTTTATGGTGTGCGGTTTTATAGGATGGATGTCATCCAGTGACGTCCATTCCTTTTTGCTACTCATATGAACTTTGAAATTACGCTCGAATATGTATTCGGCTGCCATTTCATTTCATCCCTAGGTTGAACCAGTAGGGGAAGTTCATCTGAAAGTCGTTGGGCATCTTTTTGGCTAAGGATGTGATAGCCTCCAACTCCTTTCGCTGACATTCTCAAAAGTGTAGCTTTCTGTTGGAGCCTTATTGTGTGGTGGAGTGGTGTTATCTCCATTAAGGCTTCCAAGGCCATTGTTGGACAGGTGCGCATTGCACCTGTCATGCATACGCAGGCCAATCTTTGCAGTTTCTGCAGCTCTCTTTTCACGGTGATAAGCCGCGCTCTATCACCCCATGCTGTTAGTCCACAAGTCAGCATGGGTCTTACTACCATTGTGTATAGCCATCGCATAATCTTTGGTGATGTGCCCCATGACTTTCCGGCTATACTTCGGCACGTATAGAGCGCTCTTCGATACCGTGTTTTGTACATGGGTGCCAAAGTTTAGCTTGCTGTCAAATGTGACCCCTAGGTACTTGACTTCCCTACTGGTTTCTAATAGGCATCCTGAGAGCCGTATTTGTTTCATCCTCTGCAGCTTATACCGTCTAGTAAAGGGGACGATGACTGTTTTTGTAGGGTTTAGGTTGAGTCCGACCTCCATACACCAGTCACTCATTATTTTTAACCCTGTCTGGACTATATCGCAGAGTGTCTCCTCGAATTTGCCTCTCGCTGTTATAACAATATCATCAGCATAGCCTTGACATTGGATACCTCTGGTGGTAAGCCTGTTGAGCAGTTCGTCTACTGACAGACTCCAGAGTAGCGGAGACAGTACACCACCTTGGGGGCAGCCTTTGGTGGTTAAGACTGTTACCTTACTATCATGCGTTGATGCGGTGGCTTGTCTGGACCCCAGTAGTGCCAGTATCCACCTACTGGTAGTGGAGTCCAGGCCCCTTCTTGCAAGGGTGGCCCTAATCGCATCGTGTGACGTGTTGTCAAAGGCGCCTTCTATGTCCAAGAAGGCGCACAGTGCTATCTCCTTATTTTCAACTGTTGAGCTTAACATGCTCTTCAGCTGATAAAGTGCCGTGTCCGTAGACCTGCCCGCTCTATAAGCATGCTGCGTTGTGTGCAGCGGACTCTGCATCAACAGAGTGCTTCTAATATTGTAGTCCACCAGCTTTTCCAATGTTTTCAGTAAAAACGATGTCAAGCTGATGGGTCTGAAGGACTTTGGGTTGGTGATGTCTTTCTTCCCTGCCTTGGGGATGAAGACCACCCTAGCACTTCTCCAAGCGCTCGGTATAAAACCGAGGGCAAGGCCACCCTGCAGTATCTTCTTGATGCGGGTGAGAAGTAAGTCCTTTCCGATCTGTAAGAATACTGGCGATATCCCGTCTAAGCCTGGAGATTTGTAGGGTTGGAAAATGCCAATTGCCCATTTCAATCTTTCGGCTGTGACTGTCAGCTTGGCAAATGCCCAGTCATCAGTCGACGATCTATATCTGCTCCCTCTCACGATATCTTCTTCCCGATAGGGTATGCTATCTGGGAAGTGCGCTTCGAAGATGAGCTCTAGTCTTTGCATATTGCTGATCGTAAGGGAGTTGTCTCTACGTTTCAATGCTATGTTAGCATCAGGCGATCGCTTTGACATTGCTCTGTGGAGCCTGGCGCTTTCGCTTGTACTAACTATGCTTTCGCAGAAGTTCCTATAATTCTGCCTAATCTCCTTGTTATAGGAGGTCAGACTTTCACGGTACCTCTCTCATTCTCCGTCTCTCTTTGCATTGTTGAAGACGCGACGTGTGGTTAAACGTAGCCTTTCCAGGCTCTCGTTCCACCAGGGAGCATCTTTGACCATGCGCTTTTTCCCTAACGGACAACTATCCATAAAAGCATCTGTTATGCTTTTATTTAAATTTCCTACAGCTCTCTCTAGCTCAAGTGGGGTTCTGGGCATACCAGATGTCCCGTTGGAGAGGTTGAGCTCTAGGGTAGACTTGTAGATCCGACATTACCTAATTCTAGATTATGGTTAACTATGAAATCTGCTAGGTACTCACCTCTCTTATTGATGCCGCTGCTGCCCCATATCGGGTGGTGCGCATTGGCATCGCATCCGATAATCATCGGTATTTTTTCCGTCGTGCAGTACTCCACCAGTCCCTCAATTTCTGGTGGTGGGCAGGCTCCATCTCCTGCGAAGTATGCAGACACGACAACCATAGAGGCAGTGTCACCGGTGGCCTGAACCACTATCGGAACACAGTCTCTAGCTAAGAATTCTGAAAGGATAGTGAAATTAGTGCTTTTCCTCACCACGATCCATGCTCTAGGGGCTAGATTTCTCTGGTCCCAGATTACCTTCGATTCGGATGTATAAAGTCCTTTAATGCCGTTATACACCCATGGCTCCTGTACCAGGGCTAGCCCAAGTTGTTTTTTGGTGAACATTCTAGCCAACACCGCCGAGGCTGCTTTGGCATGGTGAATGTTCACCTGGGCTATCCTGGTACCGATGATTTTAGTCATCGACTAGAGGATGGGCTCCAGTTGCCATGGTGTCTGGGGCCTGGAGCTGCCCTCGTGACCGCTGCTCGTCATTGTGACGTCAGCAACTGCCGCATCCTTTTGCAGCTCCTCCGCTAACTCCTCTTCGTGACAGAGCGTCACATCCGCCAGATCCTCGTCCTCTGCGAGGTCCTCCGACATGTCGGCGGGCTGTAGCGGGTGGCTGCTCGGTGCTGCCACGGGGGCAGAAGTTGTGGTGGGGATGTCCTCCACATCTGCTTCCCTGTCCTTCGGTTTGGGTGGCTTGTTTGCCCCGATCTTCTTCTTGAGACCATTCACATGGATGGTCCCATACCGGAAGGAGAGTTGATATCCTCTTTCCCCAATAGCCCTTTTGGATAGTTCGTCTATCCCTATAACCAGGAGTGATCCTCCTCCTTCGTTTCTCCTGGATATTACTTTCCAGGCCTCGGTTTCTATACTATTCTGGTTCCTTAGCAGAGCCAAAATAAATTCCAAGGTCCTGTCTATGCTCCTTGGGCAGTAGATGGTGATACTGTGGGGCGACGGTATTTCGTCTCCCACTCTGCATGTGAGGGGCACGCCCTTCCACGAGCGCAGCTTCGGTGCGACGGCTCTCAACCAGTTGGCTGAGTCTTCGTTGGAGCACTCAATGATCAGGAAACCAACCCGAAAATGAATGCCCGCGAACGAAACCGCCCAATCAGACTCAACCACCTCGTATAGGATTGTATCCTCCAGCACAGACATATCTTCGTGACTAAGCATGACCTGGGGGTATTCCACAGGTAGCACGGCCACCTTCACTTTCTTCGCCATATCTGCGTATGACGATCGAGGTCCGGCGGGTGCTGGAGGGTTGGTCCTCATGGCCGCACGTGACGTGCTTGGACGTGTGTCCAAGCCTTCTGGGGCCTTGTTGGCCGGTGTTCCCACAACTGCTGACTTCTGCGCCTTGGGGGCTTCTGGGTGTTGCTACGCCTCTTTATGGCTGGTGTCGGTGCCACAGCTGCCTCCCTTGGCTCCTTTGCCTTCTTTAAGGCCTCATCGGGAACAAGTCCTTGTTGGAGGTACCGGAGGTACCATTTCACCCGTGAACCACAAAGATTTCGTCGGTTTGGGTCATCCAACCCACCTGGTTCGCCCCTCGGTGGCAGGAATTCGTCCTTATTGCTTGGGCGTTGTCCGCCCTGCCTAGCAGCAGCATTTGGTGCTGGGTGTGGTGGTCGGCATGGTCCGACCACATTCCTGCGTGCCTGCTGCGCTCTTCCGATTGGCGCTGGAACAGCACGGGGTGGAGGCTGGTCTGCCACCCTTATGGTTCTTCACCAGTTAGTGCCCCGATTCTCGATTGTACGATTCGGGGCTTGCTGTGCGTGTCCACCCGGGCAGAGATCCGCGATACCCGGGTAATGCTGAATAGAACAGGCGGTCGCCATTTGCCTGAGCACACCGTTAGTGACGGGGTTATTTGTTTAAAACCGCCCCCCAGCCAGGCTGACTATCGGCACGGTACGATTGACACCTTAGCCCGGCCCGGTGTGGGATTTGGGGGGATAGGATATGTAGGTAAGTGTGTGGGGAGGTTGGGGGTGTGTGAGGCTATACTTTAACGATGAACAGCACCGATTAACAGCAACGAATAACAGCAGCGATTAACAGCAGCGATTAACAGCAGCCATTAACAGCAACGATTAACAGCAACGATTAACAGCAGCGATTAACAGCAGCGATTAACAGCAGCATTTAACAGCAGCGATTAACAGCAGCGAATAACAGCAGCGATTAACAGCAGCGATTAACAGCAACGATTAACAGCAGCGATTAACAGCAGCGTTTAACAGCAGCGATTAACAGCAGCGATTAACAGCAGCGAGTAGAAGCAGCGCTTAAGAGTAACTAATAGACCGAGCTGTAACGTGCTATTTTTCTTTATAACTTTGTATTGCATTGAAGAAGACATGAAATAGTATATATATTCCTGATCATTATCACTACCCGATCCGACATAGCGTTCTGGTTTTTTTCTTTTTTTTTTTTGTAGATAATGTGAAATTTTTTATTCTTTAAAAGAATCACTTTTAGACTTAGGTGAGTGGCGGCGTAGCATTGAATTGAAAGTAATTTATGCAGATGTTACGCATTGGCATGCATGCATAATTTATTCGTAAATCCAATCCTTGGCGGCTGGGGCCCAGGTAACGAACTCCTTCTCGTTGAACCAAAGGTCAATCTCCTTTTCGGCCGATTCGACGGCATAGGTGCCATGGATGATGTTGCGGCCAACCTGGATGCAGAAGTCACCGCGAATGGTGCCGGGCAGGGAGTCGGCGGGGTTGGTAGCACCCAGCATTTGACGGGCGGTCTTGACTACATTGAGACCCTCCCACACCATGGGAACCACTGGACCAGAGTTCATGTAGTTGACAGATCGGCATAGTGCTTCTCCAACAATTCTTTCTCGGCCCACATGAACTTCATTGCTACCAATTTGGAGCCCTTCTGTTCAAAACGCTCAATGATCTTGCCGACGAGTCGTCATTGGACTCCATCGGGCTTAACCATGATGAAACTGCGTTCCTTGTTGGCGGCCATTTCAAGATTTCGCCTACAACACGACGAGCTCAGCTTTAAAGAGCACGTTCTTAGTCCGTTTGCTGCAATTTATGGGACACATCCCGCAAATGGTTACATTGTATGCGGCTGCATTAAAATTGAAGTTCTCTTAAATGCAAGCGTAATTGAGATGAAACCGCAGCCGCAAGTTGTGAACAGCTCGATACACTCTCCCAATTGTTTCATGCATCACTCAAGCATGCTGCAGCATCTGCAACTCGAATCTCGGATTCCAATTGAACATCTGTGGTTACAGGGCTGTCACCAACAAGCAACCCAACGAAGCAAGGCTTATGCAACTTCAACAACAACATAATTAGACTTATCCCGTTGCATTGTTACGCCACGCCAACTTAATTGGGGTGATTTACAGTCGTGTGCATTCCGCTTTGTCAGCGCGGCCAATTACTAAAATTATTTGTATGTCGCTGCCGGCGTAGCAGGTAATGTTGCACTGATTAGCTATGCACACTGAACAATCAATATTCTACGCCCTTCACCAATTCCAAGCTCCCACCCTCCTCGATATTCAATCAGTGATTTCCTGTAATTTTCTTAAAGGTCGACCAAAGTTTTCATCCGCTATGCATGCAAAATATTTCATATATCATATCAAAAGCAAATTTAAAAAATTTCTCTGGCATTTTTATCAGAAAAACTTACGCACACACTTTAATTTTCAAAATAAAAAAAAACACAAAACTTTACCAAAAATTTGTGCGGAGTGGGAAAGGCAGATTGAGTGTAAACCTATTATAGAAATTACCAACGAATTGAACCGAAGACCATGAACCTGACCGAAAGGCCAATCCGCAGGTCAATTCAATTACTAACTTTTGCCATTCCCCATCGTCGCGCGAGGGCTGCCACACGAGTTTACATATGTTCATACAAACATAACCATATCAGGTGTTATGTTTAAAGACTACATTTTTTAATTTTGTATATTATTTAAATTTTTTGTGCTGGATCTAGAAAACTTAAAAAAAAAACATTAATGGATAATTTTTCTTTCAACTTCTTCGGCATGGATTTGTTTTCAAAGTTGAAACATCGTGGAGGATTTCAGATGATTTCTTAGAATTTGATTTTCATGATTTCTTAATGAATTTATCTGCCGCCAACTATATATAATTTTAATTAGATTCATGCTCAGGCAAGTCGGAATCAGAACCAGAACCGGAACCGAAATTTAAAAAATATAAATATATATATAATAAAAAATAATATATATTTAGATCCAAAACAACAACGAATATATGCAACAAATTTCAACCTCACATCCGGAAATGAAGTACGATGCAGTTTGACACGTTGCCTTTATTTAAGCATTTATTTGTTGCTATCGCTTGCAAATACACATCAGCTTACATATTTATTCTGAAACATTTTCCAAGCCCAAACTTTTCCATACTTGTTGCTCGCATCTCGTTGCCTGTGGCTGGACCATGTAATTTAAGGCATATATATTTTGGCTATAAATATTTAATGCATACGACTAGTCATTTTCAAAAAAAAACCTTGAGCACTATACACATATACATACACACACAAACACACACACACGGCATAAAAATAAAGCTGCCCTTGTTCTAGGCCAGCGATGTTATTATTGTTATTAAATTTTACTGGCCATAACTGTTGCTGGCAAGACAAATTAGTGAGGGGCTAGGCTAGGAGGTGGGATTCGGATTTGGTTTTGGATGGAGGCTGTGGGCTGGAGGTTACATATTGGAAGTGGACGAGCATGTCCTCCTTTTGGCTGGACGACGAGCCCTATTCTGCCATTTTACGCACAGCGTTTTAATGTTGTGTTTGTGTGCTCATCAATATTTATTGGGGTTCGAGTACGTGAGCCGCACACAATAAGCGCTAGGGCTTTCTATACAAACACTACCAGTACCACTACCACCTCACCACATCCCCACAACCCCCAAAACCCCCATAGCCACGACCTCTAACATTTTGTGCAAATATTTTTATTTCTATTTGTGTTATTGTTAGTACGGCAGCATCTGATATATTACAGGCTTTGGCCCCGGGAGTTGCGCAGTTTGTTATTTACTATTCAAAAACTTCAATTACCGCAAAGTAGCCGCCGGTTGCGTTAATCGCCAGCGCAACCAACTACCTTCTCCCCCACCCCCAAACCCCCCTTCAACCGCTCATACACACCCCACTGATATACTGATGCTTATAATGCTGATTAACGTTTTATTTACACATAAATAAAGGTAAAGTGTATTGGTTATTAAGTCATTTTCCATTTATCGTCCATTGTTTGCGAGTTTATATATACATATGTATATATAGAAGCAACAGGAATAAGGATAGAAAATAAATACTGGTAATTTAATACGATTTTTGTTTCAGACTTGTGTGCATTGTTTGCCTCGCCCCCCTTTCCGAAATCGTGATACGCGTAAATTATTCGAGCGGCGCAAATTTCATAAATAAATTAATGCCATATTATGAATTCGAATATTGTATACCGTGGATAAAATACAAAGGGAGTATCTTAGGGGGGAAGTTTGAATGGATCGCATTGCATTTTAACTGTTATAAACATATCCAAAATAAAGGCACTTAAAAATTCAACTAGAAGCCAAAGTGTAAAACCAGAAACGGAACTGCAACTGAAGTTCACAATCGCAACCAAAATTCGATTCAGCTTAACAACCTGATTGAAAGTTTTTATCTTAAATGTTTGTTTAATATTTTTAAAGAAATGTTAACAAATGTGGAATAAAATGAGTCGGCTAATCATATAGTAAATATTTGCCTCTTTAAGGACACTCAGTACTATCGAAATCAATTTGGAAAAAATGCATAAGGGATTCCGCTAAAAACATTTTCTTAACCAATTTATTACGATTAAAGTATTAAAAGAATGAAACTTGTTTTTATTAGGCGGACTTACTTGCCACAATACTTGAGATTTTTCACAGCATTTCTCACAATTAGAAACTGGAAAAAAAGATATTTGTTTTTGCAATGCAAATTGCAATTTGATACATTTAGTATTATGCGAGCAACGGACCTATTATAGTGAATTCGAATCTGATTCAAAATTTCATCAAAATAACTTTAAAATTCTGCAAAAGTGTACAAGATCATAAATCCGCATCTTCTAAAACGCTGACCACATATTTAGGTATAAAGTCCGAATAAGGCGATTTGCAGTGAAATTTAAGCGGCTTCAGGTGTGTGTGTGCCAGAAGCAGCAAGAAGCAGATGCTGTAATGCTCTAATGCTGTTTTGCTTTTACAGCTGTCAACACTTGCAGCACACACACACACCAGCACACACACACACACACACACACACACTCAGTTGAAGGCCTTGGCATGGCGACATGCGTGTCCTTGGCTGACTGGCTAGCTGGCTGGCTGGCTGGCTAACTGACTGACGGACTGACTGAGGGCTGATGGCAGCTTGATTACAAAACTAAGCCGTTTACAGAGACAGACTGTGAAAGAGAGAGAGAGAGAGGGAGAGAGGGAGAGAGGGAGAGAGTAGAGCGGTTAGCTTTATACAATCAGCTCGATGGCAGTGACAGACAGCTAAAGGACAGCCAGAGGAGAGCTGAGGACAGGCTCAGGACAAGCCAAAGGAAGAAGGAGGACATCATCGCACACTGATTGCCAGGCGCTCGAACGAAATAACGAAATAACAAATTATGTGTGTGTGTGTTTTTTTTTTATTTTGTTTTTTTTTTTTTTTTGCATAAATATATAAGCAGCAGATACTGGCAGCAGGCAGGTTGTCGTCTGCCGACGCCTGCCAGCTTTCCATTGCCGCCTGTCCGCCTCAGTGCCTTCAAAATGAATTGAGGAGATGCTGTGTACTAGCAGCATATATCCGCTGGATAAACGGTTCCAAAGCCGTTGTCGTTCTTACGATTGGTTGTGAAAAAATTCGCTTGGCTTTATTATAAACAAATAGCTGAGATGCGAGATGCGAGATGCGGTAATGCAGCCACTCATAGTACAACCATCCAACCACCTCGATCACTGTAACAAGGACACGCTCACTATTATGCGGAAGCGGGAGTCGCGTCTATGAGCGCCATGCAGACGGATGCGCATACCAGGCATAACGCAGGACGCAGGATGCAGGATGCAGGCCATGTGGCTGCTCCCATTGCTGGTGCAGCCAGGCAGCGAAATATTGTCGCTTGCAATAAATGCCAAGCATCCGCTGTGCCAGCGACAAGGACGCCAACGACGACGACCGCCATTATGGCAGTGGCACCATTTTAAGTTTCTTTTTTTTTTGCAGCTATCCCAGCCGTACACCCACCGAGCACCGTACCGCACAGCATCGCTCCGTCCCGCCCGCCCGCATTCCTGCGAACCAAATAACGCGAATGCGATAAATAATGCAACTTGGCAATTGGCGTTGCCATTGCGGCTGCCTCTGTATTTTATGCCTCTCGGATGGTTGGCAACGCCAACGTGCTTTAAGCCGTGCCACATAGCATCCGACTGCACTTTAACGGTGTACTACCAACCGCCCTCCCAAAGCGGATGCGGCAACTTGATAATCTGTTTCTGCGACGTTGATTTCACGTTAAGTTTCATCTACTAGTGATTTCCTTCAAAACCAATCCTTTGCACAACACAAATTGCTATTTGCGCATACCAGAGCAGAGACAATCATTCTGATCAAGATTATTTTGTACTAAAATAAAAAGTATTAGTAAATTTGTGTACATGTTGCCTTTCTATGCGATTCTCATACCTTAAAGTAATAATTTAAATTTTAATGTCTCAATCACGCGTATTTATTATACCCTTAACCCATTAAAATATCGTGGTCGAGCTAACTCGACTACAGCATCTTACTTATTGTGATATTAAAATTATTATAATTTGTCTCTCTTAATTTACTATCTCTATCTTATTCACAAGCTCTCCTCTATCTCTTATTTTGCCTTTCCCAATATTCTCTAATTCTTTGTCTCTTCTTCCTCCAATTTTTCTCTCACCATAGCTTTTTCTCCTACTAACTTGCTTTCTTTCTTTCCCCCGCTCATTAATCTTCTCTTCCTTTATTTCTCTCTCTCTCTCTCTCTCTATCTATCTCTCTCTCTTTATGTCACTCTCCATCCCTCCATAATTTCTAAGCTATATGTCTATCCTTAACCGTTTCTTCCTCTTGCATATTATCTTTTAATCTTCACTCTCTCTGTCTCTCTCTCTCTCTCTCTCTTTCTCCAATTTATTCATATACATGTACATACATATACATATGCACATCTCTGCTTATAACTCGTTATACCCAACTTTTACATAACGTCTCCATGCGATTTTCATGACTTCAAGTGGGGATTATAGATTTAAATGTTTGTTTGTCTGTGATAAAAAGTTTCTAAAATCTTTATATTATAGTGTCTGAATAAATTGGCTTCCTTAAGTTAAAAACATGTTAAAGAATTCTTGACAAAGTAAAGTATACTTAAATAATACGCTTTTCACCAATTTTCAATGCAGGGTATACAAAGAGGAAGGGAAAGTTGAGGTTGGTGCTTAAATTGTCCACTACCATCAATTTGCTATGCATGAGGCTGGTCACTCTAACACCTCAACACTTCAACTGCATCCCGCTTCAACTGCATCATCATCGTCATCATCATCATCACCAGCTTTATCAACACACTCAGAAGCGCTTTTGTCGCCTATTTTGTTGCTGGCTTCTACAAAATGCTGTTTAATTAAAACATCAACTGAGGCATAAGGCAATGAATAATTCACATCATTATGACGTTGATGATGGCCACATGTGTGTATGTGTATGCATGAATGCACGACCTGGCAGAAACACAGAAACACAAATGCGAGAGAGTTAGAGAGAGAGAGAGAGATAGAGAGAGAGAGAGAGAGAGGGATAGAAATTCCTTGCAGTTAGCACAGACGAAGCTTCGCCTGTGACATTTATGGAAATTTCAAGATACTAACAAAAAATTATGCATAGTTTTGGGCGCGTATTTAAATTGACGTCGCTTCCATATTGGGCGCAAGGCTGCAAAACCCAACCAATTCAACAGTCTCACACAAACACACACAAACACACACACACACACACTCCCATAGACATGCGTCTTAAAGGCTTTAAAAGCAATTTGTATACATTTTTGGTGGCACTAGAAGCAAAACAAAACACATATTTTTATATTGTTATTTTATTTTTTGCCATTTATGCCAGTGTGGCATTTATAGTTTTGGCCGTGCAAATTTAATCAAAAGTCAAAAACTCAGCTCAAACGGACAGGATGTGCCCGGTGCGTGTGTGTGCGTGTGCTTGCATATGTGTTGACCCACATAAGAGCAAATATCTGCGAGCGATGCGAGCGACGAGCACAAAAAGACTCATCAAAAACTCATAAATTTGCAATTTTCGACACATGACAAAATAAATTGTAAACAATGCTTCCCTAAAGCATGAAGCCGAGGACAACGACAATAACAACAACATGCACAACACGAATAACAACACACACAGAAAAAAAAAAAATGAAAAAATAAAATAAAAGAAACAAAACAAAGGCTGTCCACACGGCGGATACAAATATTTTTGAAATGTTGCCATTCGTTGAAAAGCCGATGAAGCTGGTGTTGAAGCTCATTTTGATGATAAAACTGATGTCAAAAGCTGATGCTGATGCTGTAGGCGAAGCGGAAACTGCCACTGATACTGATACTGAAACTGAAACTGATGCATGCACTCAGAACATAGAGAATTTGTAATCAGCCGATTCCAGGGAGTGCATCCGTAGAAGTGAATTAAAACTATAATGTATGTATGTGACTAGGTGATAAAAATATACTAAGTTTCAGATTACTTAGTTAAGAGATTTGGCTTAATCGAACTCGAATTTAGATATTAAGTTCTACATCCCTGGACGTACCTATTGGCTGACCCTAAATGTCAATAGTAGTCTACACTTTAAGATATTTTACCACTTTATTTAGTGCGAACGCAAAATGCTTAAATGCCAATTTGTTTAATGTTATATCACATTTGAAAAAGAAACCTTAGGTTTTATTCAAATATTAATTAATTAATTAATTAATAATTAATTAAAATTAGTCAAAAACTGAAAACATATCCAAAATACATATGAAAGCTTAGTTCGACCAGTCTTAATAAAAGTTACATATTTGGCGTACAAAAGCTTAAATAAGGATGTTAATATTTAGTATGACAACCTTTAGCCTTAACCACTTTCATTAACCTGTCATTCATGGAAGATACCAGCTTCCGGGTAGTTTCTCCACTCCTCCAGCAGAGCATTTTTGAGATCCTGTTTGCTGGATATGCTGTGCTTCCGGATGTTATTATCCATCAGAGCCCACAAAATTGCAATAACATTTAAATCTGGAGACTGGGCCGGTGGAGTTATGATGTGGGTGCAGTTCCAGATAAGCCGAGATTGTACTATGCTTCGGGTCGTTGTCCTGGTAGAACCGGAAAGTACGTCGGATTCCTAGCTTCCCGACACTTTGGAGTAAATTTGTCATTGAGTTACACATTCTTGTCCACTGTAGTTTCAATAAACACAAAATTTCCGACGCCGGCTGCTGAGATAGATGCCCATACCAGGAGACTTCCTCCACCGTGTTTGACTGTTGCCTTTAAGTTTTTGAGATTTAACTCAGTATTGCACTGTCGCCACACACAATTGCGTCCGTCCCGGCCAAAAATGTTGAATTTGTACTCATATTCAAATATGACTGTGTTCCAGAACTCCTAATCCTTGTCCAAGTGGATTTTGGCGAACGTCATCCTGGACCCTCTTTTTTTTGCTCTTATAAATTTCTTTTTCCGTGGTACTCAGGCCTTCAAGTCATAGTAAAATAATAATAATAAACATAATAACATGGCAGGCAATTAAAATTTTCGTTAGATACTGGTCGAAATGAGCTTGAAGACACTGTATATCTCTAATTAAGTATACGCAATTCTATTAAACAATTCTTGTCTACACTTGATTCTATTAAATATTTATTGCGTATTCTTAATTGTAACAAATCATAATTGCATAAGCTTAATTAGAGATGGTTTCATCTTAAGTGGAAAAGTGTCAATCTTGGCCACTATTGTAACTCAAATCAATTGTATTTAATTTAAACATTTTAAAGGGAGCTGGAACAAAGATAAATATCGCCTATATTACAAGTTAAGCCATACTCTCTCCTTGTCTTACTCTCACTCTCTCCTGCTCTTTCTTTCTTTCTTTCTTTCTCGCAAAAGGTGTGCTTTCAGTTCATAATCAGCTTTTCGAGGGTTTTTGTTTTTGTTAAATTTTGCTTGTGTCGCCTGAGTCATGCCTCTATAAATAAAGCGAGTAGCACTTATGTATGTGTATAGGAGTGCATATATGCTTGTATATACATCTTGTATACCGAGAATAGCCTTATATTTAAACAGATTTTCTTTCCAGCAAGCAACATTCAGCGGAGTTCAACGCCGCGTCATTTCGTCTTTGCGCTGATAAATCAAAGTTTCGATTGTATGAATCAAAAACGAGTACACAGTCACCCAGCCCGCATTCACACTTACACTCATATTCATGCAATGGGGCTACACACAACTATGCGATACTCTATAGCATATAAGAACTCGGGCATTCTCTTCAACCTATGTATGTCTCATATATATCATATATACATACATATGTATATAGATAGGTATGTACGCACTTATTTTGCTTTTATTATGAGATACATCTATTAACTAACAATAAATTCCACTTGTAAGGCACATCAGATGTACATTAATACATATGTAAATAGTTATGTACATATTTACAGATATTGTTGTATATGTAGACATGCATGCTTTATTACCCGATATCAATTTGCTCCTCACACCGTTCCATTGCAGTAATTGGAATGCATTGAAATGTGAATTGAACAAGTCAAGTCGTTAGCTTTTTGCTGGCAATTCGAGACCGAGACCGAGAACGAGAATGAGAATGGGAAAGAGAAGTATAAATTTGCAACGACGCGCCGTTGCTGCCGACATCAGCGTCGGCGTCGACGTCAAGCTTATGAGCGTTTTGCAACCGCAAGAACAATAGCAACTGGGAAAAAAGCAATAGGCAAAAAGTTCAACTAATTAGCGCAAGTGACTTTTGGAACCGTGGCCGCAGCCGATGCCGTCGTTAATGTTGACGTCGACTTCGACGTCGCTACCTTCAATTGAACAGCGTCGTCATCAGCGTCGTTGTCGTTGGAACCGCTAAAAATTGTACTTGTAAAAATATAAAAAGAGGCAATTAACACATATATCATAGAGCGTCGCAACCGGTTCAATTTCTAGAACAGCCCCAAAAAGTGCACAGAGACAGACAAACAGACAACTAACTTACACATAATACATAACTTTATCTCACTAAATTTGTGTGTCTGTTGTGTTTTGTACGTACATGTATGTACATGTGCATGCATGTGTCTGTGTGTGTGTGTGTGTGTGTGCTAATCTTTAAATTGAAAGAAATCTCAGCTGGCAGCTTCTAAAGCGGAGGAGCTGTATGGCATTTATTTTGCGACCGGCGCTTTCAGTTCGAAGGCAACGTGCGGCGCGGAGAGATCTGAGTTATAAATAAAAAAAAATTAAGCACATTATAATAATTTTAAAAAGCTTGTTGCTATATGTTTTGAAACTTTTTTTTTTTGCATTGTAATCGAATGGACATCGATACACTAACAACAAACTGCAGCCAGCAAAAGCCAATACACATACAAATACAAATACATACATATGTATATATAAATACAAATGCTAATGCTTTAAATGTGATAAGGCAAAGCTCACACAAACACACACCACAACAACAACAATGACTGTAACAAACCTACACAAACACAAGGGCAACGCGAAATATTAGGGCGATATCACCGTTTCTTATCTTCTTTCATATCGCTCTCTATCTCTCTCTCCCTATCCCTCTCGTATACGGGCACGTCACTCTCTTGCGCGTAACTGCTCTGTTGCTGGCAGAAAAAAAGTATACGCACAGTTAAAGCACAGCTGCTGACGTCGTGCAAGTGTCCCAAAACCGCAAGAAGAAGAAAAAGAAGAAGAGAGGAAGCAATGCAACAACAATAGCCAAAAGTGCACTCTGTCGATTATGCAAAGCAATAAAAACTCGCTTCATTATTTATGCCCCAACAAGTGCTCCAAAAACAATAAAAAAACTAAGTATAAATACCTGAATGAAACGCTAAAAAATTAGCGCTAAACTAAAACAACAACAATCTGAACACAAGCATAAACCCATACAAACACAATGGCCAGAGATAGGCTGCCAGAGCTTTTGCAGGTAAGTTGAAATGTGTTTTATTTTATTTTACTTTTTTTTGTTATAGGTTATAAGGCTTTAGCGCAACAAAACTGTCTGAGTATTGGGTGGTGGGAGGTGCTAACGGCGTTTGTTGCCATTTGTGTGCGATTACAGTGAGGCAAAATGCAAAAAAAAAAACTATTACAAAATTCATCTTAAAACTGTGCTAAAAATAAAAGAATGTAACAAAATAAATCCCTAAGAAATTGTTCAATGAACGAATTTTATAAGAAATCTTTGCGGTTCAATAGCAAAATGTCATTAAGAAATAGCTATTATAAATAACCCAACCTTAAAATAAGAGAGACCGTTGCAGTCGGACGTAACCCGCAGCGAAATACCATTATACCATAAGTTGTGTGCGTCCAAGAAATTGTCCAAACTGTCTAAGTTTGCTCTTCAGATTAAGGGAAGATATAAGATAGTAGCATTTCTTTGAAGTTTGCCAACTGTAGCTCTTAAATTACGGGAGATATGAGCTTTAAGAAATTTTGGGGCGGGAGTGGGCATGGATGAAAAAAATTAAATAGAAGGTTCCTGAAAATCATCCTTCCAAGTTTGGTAAATGTAGCTCTTAAATTGCGGGAGATATGGGCATTTATCGGTTTTGGAGGCGGGAGTGGGCGTGGCCCAAAAAAAATTTTGGAGTTCGATCTTAGTAATATACCTTCCAAGTTTGGAAACTGTAGATCTTAAATTGCTGGAGATATGGGCATTTATCGGTTTTTGGGGGCGGGAGTGAGCGTGGTCCAACATTTTTTTCCCCCGATTTTTGTTACTAGCAATATGTCTTTCAAATTTGGTGACTTTAGCTTTTAAATTTCGTGAGATATACGGTGTTATCGACTTACACCAACAGGTGTATCGGCTTAGGTAGGCGGAGTGGGCGTAGCCATTCAATTTTTTTATTGATCGCTTGGGGGAGTTACGAGTAACATGCTATTAAAATTTGGTGACTCTAGCTTACAAATTATGGAAGATATGCGCATTGTTAATTTCTAGGGACGACGTTCCTGGGGCAGCGGTTGTGGGCGTGGTCCAAAAAATTATGAGGAGGGCGTGGCATATGCCGATCTTTAAAGGACATCGCCAACAACCTACCAATCAAAATTGGTGGCTGTATCCATAAAATTGTGAGAGATATGTGGATTTATCGATTTGTTAAAATCGAATTTATCGATTTTCTAGCTCCCTAGTAGACGTAGGACCAAAACCTTGACACTTTAACTTTTGAAGGTACTTTCCAGTATATGTTCCAAGTTTCAAGTCTCTATCTCTAAGGGTGTTGGAGAAACGCGCGTTCATACAGACGGACAGACGCACAAACTCAATATACTATATACCTTTGGTATCATAGTATAAAAAGAGACATAAATCCAGTGCAGCTATTACGCTTAACGGAAATTCAACACTCACACATAGACTTTGTGCTTGTTCTGGAAAAGTCACTTTTAAAAATCATTCCGATGAACTTCTTAAACGAATCACACATCGAAACTTGGCTTTTTAAACAGAGATCCATTTGAAATCAACGATTCTTCCTTTGCTAGGATAAGAGACCAACTCCGTATCCACTGCCTCACTCCGCTAGTTAAGCAAACTACTCCCGTCTACCAACTTAAAACCATCCAATCAATCAATCATTTTTGACTTCTATTTCCATTCAAAATCGAAGTATTTCACTAAATAAACAGATATTATGCATACGTAATAAATTATAATGCCATCGGTTTGGTGTTATAAATCTTATATGAATACTTTCTTTCTGGTAAAACGTTTACTCAAAGCCAAATTAGTTTTGCAAATAACAGAAGACTGTCAAATGTATTTTCACAACATTTTCCGCTCTCTTCAGTTCAATCGTAGCCCCACTGTGCGTATTTTGCATTGCTCAAATTTCTTGCATGACTTTTTCAACACTACGCGACATTCCACGACCCACATTAACACATTTAAACTGGCCATTTTGGGTGTGGGGAGTTGAAGGAGTGTGGGCTGTGCGAACTGAGTGTTAAGTAATGTATGGTGTGGGGAGTTGGCGTTTATCAGTACCAGTGAGCACCTAGATTGCGTGGAGATAAGAGCGATAAAACTTAGACAGACCATACGGGGCTATCCCCAAAACTTACATTGCCAACAGCAGTTAGTTATATTTTGTTTCTGTTGGCCACCTTCTATTCATTATTCATTACACAGCCAGATTGCGAACACACAGCAGGTGGGTGTGAGAGTAACAGAGATAGCGTGCAAGAGGTGCAGTAGGTGGAGGGGATGAGTGAGCAGAAAGCAGAGATCACTAACCGAAAACAAATTGAAGCCAAAATAACAACTAGTTTAAGTTGCGTCGGATGTAGTAGCGATGCCAATCTAAAAAATAACGACAACAATTCGAGCGCGATATTATTAACCGATAAAGAATATTTGTTAATTGTTTTCCAGCGCTCGCTGAGCGCCAACTCAACGTCATCCTCATCAAATGGTTCGTTGCTGCTCACCGTTTACAACGCCACCACAGAAACACTCAGCAACAACAACAGCAGTGGTGACAACAACAATAAGGATCAACGCAGCAAAATGACGCATCAGGGCACCAATGTGGATGCCATTCTGAATCCGGTAAGTGTGTGTGTGTGGATAAATATCATATAGCTGCCATGGGAACCATCGGGCAAAAGTTGTGGAATCGAGATATCTCACAAATTTATCACCACCTCCGATACAAACTCAGTTGTAAAAAAATCAAGATAGAACGTTGCAGTCGGACGTAACCGACAGCGAAATACTATTATACCATAATTTTTGTCCAAGTTTGCCTTTTTGAATGGGAACACATTCTGTTAATTCTCTACTAATAAATATGTATATGATTTTCATATAAGTGAGCGTGGCTTTTAAAGACGGTGAGCAGAATTACACGGGGAGATCAGACACAAAAAATTGTATAAGCTACTTTCACTCTTAAATTCCGGAGATATGGGCTTTTCGAGACTTTAGGGGCGGGAGTAGGCGTTGCCCAAAAAAATTATAGAGAAGTTTCCTAATAATCTTCCTACCCTGTTTGGTAACTAACTAACTTGAATTGCGGGAGATATGGGCGCTTATCGGTTTTGGGGGCTGGAGTGGGCGTGGCCCAAAACAATTTTGGAGTTCTATCTTAGTAATATACCTTTTAAGTTTGGTAACTGTAGCTCTTAAATTGCGGGAGATACAGGCATTTATCGTTTTTTTGTGGGCGGGAGTGGGCGTGGTCAAAAATTTTTTTTCCACATTTAGTTTAGGTATGTGGAGTGGGCGTGGCCGTCCAATTTTTTTGTTGATTTTTGGGGGAGTTACCAGTAACATACGAGTACCTTCAAAATTTTGCGACTCTACCTTGCAAATTACGGGAGTTATGCGCATTTTAAATTTATAGGGACGAAGCTCCTGAGGGCGGCGGATGTGGGCGTGGTCCAAAAATTGATATGCCAATCCTTGGAGGAGATTACCAGCAAATTACCTTCCAAGTTTGGTTACTTTATCTTTAAAATTTTCGGAGATATGCGGAGTTAATGGCTTACAATTTCCGCAATATGGGAATTGTCGATTATAGGCGCAGGTGTGGGCGTGGCACCACAAATTTGCTTTTGGTTCTTAAGGGGCGGAGGTGATGGGGGCGTCGGAGGTGGGCGTGGCACATGCCAATCTTTCAAGGACCTCGCCAACAACCTACCAACCAAAATTGGTGACCGTATCCATTAAATTGTGAGAGATATGTTGATTTATCGATTTGCTAAAATCGATTTTCGCGGTTTTCTAGCTCCCTAGTGGACGTAGGACCAAACCCAAGACACTTTAACTTTTGAGGGTACTTTCCAATATACGTTCCAAGTTTCAAGTCTCTATCTCTAAGGGTGTCGGAGGAACGCGCGTTCATACGGACGGCCAGACGGACAGACAGCATGACGGACATTGAACAAAACCAATATTTTATTATACCTTTTTGGTATAATAGTATAAAAACATATAAGTTCAATTTGCTTTAAACGTACAAACATTTTTTTTAATATTTCAAGACGCACTAAAATTTAGATTTAGACAAACGTTCTTTCCTGTTTTCTAAGCATGAAATAACAAAATTTAAGACTTTTTTGGATTTTGAGTTATGGTACGATTTTTGCTTCTTTCAATGCATAGCTGTTTCATTCTGAAATGATGTCTTGATATTTCTTAGATCAAGAACTCAATAACTGCGAGTAAAATATTTCTGCGTCAAATTTTCGAATTTACAAAATTAATTTCCATAATTATGAACGAGAAAGTTTTACACTTATTTATTTTATCAAGAATGATTTAAAAATAATATGAAATCGTTATTTGAAATATTATAACCAAACCACGAGTGTTAACTTGCGTGTGTGTGTTTGTGTGTGAGTGTTTGTGTGTGTGTGTTTGAGTGTGTGTTTAAGTGTGTGTTTGAGTGTGTGCTTGTGCGTGTGTGTGTGTGTGCCTTGCCAAACTGTTTATCAACATGTTAACCGGTATCATGAATCAGCGAAGTTGACATCGAAGTCAACAGCAACGTCAACGGCAGCGCCATCGTCGGCAGCGACTACAGCCGTGAATTATTTTACGGCAGCGGCAAACCCGTGATAACCTGTGGCTTACAGCAGCGTCTAATGAACTAAATACATACAAACAAATATTGTAAATTTGCTCAATTTTGTATACCATTAACCCATTAAGAATGGGTAAAAAGGGTATAATGGTTTTGTGCAAATGTATGTAACAGGCAGAAGGAAGCATCTCCGACCCCATAAAGTATATATATTCTTGATCAGGATCAACAGCCGAGTTGATATAGCCCTGTCCGTCTGTCCGTCCGTCTGTATGAACACGCGGATCTCAGAGACTATAAGAGCTAGCGACTTCAAATTTGGAATATAGGTTCTCGTGTACCAGGCGCAGATCAAGTCTACTTTATTTTATCGATAACTGCCTCAGTTTCTGAATTATCGATACATTTCATTTTCGATACAAAAAAATTACACAATTTAAGAGGGCTTTTAACTTATACATAATATGCACATACATATTATTGATCAATTGCCAAAATTTCATTAAGATCGGATACGAAACACCAGTTATAGTCGAAAATATATTTTCATATTGATCTTCTTGCTGTCAGCAGCCGCAAGCATTTTCTGTATGCATAAATAGGCGAGCGCATGTGTGAGAAAGAGATGGCATGATAATCGAACTAGCGTCAATATATTTGTGTGTATTCTGCAGAGCCCAGATAACTACTATGTCTGTATGTATATGCACGTGTTTGTAGCCAGCCAGTTCGGGTCAGTTCGGGCTTGTGAGTAAAAATACTCTGTAAGAAATGCACTTGCAGAACTGAACATTTGAGTGTAAATCATCTTAAAGGGAAATTTGCCAATAAAATTACAATATATTAGCAACTGGGTTAAGGGTATATCGTAGTCGAGCTAACTCGACTACAGCATCTTACTTGTTCTAAACAGTAATAGTGAGTTGCCCGCCCACCTTCTACCCCAATTAACAAATTTTGTATCACCCAAGTGCAACATCTGAATGATAATTTGAAATATGTGTGAATACACTTGCAGAGAGTATTATCACTAAGCAGACAATACATAGAGGAGTCACATCGACAAAAAAAAAACATGTTTTTCTTCAGAGCCTGGGTCCAGGCTACGAAGCGTTGAAATTTTGCAGGGTTCGCGTGTCGAGCAGCAAACTCAATTATTTCACTTGACTTCGCTGTGATAACATCGCGGGTATTGGCTGCTTAGTAATGATATCGATGTAAAAGTTAAATTCAACAAGACAGATAGACGAAGAGAGAGATCTTTACCTATCGATATTGGTATATTGCTTAGATATTCAAGCAAATACACCTTTTATTATTTTCTCTATACATATGCACACATACAAGGGCAACTGCATACTGTGTCTCGCAGTTTATTTTGAACGGTGTCTAGAAAAAAATTTTAATTGCCTGCCATAAACTAATTATTCATTATTTTTCAAAAATTCCAAAGACCGACGACAGGTACATGTATTAACCACCAAAAAGAATATATGACCCAACTACAGTGGGGTTTCCCCACCTGCTGGTCGGTTTTTCGGTATAATAGACCAATCCTTCGTAGTCAGTTAATTTATATCCTGCATCTCGGGTGCAACCAGCCAACAAGGACTATGGGCAAACGTACTACCATTGACCAACGGAAATTCATACTGGAAAACTTAAAAATCGGATATTCATATCGCCAAATAGCAAAAATGGTCAATCTAAACACCTCAACTGTGTTCTACATCATTTGCAGTTTTATCGACGAAAATTGGATGGAGGGCAAGGGCGGAATGGCACCAAACAAGATTTTCACCGAACAGGACGAGCGGGGGATCATCAGGAAAATAAAGGGAAATCTTAAGCTATCGTCTCCAAAACTGACTCAGCAGGTGCAGGATTAAATGAGGAAAAATTTCAGTGTGGAAACTGTGCTCCAGGTTTTCCGCAACTATGACGTGAAGGCCCGATTACCACGAAAAAATCAAATTATAAGAGCAAAAAATCGGACGTACTCTCCGGTTCTACCAGGACAACGACCCGAAGCATAAGCCCGGAATAGTACAGTCTCGGCTTATCTGGAACTGCACCCACATCATAATTCCACCGGCCCAGTCTCCAGATTTAAATTTGTGGGCTCTGCTGGAAAATAATACCCGGAAGCACAGCATATCGAGCAAATAGGATCTCAAAAATGCTCTGCTGGATGAGTGGAGCAAGTTCAGCCCAGAAACTACCCGGAAGCTGGTATCTTCCATGAATAATAGGTTAAATGAAGTTTTTAAGGCCAAAGAATATCATACTAAGTATTAACATCCAACATTTAAGCTTTTATACGGCAAATATGTTGATTTTTTTAAGACCAAATGTTCCAAATGAAAATTGACTTGCATTTTGGATATGTTTTCAGTTTTCAACTAATTTTAATTTAATAATTAATATTTTAATAAAAACTAAAGTTTCTTTTTCAAACGTGTTATAATACGAAACAAATTGGCATTTCAACATTTTGCGTTTTTTTCGTTGTTTAAGCTTTTAGCTTTTAAATTTGTAGCATGACAATGGTCGAAATAAGCTGTGAGCCACTGTATGTATATTTTGGGAATTTTTTCTATGCATTCTCTAAGTCACAAATATTTAAAAAATTCAAAACTAGTTTAACTCAACCATTTTTATACCCTGAACCCATTAAAAATGGGTAAAAAGGGTATAATGGTTTTGTACAAATGTATGTAAAAGGCAGAAGGAAGCATCTCCGACCCCATAAAGTATATATATTCTTGATCAGGATCAACAGCCGAGTCGATATAGCCCTGTCCGTCTGTCCGTCTGTATGAACACGCAGATCTCACAGACTATAAGAGCTATAGACTTCAAATTTGAAATATAGGTTCTCGTGTACCAGGCGCAGATCAAGTTTGCTATATTTTATCGATAGCTGCCTCAGTTTCGGAATTATCGATACATTTCGATTTCCGATATCAATAAATTCCACATATCTCTCACAATTTAATGGATACAGTCACCAATTTTGGTTGGTAGGTTGTTGGCGAGGTCCTTGAAAGATCGGCATATGCCACGCCCACCTCCGACGCCCCCATCACCCCCGGCCCTAAAACTTTCAAATGGCTATATCGTCCGCAGTTTTTCAGTAGGGAACGTCAAATTTGGTAGGAATATTACTGGTAGTCGCCTTTAAGAATCGATAACAAATTTCTTGTGCCAAGCCCACACCTGCGCCTATAATCGACAATTCCGATTGTAAAACGATAGCTCCGTATATCTCCGAAAATTTTAAAGATAGAGTAACCAAACTTGGAAGGTAATTTAATGGTAACCTCCTCCAAAGATTGGCATACCAATTTTTGGACCACGCCCACATCCGCCGCCCCCAGGAACTTCGTCCCTAGAAATTTAAAATGCGCATATCTGCCGTAATTTGCAAGGTAGAGTCGCAAAATTTTGCAGGTATGTTACTGGTAACTCCCCCAAAGATCGATAAAAAAAAATTGGATGGCCACGCCCACTCCACCTACCTAAACCGATACACCTGTTCGTGTAAATCGATAAGCCCATATATCTCACGCAATTTGACAACTTAAGTCACAAAATTTTAAATGTATATTGCTAGTAGCACCCTTCATAAAAGTGGAAAAACAAAATTTTGACCACGCCCACTCCCGCCCACAAAAAATGATAAATGCCTGTATCTCCCGCAATTTAAGAGGTACAGTTACCAAACTTAGAAGGTATATTACTAAGATTGAACTCCAAAATTTGTTGGGCCACGCCCACTCCAGCCCCCAAAACCGATAAACGCCCGTATCCCACGCAATTCAAGTTAGTTAGTTACCAAACAGCTTAGGAAGATTATTAGGAAACTTCTCTATAATTTTTTTGGGCAACGCCTACTCCCGCCCCTAAAGTCTCGAAAAGCCCATATCTCCGGAATTTAAGAGTGAAAGTAGCTTGTACAATTTTTTGTATCTGCTCCACCCATGTAATTCTGCTCACCGTCTTTAAAAGCCACGCTCACTTATATGCAAATCATATACATAGTTATTAGTAGAGAATTAACAGAATGTGTTCCCATTCAAAAAGGCAAACTTGGACAGTATTTTTTGACTGCACACAAATTATGGTATAATAGTATTTCACCGTCGGTTACGTCCGACTGCAACGTTCTATCTTGATTTTTTTACATTATTTTACATTAGAGTGTGCGAAACTATTAAAGAGGACATTTGGAAATAAACCTATAACGTATTTAAAGCTTGGTTCAGGGTATATGGTAGTCGAGCTCACTCGACTACAGCGTTCTTACTTGTTTTCATTTTGTAATGCACTTAATTGCAGTATTCGGAAATTCGTTATCAATTGTCGCAAATCGCTGCCAATCTGGAAGCCATGGACCGCATGTCGCAGACAATCCATCTGCGCACCTTTAGCGGTAGGTACAGTAAACACATATAAAGCGAACAGGCGAATTTTAACTATTTAAATATGATTATAAATAACGGATCTTATGCAGAGAACGAAATGGATGAGCTGCACAACAAGAATCTGCGCCTGGGCAATCAGCTGATGAACCGATTTAGGGACTTCAAAGCGAATCTGCCACCAGAGACGGATTACAGCTTGGAGGCGCGTATGAAGCGCACCTTATTCTATGGCCTATACCAGACATACATCAACCTGTGGCAGAAGAACGAGCTATTCCTGCAGAACTATGAGGCGAAGGTGAAGAAGAACCTCCGTATTCATTCCAAAATCAGTAAGCTGTATATATCGAAACTAAGCATAAATCATAATACCTATTATCAAATTGATCTCTCCTATTAATATAGTCAATGCGGAGGCGACTGAACAGGAGATTGAGCTGCTGATAGAGAACAAAACGACGAAACTGTTTGTGGATAATGTGAGTGAATGAAACAAATTATAAAATCAGATGCAGTTTTATTAATGATTGATTTCTAAAGATACTGCAAGAGACGGAAAAGGAGAGGCAGACGCTGCGAGATCTCATGGATCGCTTTAACGAGCTGCGCAAATTGGAAAAGTCAATTGAAGATGTCCATGCGTTATTCATGCGCATTCAGACGCTCGTTATGGAGCAGAGCGAGACGATACAGCGGGTCGAGTTCCATGCAAATCAGGCAACGCTTTATACGGAGAAGGGTGGCACTGAGCTGGATAAGGCCCAGGAACTTCAAAAGCGGGCTCGAAAGGTGACCAGCATATTATTTTTGAAGTTCCATTGAAATCGAAAATATTCCTTATCCATGCACTTTTTATTGCAGAAAAAGATAATGCTCATTGCGATACTCGTCGCCGTAGTGTTAATACTGTTATTCATCGGTATTTATTTGTGATGCACATAAGCACAACATATTTTTGTTTATTTTTTTTCTTATCTTTTAAGTCGAATAAAATTAGTTTTGCTAAGTGGATTTGTATAAATTTTTTTAAATTCCAAACTCACCTTGATGCGCCAGTACAGGGCTGTATTTTATTTAGCGAATCGTGCCATTTCGAGCATTTTTGTGGATTGATGGTTGTGGCTTGTTTCTCAAATCAGCTGATTCTTGTTTACAACTATAAACAATGTCATTTTAATGTGTGGACAAATATTTAACTTACTTTTTGCAAGCAACTAAAATAATTTTTCAAATAAAATATTTCGAAGGCGTTGTCAGTTTCCTATAAAACAACATTTATTTGCTTGATAACGACTTACATGCTATTGCTCAAATAGTGCTGTTAAATGTTACCGAGTGCTGTTATGTACAAACATATGTTCAACTACGTTAGCAGTGCATTTTAATTAGATGTCAGCCAAACACGAAAATATAAATAGATTTTAACTTCGCTTGGTTCCCACTCAAATTTATACATTTAAATTACTTCAGCGCAATGCGGAGCAACGTATGCGCACAGTGAGCATGTAATCACTAACAGAATACGACAATGTTATCGTGTTACCTGTATATAATTAGCATAACCCCGACTTAACATAACAGAATAAAAATGCAAAACAATGGAGATAAATAAGAACCAAAACGACAACAAAACATACGCATTTTAAATAATTTCTAAATTTTGGGTAAGTGCAAACCACCTGTGGCCAACATAGAACAAGCACAATGGCAAAACGCTAACAAGTGACTACGGACAAATAAAATCAACTTTCGCATCCCATTGGCGGCGCCATTTTTTTGCCTGGCGTCGTGCAAATTTTGCCATTTAGCCGAATAAATCTTTGAATCTAAATTGTTGCATCCTTGCAGCTGTGCCTGGGGGCGGGAAGCCAGTGTCACTGCCGGTGGCACAAAATGGAAGACAACGGCAGCATATGTAAGAACGTCAAGATTCCAGACGACGCTGCTATTGTTGTCAATGCAATCACTGCACCACCAACACCACCCAATGGAAAAGTCGTACAGATCAAGCTGGCAGCCGGTAGCGTAACTGAGCCGCCAGAGGAGCTCCTCGGATCGGTGACATCACAGAATTGCCCAGGAACGCGGGCAAGCGCGCGTGTCATACAGAAAATGAAATTGGATCAGACGCGTCCGATGACGCCGCCGCCTGCGGAACGTGAATCGAGCAAGAAGGATGAGAAGTCTGCCCAGAAGACGCCTTCACAGATGCGTGCCGCAAACAAATCGACCTGGTCAAATGTGGAGCGCAATTGTTTCTTTGATGCCCTCAATGAGTTTGGCAAGGATTTCGAGGCAATGGCCAATTTCATCAATTCCAAATTGAAGCGTCGCAACATGAACAGCGACTACAGCTTCAAGTCCAAGGACCAAGTACGTCAACATTACTATCAAACATATCACAAAATAGCCAAATACGTTCGCTACTCGGAAGGTATGTAAAACCAAAAAATAAAACAAAGCGAAACACTTTCAATTTGTACGATCACGCGTAGAATTGAGGAAGCCCGCCCAGGAGCTGTACACGCTAATTAACTATGGTGAAATGCGACGCAAGCTGCAGTTTATAACCGATAAGCATTTCATGAAGCTAAAGCATCTCATCTACCAGGGCCACATCACAGTGCGCTGCAAGGGCAAAAATATACGGATCAAGACGCCCTCCTGCAAGGCACTGCGTCGTCTCAATCAGCTGGATGGTAAGTTGTCTTTACTGTCCTTTTCTTTTTATGCAATGATACCGAAGATATAATAATAAGTGCTATAAAGTTTAAGCAAGGAAACAAATTCAAAATGTTTAAATGCCAATTTGCTTAATGTTATATCACATTTATAACTGGAGCACTGACGGACCTGGAGGTTGACTCCGGTTTGGTAGGACTGATCAATCAATTGCTCACATGCATGATTTTGACGTCTACACTGGGATCGTCTACCCTTTCCAGATACGTCAGTGGAGGAACGCCCCAAGGGGGAGTTGTATCACCTCTCCTATGGAACTTAGCGGTTAATAAACTGCTGCGAGACATGGAGGGAGGTGGCTGCCAGACCGTCGCCAATGCAGACGATGTCGCCGTTATCTTCAGAGAAAAGTACCATCAAACCCTATGTGACCTTATGACAGGGAAATTAAAAACACTGTCATCATGGGCAAATAGTTGTGGTTTAAATGTAAACACCACAAAAACCGAACTAGTGCTCTTCTATCCATTATCAGGCCCATTTTTTTATGTGGGGTATGGTGGCTTTGCCTTAAAAAGCGAACCACTCAAAAACAACTTAAACAAGTAAGAACGCTGTCGTCGAGTGAGCTCGACTACCATATACCCTGCACCAAGCTTTAAATACATTATAGGTTTATTTCCAAATGTCCCCTTTAATAGTTTCGCACACTCTAATGTAAACAAGATAGAACGTTGCAGTCGGACGTAACTGACAGCGAAATACTATTATACCATTATATAAATTAATTTCAATTTTTATAACAACTAAACTTCTTTTATCTTCTGTTTATATGTTAAGTTAATTTCGACGCTCAAATTTGCTACCGATTTAATAAATTTAGTCGGTGTCCAGGGAACACCGCAATCAATTAACAATTTGCCGCGCTTGGTAAAATCGCTTGATTAAGAGTGACCAAATTGCATTAATCCAAAATTAACAACATATGTTAAGTATTATGTTACATTACATTTTTAGAAATTGGCATGTAATGGCAACGCTGGACTTGCGTCACAAAGTTCACTTTTACTGTCAACTTTATTTGCAAGTGCAAAGTGCATGTGAATTTGATTATAAATGCATTCATAAATGCATTACATGAAAAAATAAGGAATGTATTTGTATAACTAACACATTTTTAAGAAAATAGCGCTTTACTATTTATTTCATTTATAT
Organism: Drosophila mimica; assembly: GCA_037043585.1. Classification (NCBI taxonomy): domain Eukaryota; kingdom Metazoa; phylum Arthropoda; class Insecta; order Diptera; family Drosophilidae; genus Drosophila; species Drosophila mimica. The sequence goes on along the minus strand of JBAMBE010000469.1, from coordinate 210,581 downwards.
TAATTATATTTATTTAATTAACTAACTTAAATTGCGGGAGATACAGGCATTTATCGTTTTTTGTGGGCGGGAGTGGGCGTGGTCCAAAATTTTTTTTCCACATTTATGAAGGGTGTTACTAGCAATATACCTTTAAAATTTGGTGTTTTAAGTTTTCAAATTGCGTGAGATATATGGGTTTATCGATTTACACCAACAGGTGTATCGGTTCAGATAGGTGGAGTGGGCGTAGCCATCCAATTTTTTTATCGATCTTTGGGGGAGTTACCAGTAACATACCTGCAAAATTTTGCGACTCTAGCTTGCAAATTACGGCAGATATGCGCATTTTAAATTTCTAGGGACGAAGTTCCTGGGGGCGGTGGATGTGGGCGTGGTCCAAAAATTGGTATGCCAATCTTTGGAGGAGGTTACCAGCAAATTACCTGTCGATAATAGGCGCAGGTGTGGGCGTGGCACCACAAATTTGTTATCGGTTCTTAAAGGCGACTACCAGTAATATGCCTACCAAATTTGACGTTCGCTACTCAAAAACTGTGGAAGATATAGCCATTTAAAAATTTTAGGGGCGGGGGTGAAGAGGGCGTCGCAGGTGGGCGTGGCACATGCCGATCTTTCAAGGACCTCGCCAACAACCTACCAACCAAAATTGGTGACTGTATCCATTAAATTGTGAGAGATATGTGGAATTTATTGATATCGAAAATCGAAATGTATCGATAATTCCGCAACTGATACAGTTATCGATAAAATAACGCAAACTTGATCTGCGCCTGGTACACGAGAACCTATATTTCAAATTTGAAGTCTCTAGCTCTTATAGTCTCTGAGATCCTTTCGTTCATACAGACGCACGGGGCTACATCGACTCGGCTGTTGATCCTGATCAAGAATATATATACTTTATGGGGTCGGAGATGCTTCCTTCTGCCTGTTACACACATTTGTACAAAACCAATATACCCTTTTTACCCATTTTTAATAGGTTCAGGGTATAAAAAGTTCAGCGGATGGCTGAACTATGCATCTCAGGAACGCTTCACTCCACTCCAAATGGTCCACTAGACGTCATCCTAGACATTCCATGCTTAGAAGTAGAAGGCCTCGAACAGGCAACACTCACAGCTATTAGACTTAGGGAGTCCACATGACACCAGTAGTCCACCCCTGCAGCACACCCTTCAATACTTACTTCCTACTAAGGGAAGAATGGATTCACGGAACCCCCGGCTCACCAGCGACCGTGGAGTTCTATACAGACGGGTCAAAACTCGAAAATCGTGTAGGCGGGGGTGTTTACTCCTCTCAGCTAACTACCCAACTATCCTTCAGTCTTCCGAAACACTGCAGCGTTTTCCAGGCTGAGGTTATAGCTATACAAGAAGCACTAAATTGTCTGAAAAGGTCAAAAATTAGTGCCTCTAATGTAAACATTTATGTAGATAGCCAAGCGGCCATTAAATTTATTAGTGCAATGTCAACAAACTCGACAACAGTAACATGCTGTCGCATATCTCTACACGAGATGGCAGAGCAGCATGTTTTCAGCCTGATATGGGTGCCTGGGCACAGTAACATAGAAGGCAATTGTATAGCTGATGAGCTAGCTAGGAAAGGCACTCTTCTACCGGAGGAGGAGGTGGCATCTCCGGAACACTTCCTCTGTCTCTGCCCAGCTCTAGCAAAAAGACGGTTCACATTCCTGGGAAGTCACTTCCTATCCGGCTTAACACAAGACCAGCCAGAATTGCAAAATTCATAAAAGCAACTGGCTGGTTCAATTAATCAAATTACCACGAGTTTCTCGGAGCAGGACTTAGATCCACGGTACCGCAAGGGCCAATAATTGGTCTATGTGTGCAGACCTCTCAGGTCAGAACCGTCTAACCTACCTACCTACCTACAGTGAGCAAAGGCTTATTTCGCACAGTGCCTAGCAAAAAATTTAAAGTGCTATAAAGTTTAAACAAGGAAAAAATGCATAATGTTTAAATGCCAATATGTTTAATGTTATATCACATTTGAAACACAAACTTTAGTTTTTATTAAAATATTAATCAATTAATTAAAATTAATCAAAAAGTGAAAACATATCCAAAATACATGTCAAAGTTTATTTCGACCAGTCTTAAAAAAGTTACATATTTAGTGTATAAAAGCTTAAATAAAGATGTTAACGCTTAGTATATTATCCCTTAGCCTTAACAACTTTGCTTAACCTATTATTCATGGAAGATACATGGACTGTTCCGGGTAGTATCTGGGCTGAGCATTTTTGAGATCATAATTGCTGGTTATGTTGTGAATCCGTATGTTATTTTCCAGCAGAGCCCACAAATTTTCAAGAACATTTAAATCTGGAGACTGGGCCGGTGGAATTATCATGTTGGGGCAGTTCGATCTAAGCCAGGACTGTACTATTCCAGAATTATGCTTGGGGTCGTTGTCCTGGTCCGGAAAGTACGTCGGATTCCTAGTTTCTCGGCACCTTGGAGTAATTTTTCATTTAGTATACCAAAGTACACATTCTTGTTTCAATAATCACCAAGTTTCCGACACCGGCTGCCGAGATAGATGCCCATACCATGACACTTCCTCCGCTGTGCTTGACTAGTGCACTTAAGTGTTTGGGATCCAGCTCAGTATTGGGTTATCACCACACAGAATTCCGTCCGTCCGGGCCAAAAATGCTGAATTTGTATGCATATTCAAATATGACTGTGTTCCAGAACTCCAAATCCTTGCCCAAGTGGATTTTGGCAAACGCCATCCTAGACCCGGGCCTTAAAGTCATAGTTGCGCAAAACCTGGAGCACAGTTTCCACACTGAACTTTTTCCTTATTTCATACTGCACCTATTAAGTCAGTTTTTGAGCCGATAGCTTAAGCTTTCCCCTTTTTTTCCTGATGATCCTCCGCTCGTCCTGTTCGGTGAAACTCTTGTTTGGTGCCATTCCGCCCTTGCCCTCCATCCGATTTTCATCGACGTTGATTAGTTGCTTAGATTGACCATTTTAACCATTTGGCAATGTGAATATCCGATTTTGAAGTGTTCCAGGATGAGTTTCCGTTGTTCAATGGTAGTCCGTTTGCCCATAGTCCTTGTTGGCTGGTAGCACCCGAGATGCAGGATACAACTGAACTAACTACGGAGGACTGATTGTTTGTGATTGTTTAAATATGAAAATACGATTTTTTTCAACCAATCTTGCTGAAGCTTATACGCAAGCTCAATATAATGTCAGTACCTTTTAAATTGTGGTTTTTATACACATGGTTCTACTTCTAATGTTAAAAACACGATTGTATTTTTAGCATAACAAAACCAATTTTTTCAAAATATATTATACTATTATTATATTATTATATGATACTTTCTGTTTAACAAACCAACTGTTTAACCTATCAGCTTATTGATAGTTTTATTTGCAAATAAATACACAGTTATTTTCACACCTTATAAGTTTATTCAAATATACACTGAGGCTAGAAGCCAACTCTTAGACGTTTGTTCACAACAAGAGTAACTAACGATCAATGAGCGAAATGAAGATTTGAATCCAATTGCTAAATCTTCTCAACAACGAGATTTTAGAGGAGGCACTTTTTTGTGTTCATCTATGGTCGAACTGGTTGAAAAGGTTGGGGACTATTTCACAAAATGTAAAACAGGATGATTATACCCTGAAACCATTAAAAATGGGTAAAAAGGGTATCGATATATGTCCGTCCGTCCGTCTGTATAAACACGCGGATCTCAGAGACTATAAGAGCTAGCGACTTCAGCGCAGATCAAGTTTGCTTGATTTTATCGATAACTGCCTCAGTTTCTGAATTATCGATACATTTCGATTTCCGATAGCAATAAATTCCACAATTTAAGAGGCAGAGGCTTCTAATTTATACATAATATGCATTGGTGGACACCAATTTCAGGTTTCATTAAGCGCTGGTCAAAAGAATTTGACGATCCCTATATTACTAAAACTCTTTACATGTCTCTTGTGCGTCCTATTCTTGAATATGGGTCTTGTATTACAAGGTTCATCAGGACAGAATAGAATCCGTGCAAAAGCAATTTCTCTTATTTGCGCTTAGACGTCTAAACTGGACTACTAAATTTAGATTACCTTCTTACCGTATTAGACTTCTATTAATTAATCTTCCTTCACTTTCTGATCGTAGAACAATGCTTGGCGTAATCTTTTTACACAAGCTTATAAATGGTGAGATTGATTCTTCGGAGTTAATTAGCCAAATAAATTTTACAGTTCCGATCAGAAATACAAGGAACTTTCTACCCATCTTTCTCCAAACTTGTAGTTCGAATTATGCTATACATAATCCATTTAGAATTTTATGTACTAATTATAATATGCTTTTCCCTTTAACTAATTGTAATTCCCCTATTAATATTAAAAATGTTTTGTTGAGTCATCTTTCTTCCAATTCGCGATCTACGTAACAGTAACTCGTGCCGGTCGCCCCTCGGTCGGTTGTGTTGGGGTGGGCGGGGTGGACTGCTGGGTCCGCGCGTTAACAAGCCCGTGCTTGGTATCGTTGGGCCACTTGAATGTGCTGCTCGTTAGTACTTTAACGTCCAAATATAAATATATATTATTGATCAATTGCCGGAATTTCAAGATCGGAAAAGAAACACCAAAGCTATAGTCGAAAATATATTCTCATATTGATCTCATTTCTATCAGCAGCCGCAAGCATTTTCTGTATACATATAAATAGGCGAGCGCATGTGTGAGAAAGAGATGGCATGATAATCGACTTTTATTCAATGTTGTGCTTAGTTATTTTGTTGGCTGCTGCTGCCTCCGACATGCTCCCCCATTGGAAGAGCGATGGCTTCAACCGACTTGGTCTCAAGGGGCAGAACAGCGATCTTGCCAGCTGCTGTTTTTATTATTGCAGCCCGCGAGACGCCGTCTTTTCCAGTAAGAGTGCTCTCGACCCGGCCAAGACGCCATTGAAGGGGTGGCAGGTTGTCGTCCTTCAGGACAACGATTGAGTTGGCATCGATCGAGTCATCAAAAACCACTCGCAATGTCGTGGTACTTTCAAGCTTCTAAACGCAATGATGAGGCAAAAAGTATTGAGGTACAGCAAATTGCTTGAAGACTAAGGACATGCAATTTTAAATATGCATTTTTGTCCAGTTTCGATTCGAGTGCATTGAATCGACGTAGGGCACGATTGTATGAATCACCAAGCGCACCGAAGCGATCCTTGGCTGGGAGCCAAACTGAGTACTCGCCTGACTCAAGACGCGAATAATTGCGGAGAAATAACTGCTCACAAAGAGTATCCTACTCCGACGGCATTTCTGCAGCGCCGCAATAAATGTCGATTTCACAAAACTGCTTCACTAATTCGAACAACGGTTACGATTCCGAATGTTTGATGGCTGCAGATACAGATAAGTGTTTAGGAGCAGCATAGCCTCCAGACACTATCCAGCCTTATGTGGTGTTCTGAAGCGCGGGTAAATGATTTGCCAGACGAACTTGCGGAGCGCAAAGCAAGTCGAAAAATTTGCCAGCGCCAAATAGCATAGCGATCCTTTCACCTTTGTAAAAGATCGGATCAGCGAGGTGGACATTGTTTGGTATTTTCCATCCGGTATTTGCGTTACGACTGCAGAAAATGATCCTTGATATAAGCGAGTAGCTGATTGCGCAACAATGTCAGCTGCTTTGTTAAGCCAGAGAGAAGACTCGCCTATGCCTGATACTGATCTTCGAGGAACCCAACGATAAATGTTTATTTATTACTATGCAGATACGTTGGAGGACATCCGACTACCCACAAAAATTGAGGTGCTTGTGAGTCCCGCTAATATGGAGGCATTTGGACGAGTGCAGTCATTGGCACAGAACCCACGAATACGGATCACAGTGCCGCTGCACAAGAAGCTGATTAGCTTCATACAAACGTTTCAGTACAAATGGCGCAGCAGTGATGCACGTTTGGCGGAAAAACAGCCGCCGCTGCTGCTCAATGGCATACCGGACTCTTCGTCCGTCGATTCAGTACCGGTCGCCGAACCAGCTCTGTGCTTTCTGCCCAAACCGGGTGTGGCAATCCATCGACCGCTGCTCAGCATAACGGCGCACTTGAGCAGCGTCAACATATGCCTAACCGCTTACGAGGAGCGGCTCGGCTTCAAGGTGCGCAGCGAGACGCTCGAAAGTACGGCAGCTGCCGCCGCTGCCAGCGCAAAGCGGGCGCGCACCGAAAGTGGCTCAGAGAAACGTTCGCCCGATACCAAAAAGCAGAAGCCGCTAACCAGTTTGGTGCACGACAAGCCCCTCAACGAATTGATGATCGAGGGCAGCATCAGCACCACCAGCAGCACCAGCAACGGCAGCAACAGCAATCATGTGAAACACGAAAGCAATAGCGGCGACGAGCTAATGAACGAGGAGCTTAGCGAGCTGCTCAATCTAACGATCAATGGCGCCGTCGACTCAACTGTGGTGTTGTCCACTTCAACTGCTCCACCTGCCGTTCCACAAGCGATTGCCGTCGCATCACCTTCAGCAACAGTTGCAGCAGCAGCACCACCACAGCCAGCTTCGGCGCCGACGCCAACACGTGCCAAACGTAGCGATGCCATTGGCGCTGGAGGTGGCAAGAATGCCAAAGCGAATGCCGCCGCCGCCGCCGCTCGCAATTTTCGACCACTGCTCAGCGATGATGTGATCAAGCGTATGCGCAAGGGCTGGACAATATCAAGTGCGGCAGACATTACGATCGGTGATCTATATGTGGTGCTCGGACAGGATGCCAAGCTGGAGCTCGATTATTATTGGTGCGATGTGGAGCAGAACAGTTCGTCAATTGCGATCAACAATAGCAGTAGCATCACAACGACGAGCATAACAAACAGCACCACTTCAACCACAACCAGCAGTGTTACCAGCATCACCAGCACCACCGCCAGCAACAGCACAACAAACTCAGCATCAACAGCGCTGCCCTACAATGTCAACGACTGTGATAGCGTGGAACGCGTCAAGGCCATCACAACGGCGACGGTAAGCAATAAGCTGAAGCATTTGCTGCTCATCTCCAATCTCAGTGAGCGTGTGAGGAAGCGTCAATGCAGTTGTGGCCATAGTTGTGATCGCAAACGTGATCTAATCACCAAGGCCCAGTCAGCAGCAGCAGCAGCAGCCGGCAGTGGCTCAGCAGCAGCGACTGCAGCTGCAGCAACAGTCGCCACAACCACACCGGATGGCAGTGAGATCATCTTTCGTACGCCGATGCTTCCAGTGCGTCGTCCCATGGCCAACATTATTGATCCAGGTCGGCAATTGTCCAAGGTGAGTAGTTGATCTGAATATCTCATCATTTAAATAGATTGTTAAGTGTTGTGTTTTTCCACTCTTGAAGCTGACGCGGCAAAAGTTGTCGCGTCATGTGCTGGTGCAACGACTCCTTCAGCCCGACTCTGGATCTCAGCCTTATGATCTGCTGAATATGCAAAACGGTCTCTTCGAGCCCATCGAACGCGTCAATAGCAATAGCAGCACTACGATCGTCGCATCAGTATCTTCCAAAAATGCCTCCAGAATCATAACCACCGCCAGCAATATCCCGTTCCAAATTAAAAGCGAGCAATGCTACAGCAGCAGCAGCCGCGACGGTGGCAGCCAATATGCCAATATCCAAAGCTTAGATATGCCCAGCTTAGATATGACCAGTTCGGATATGCCAACTTTGACGAACGCAGCTGTGGAGCACGCATCATTGCCAGACGTCGTCCAAGATGAGAGCACCAGTAAGCTGAGCAAATCTTTTACATATTCCCCAAATATACGCATTAGTCGAAAATTGAAGTTTTCAAAAAAATATTTGTAAACGTGGAAGATTTGGCACATGTTCTAACATTCGAATACTAGAATTGACTTAAGCTACTCTTCAATTTGACAACTACATATCCATATACAATTTATAACAACTTTTGATACCCTGATGCCTTAAAAAGTGTGTAGTGAAGTTGTGCGAAAGTGTGCAACTGGTAAAAGGAACAACAGCCAATTCGATTTAGCCATGTCCGTCTGTATGAGAGCTCGAGACTCCTAATTTGGTATAAAAGTTCCCGTACCCCACACACAGATCAAGTTAATCCAATTATATGGAAAGCAGCTCCCGTTTCGCGAGTAACGATACGATTCGTTTTCCGATAGCTGAAAAGATATAGTCTACAAGATTATATCCAGACTTGGTATCGTTGAAATACTGTTCAACTTTTTAATAATAATCGCTTTAATTACAGCATTCAAAATAATAGTTGTGCTGCTACAATCTAAATTATTCTTTTGCATGTTCTCTTCGATTTCGTGATTCACTTCTCCTGATAGCCCTTTTGTATTAGTTCAGCAAATCCTTTCATGTATTGTCTGAGAAAGGCATGACCTCATTTTGGTCAGATTTTAAAGAAAATCGTATTTTGCAAAACAACAAATCACCAAAACTGAAAGGTAATATTTTAAATTACAATCGACCAAAAAAAAGCGACACTTGTCTTGTAGCATCAAGTGTTGCCACTTCGAAGCCGATATCCCAGAGATGGGAATTGAAAGTCCAAGGCTAAATTGCGCCAAAAAAACATTTGATTTGGCCATAGGCTAAATGGTGGTCTATTTTGCGTTCGAATTAATCAACTTTTTTTAATGGTGGCCAAGAATCTCACCAAATACATGTAAAACATAGAAAGATTTTGACAGCAACTATATAAAGAGTATCCAGCCTTGGAACGGACCCGATTGCTAGCATTATACTTATATATATTTATTAGATTAAAGATAATTTCACTTGCTATTACGAATTTATTATTTTGAAAATTCAAGAAAAGTTAATTATGTTGTATTATATTTATTTACTTTTCTATTTGCAACAAATATTAATTTCGATTTGTTATTAACACAGTGTACAGTTTGTTCAATGGCAACGTTAGTCCGAATCATTTGTTGCGCGACTCCACATCTAATTCTCGCTGGCTGGATGACAATATCAATGACTTTTCGCTGACCAGCCTGCTGGGTCATCTGGATGACATTGATGCCACACGCGACATACTGGTAAGTACTAAAGGACAACAACAACAGCAAAAACAGCAGCTTCTGTCAGTTGATCAAATAAATAAACAATTATTGGGTTTTTATGCAGGACCCATCGTCGAGCCTCTCAGTGATTAGCGAGACCAGCGTCGATTATCGTCACAAGTTTCAGGAAATTTCGGCGCTACTGCAGCAACAGGAAAAGGATTAGCAACGACTGCACTTAATCTCTGCCACACTTCCTTAAAATAAGGCCTCGATTCGTTCATTAATTCGCTTCGTAAAGCAACCGTATTATTATTTATCACCTTATTGTGGTCGCAAGGTCACAAAAAGAAGAAAAATATATATATATATATATATATATATATATATACAGTATCTACCAGCTCATTTGGAACATATTGAACGGTGTCTAGAATAAATTTCAACTGCCTGCCATAAACTCATTATTCATTATTTTTTAAAAAATTCCAAAGACCGATGACAGGTACATATATTAACCACCAAAATGAATATATGACCCCAATAAACTGGGATTTCCCCACCCGCTAGGTCGGGTTATGTAAAAAGTACCTAATTTTATGATTGCAGCCTATTTGGAACAGTTACATTATGGACACCTGGGTGCCATAAAACCAGGAGTTTTTCGTCAGGTTGAATATTTTCGGTATAAATAGACCAATCCTCCGTAGACAGTTTAGTTTTTTCCTGCATTTCGGGTGCAACAAGCCAACGATGACTATGGGCAAACGGACTACCATTTATCAACGGAAAAACGGACGGATAGAATTATATGTGGCGACACTCCAATACTGAGCTGAATCCCAAACACTTAAAGGCAACAGTCAAGCATAGCGGAGGAAATGTCATGGTATGAGCTTTTATCTCGGCAGCCGGTGTCAGAAATTTGGTGATTATTGAAACAACAATGGACAAATATGTGTACTTTGTTATATTAAAGGGAAATTTACTCCAAAGTGCCTAGAAGCTAGAATCCAACGTACTTTCCGGTTCTACCAGGACAAAGACTCCAATCCTAAGTCTGTCCCCATATCATAATTCCACCCGCCCAGTCTTCATATTTAAATGTTCTTGAAAATTTGTGGGCTCTGCTGGAAAATAAAATCCAGAATCACAATATATACAGCAAACAAGGTCTCAAAAACGGTCTGCTGGAGGAGTGGAGCAAGATCAGCCCAGAAACTACCCGGTAGCTGGTATCTTCCATGAATAATAGGTTAAACGAAGTTGTTAAGGCTAAAGAATATCATACTAAGCATTAACATCCTTAATTAAACTTTTGTACGCCAAATATTTAACTTTTCTGAAGACTGTTTCAAATAGGTACACGTTTAAGTTTTCAGTTTTTGACTAATTTTAATTAATTAATTAGTATATTAGTAAAAACTAAAGTTTCTTTTTCAAATGTGATATAACATAAAACAAATTGGCATTTAAGCATTTTGCATTTTTTTTTCCTTGTTTAAACTTTATAGCAGTTTAAAATTAGTGCAATATTCTGTCCCAAATAAGCTGGTAGACACTGTATATACATATAAACACATTTAAATATTCAATTCCAAGAGAAAAACTGAATTAACTCACCACAACCATTTTAAGCATGGATATTACTAATTTTAATTGAAAAACTTCAAGCTTACAAACATTTACATACATAAATATTCAGCCAACGAACCTTCTCACCACGTTCTTTTATTACTACTACATAAATGTATTTAACCCTAAATAGACACCATACACATACGCTCGATATTTATTTCTCATATATTATTATGTATGCTAAGTATTACAAAAAAGCATTCACGTTGTTTTATGTGTTCTTCTCCCAGTTGCCACAAGCACTGAATACTGAACTGCATTAGCCCAGTTTTCCATCTTTTTTTTTTTTTTGTATAATGTTATATTGTAGTTGTAATACAAAATATATACAGACCCACAAATAAATAACAGTTTATCCTGTAAATAAATATACAGCAAAAATTCGTATTTTTAGACCATGGATATTTGGCTAGCATATAAATTTAATTTAAAATATTTAATTATTTCCAGAGTCGAAGATATTTAAAAAATGTAACGCAAGACGTCAAATGCATTTGTAAATAACGATTCTAATCATTGAATTCAATAGAATTATATATTTTATTGATGGATGATCATTAAACAATAAACAATTAAAACAGATATAAAATTCTCTGGAAATTGTGTTCATCAAGTAATCTTATACACACACACATACATATGCACATTATGGTTAATGCACCTATATTTATATTATCACTTACAAAACTTCTCTGCCTATCTCTACTTGCAGCCGGGTGGATGGTCGTTAGCGTTGAGCTTACATTAATCAGTCCCGGGTTCCAATCCCGCAGGAGGCTTGGTTCTTTATTCTTTGTCTAGTCCAATAACAGTCATCTTTTCTTTCTTCTATTAACATTTCTCTCTAAATCTCTATCCACACGGCACAACAACGGGCCAAATATAACCTACCTATCTTTACTTGCATATATACGTATATGTATGTACATATGTATATACATATATTGATGTGCATATGCATATATTCTGTCTCTGAGCAATCCATTACCGCACCGCATTGACTTCAATTCTCTTAATTTTGTTTTTTGTAGCCGCAGGTGTAATTTTTCAAAAATAATTTAACGAATTTTTGAGATAGTGTAAGCACATATTGGCACCTTGGTCTCTCTCCACAGCGTTTCCACTGTAAATCTGTAAATGAAATAAGCAACTCGTCGCACTGCATTAAGTAAATCAGATATGAGGCAGCATTGCCAGTGGAGTGTAAACCGGCCTTATTGAACTGAACGCTCATTTTGCGGTGCCTATCGACATATTTACACATAACAACAACAATAACAACTGATCGACTAAGAATGTTGTAGTCGAGTGAACTCGACTACGATATACTCTGAGCCCAGTTGTTTGACATAATCTATTTATTTTGACAAATTTTCCTTCACGAATTTAGCTTAGAATTGCTCTCATATCATCGAAAAAGGCGGCGTAAATTATTGTTAATACTCACATACATACACACATGTACACAAATACATACACATACTGTATGTGCTGAATGCTGATGACGGAACAGAATACACCCAAAAACATGTTTACGCTCGCTTCTATTATCATGCCATGGGAATCTATTTTAAATTGCAAATTGGGCTTATCTTATCCGATCTTGACGAAATGTGTTATTTGTAGAAATAAGAAGCCTCTGCCTTTAATATTGCGGATCCAGTTACCAAACTTGAAAGGAATTTAGAATTTTCCAGAAAACTCCTCCGACATTTTTTTTTCGGCCACTCCCACTCCCTCCCCCAAAATTCCTCAAAGCTTGTATTTACCGCAATTTGAAAGGTAAACTTGGACGACATTTCTTGGCTACCCCCAACTGTTCTGTGGCACCTGTTATCAGATGGTATGACAGAGTATTTCTCATTTGTTTTCATTTGTTTTCTTTCCAGCTGCAAAGTGCTAATTGTTACACTTTGATACCGAAGGTTTTATAGTATATTGGTTTTGTAGAATGTCGGCTATGCTGTCTGTCTGTCTGTATGAAACTTGGAACAAATTTTTTTTTGTGCCAGCGTACACTAGGATACTAAGAAATCGATCAAATCAATAATAGTAGATCGAAAAAAGTCGCAAATCTCCCACAATTTTAAAGAAAGAGTGACCAAACTTGAAAAATAATTTGCTGATAACCTTCTCTAAGGATCGGACCACTCCCGATTCCCAAAAATGAGATAAGCCTATATCTCCAGCGACTTAATAGTTATAGTTCCCAAACTAGGAACGTAGATTCTAAGATCGTCCTCCAAAATTTGTTTTCGACACATTCCCGTCTTCAAAATTCCCTAAAGCCTATATATCCTTCAATTTAAGAGCTACAGCTACCAAACATGGAAGGAAGATTACTAGGAAACTCTTCCGACAACTGCCCTAATATTCACAAAAGTCTGTATCTACCGTAATTTCAAAGGCCAACTTGGAAGGTATTTCTTAGGTACATTCACTCTGTTCTTTGCTATCTGTTATCAGCTGGTATTACGTGTGTTGTCAAAGCATATCGTAGTCGGTTACGCCCGATTGCAAAGTTCTCTTGTTGTATTTGGTTTGTTTTCATTTTGCATTTTCAAGCTTTTTTATGAATAAGTCGAGTTCGTCGAATTAGTTGACTGGCGCACGTTTCAGCGACAGCCTCGAGCAGCAGCCTTAAATATGGCCAACAACAGACGCGTTAGTAACTTTTTGCCTAATCCAGTATGTGAAAACTAATCTAATCAACCGTACATATTTTTTTATTTTTTCTTATAGCCACAGCATATTTTACAGTTAAGCGTTGAGCAGCAACGTCGCTTTCTGGATTCGTTCGATCATGTTTATAGCGACATCGATGGCGTTGTGTACAAAATGGAGACCAATGTGCCTAATGCCAGCCAGGCCTATGCAGCACTGGAAAGTGCCGGCAAACAGCTCACATTTGTCACCAACAACAGCGTTCGCACCGTAAATGGGACTGTGAAGCGTTTTGGCCAGGCCAATTTGCAAGTGCAGCCGCATCAGATCTGGCATCCGGCCCAGACGCTCGTCTACTATCTGCAGAGCATTGAGTTCAACGGTCTCATCTACACAATAGCATCGCCGCAGTTCAAGGAGGTGCTGAGGAACGCTGGCTATCAGATACTTGATGGGGTAAATAGTAACTGAACTGAAAAGCTATTAAACTATAATAAAATTCGACTTGAATGCTCGTGTTTAGCCCAATCACTTCATTAAGGACACTTATGAGGATCTTGCGCTTCACATTTTCGACAAGCAGCCCGTGAAGGCGGTCGTCATTGATATGGACTTTAATATGACATCGACGAAACTGATGCGAGCCCAGTCTTATTTACGTCAACCCGATTGCTTGCTGCTGACCGGTGCCTCCGATCGTTTGTTGCCCGTGGGCAAGGGTATCAATATCATTGGGCCCGGCAACTTCGCCTCCATTCTGGTCGAGACGAGCGGCAAAGAGGCAACAAGTATAGGCAAGCCGGGACGTGTATTGGGCGATATGCTCTGTCGGAAGCACAATGTGACCGATCCGTCGCGGGTTCTTATGATTGGCGATATGCTCGCCCAGGATGTGTACTTTGGTCGCCAATGCGGATTCCAGACGTTGCTCGTTCTAACCGGCGGCTGCTCGCTCGACCTGCTTCACGCGGAGACCTGTCCCCAACATCTTCCCGACTACTATGCCGACAGCGTGGCCGATTTTATTCAACTCTTCGCCAATGCCGCAATCAAAGCGCATGTCTAACGACGACCACAATATGTACATAAAAACATATATATGTATATATGTCCATATATTTATATAGACACTTTTATTTGTAATATATATACAGTGACTCTCATAGGCTTTTGAACGGTGTCTAGAAAAAATTTCAATTGCCTGCCATAAACTAATTATTCACTATTTTTCAAAAATTCCAAAGACCCATGGCAGGTAGATATATTAACCACAAAAATGAATATATGATCCTAATAAACTGCGATTTCCCCACCCGCTAGGTCGGGTTTTGTAAAAAAATACCGCTATTTATGGTCTCAAACTTTTTGAACAGTTACATTATGGACACCTGGGTGCCATAAAACCTGGATTTTTTTCGTCAGGTTGAATATTTTCGGTTTTAATAGACTAATCCTCCATAGTCAGTTAAGTTTTTTTCCTGCAATTCGGGTGCAATACGCCAACAAGGACCATGGCCAAGCTGACCACCATTGAGCAAGGGAAACTCATCCTGGAACACTTAAAAATTGGATATTCATATCGCCAAATAGCTAAAATGGTCAATCTAAACACCTCAACTGTATTCTACATCATTTTGAGTTCCGTCGACGAAAATTGGAAAGAGGACAAGGGCGGAATGGCACCAAACCCGATTTTCATCGAGCAGGACGAGCCGAGGATCATCAAGATTTCAAGGGGAAATCTTAAGCTATCGGCTCAAAAACTGACTCAATAGGTGCAGGATGAAATAAGGAAAAAGTTCAATGTGGGAACTGTGCTCCAAGTTCTGCGAAACTATGACTTGAAGGCCCGAGTACGATGGAAAAGGAAAATTACAAGCGCAAAAAATAAAGGGGCTAGGATGACGCTTGCCAAAATCCACTTGGACAAGGATTTGGAGTTCTGGAACACAGTCATATTTGAATATGAGTACAAATTCAACATTTTTTGCCCGGATGGACGGAATTATGTGTGGCGACAACCCAATACTGAGCTGGATCGCAAACACATAAAGGCAACAGTCAAGCATGGCGGAGGAAGTGTTTTGGTATGGGCATCTATCTCGGCAGCCCGCGACGGAAATTTTGTGATTATTGAAACAATAATGGACAGGAATGTGTACTTCGATATATTAAAGGAAAATTTACTCTAAAGTGCCGAGAAGCTAGGAATCCCACGTACTTTCCTGTTCTACCAGGAAACGACCCCAAGCATAAGTGCGGCATAGTACAGTCCTGGCTTATCTGGAACTGCTCCCACGTGATAATTCTACCGGCCCAGTCTCCAGACTTAAACGTTATTGAAAATTTGTGGGCTCTGCTGGAAAATAACATCCGGAAGCACAACATATCCAGCAAACAGGATCTACAAAATGCTCTGCAGGAGGAGTGTAGCAAGTTCAGCCCAGAAACTACCCGAAGCTTGTATCTTCCATGAATAATAGGTAAAGCGAAGTTTTAAAGGCTAAAGGATATCATATTAAGTATTAACATCCTTATTTAAGATTTTATACGCCAAATATGTAACTTTTTTTAAGACTGGTCGAACTAAGCTTTCATATGTATTTTGGAGATGTTTTCAGTTTTTGACTAATTTTAATTAATTAATATTTAAATAAAAACTAAAGTTTCTTTTTCAAATGTGTTATAACATTAAACAAATTGACATTATTTTTCCTTGTTTTAACTTTATAGCACTTTAAATTTTGTTGACCAGTGTGATCGAAATGAGCTGCCAGACACTGTATATGCTTAATATTGATCAATATCAACAGTCGACCATCGATGTGCCTTTCAGCAACGAAAATCGAAGAACCGTTTTTACTGAGGACAGAGTAAGAATGCAACCGATTTTAATTATCTTATTATAATTTTCCACTAAGGTAATAACAGATACACACACAGAGACACACACAAACAAACGGACTTACTCCCATGTCAATCATGCAATCAAAGTAAAATTCAAAATAAAACAAGACGGACGTTACCGACAGCGAAATACGATTATACCATTACATAAATTAATTTAAATTTGTATACTAGAATTAATATTTTATACAAAATTTACATATTTTATAAAAGCAAGTTGGCACAACTTGACGCGCTTGATAAAATCGCTCGATTAAGAGTGACCAAATTGCAAGATAAACAGCATTGCGCCAAAATTAACAGCAAGTATCCTGTTACATTACATAGATACAAATTGGCATGTATTGGCAACACTGGAAATAATGGACTTGCGTTACTAAGTTCACTTCTACTGGCAACTTTATTTGCAAGTGCAAAGTGCAAGTGAATTTGATTATACATGAATGCATAAATGCATTACATGAAAAAATAAGGATATAATGTATATGTATAGCTAACACATTTTTAAGAAAATAGCGCTTTACTATTTATTTCATTTATATTAATTATATTTATTTAATTAACTAACTTAAATTGCAAGAGATACGGGCACTTATCGTTTTTTGTGGGCGGGAAGGGACGTGGTCCAAAATTTGTTTTCCACATTTATGAAGGTTGTTACTAGCAATATACCTTTAAAATTTGGTGACTTAAGTTTTCAAATTGCGTGAGATATATGGGCTTATCGATTTACACCAACAGGTGTATCAGTTTAGGTAGGTGGAGTGGGCGTGGCCATCCAATTTTCATTATTGATCTTTGGGGGAGTTACCAGTAACATACCTTCAAAATTTTGCGACTCTACCTTGCAAATTACGGCAGATATGCGCATTTTAAATTTATAGGGACGAAGTTCCTGGGGGCGGCGGATGTGGGCGTGGTCCAAAAATTGGTATGCCAATCTTCGGAGGAGGTTACTAGTAAATTACCTTCCAAGTTTGGTTACTCTATCTTTAAAATGTTCGGAGATATACGGAGTTATCGATTTACAATCGGAATTGTCGATTATAGGCGCAGGTGTGGGCGTGGCACCAAATTTGTTATCGGTTCTTAAAGGCGACTACCAGTAATATTCCTACCAAATTTGACGTTCCCTACTCAAAAACTGCGGAAGATATAGCCATTTGAAAATTTTAGGGGCGGGGGTGATGGGGGCGTCGGAGGTGGGCGTGGCACATGCCGATCTTTCAAGGACCTCTCCAACAACCTACCAACCAAAATTGGTGACTGTATCCATTAAATTGTGAGAGATATGTGGAATTTATTGCTATCGGAAATCGAAATGTATCGATAATTCCGAAACTGAGACAGTTATCGTTAAAATAAAGCAAACTTGATCTGCGCCTGGTACACGAGATCCTATATTTCAAATTTGAAGCTCTATAGCTCTCATAGTCTCTGAGATCCGCGTGTTCATACAGACGGACAGACGGACGGACGGACAGACAGTAGGAATGGGCTATATCGACTCGGCTGTTGATCTTGATCAAGAATATATATACTTTATGGGGTCGGAGATGCTTCCTTCTGCCTGTTACATACATTTTCACAAAACCATTATACCCTTTTTACCCATTTTTAATGGGTTCAGGGTATAAAAAAAAAACAAAAACAATTATCGGCTATTTTAGATATGTTGACGATAACATTCAAATTTTAAAATGTTGGTACAACGCCCGCTACAGTGGTATACGAAAATATTTGTTCTTAACTTAAGTTCACTTTACAGTTTAATACACAAAAACAAACATACGAAAAACAAGTAAAAATGCTGTAGTCGAGTGAGTCGAGTGATTTAACAACCCAGTTGTTAAATACCTATATTCTAATTTTATTAACAAATTTCCCTTTAAGATGATTTGCACCCAAAAGTTCAGTTCTACAGGTGCACTCTTTTCTTATAAGAGGCCCATGGACTACGGAGTAAGAAAATCTACCGACCAAAACACACGTGCTGATCTTGATCGGTGATGCTTCCTTCTGCATGTTACATATATTTGCACAAAACCAATAACACGATGATTCCATGATATTTATATTTGAGATATTCATAGATAAATTAAATAAAATAATCACAATTTCAGATACATTATTTTTGCGCGACTCTCAAACTAGAGACGCATTTCAGATGCGTCTCCCATACCAAACAAATTATGTCTTTTAAATTCGCATTTGCTTGTCAAATGATCTCTCCCTCTCTCTCTCTCTCACACTGTCTCTTTGCCCCTCTGTCTATCACTCTCTCACTCTCTCTCTCTCTCTCTCTCTCTCACGTTCTCTTAAGTTGAATTGTCCTCCATCAATCAACTAAATACTTATAAATATTTATCTACCAAACCAAGTTTCATTAGTAATTTATTAGATTCTTATAACAAGTTTTAGGAAACGCAAAAGCTTCATCAAAAGCATTTTGGTTTGCATTTCGATACCTTTTGCCTTCAAATCGAATCATTCCTCATTTACTTCTCGCATAGATCGCCCAAACAATCGCTGATGTAGTCGGGCAAGTGGGCATGATCTGGTGGAAGGCTGGCGACATCCGTGTTGCTGGTGCCGCCGGTCAGGACGAGCAGCGTCTGGTAGCCGCTGGCGCGTGCAAAGCCAATATCGCTGGCCAGGCTGTCGCCAATGAAGAGTACTCGGTTGGCAGGCACGTGTTCGTGGCGCTGTTGCAGCAGCGGACGCAGTGCCTCACCCGGCTTGCCCAGTACCGTGGGCTGACGTCCAGTGGATTGGGTAACAACGTCAATGAAGGCGCCAGGTCCTATGCAGAGAGCAAAGTACAGATAAAAACAGATCTGAACAACGGTAAAGCGATACAAATTTCCTACCGATGATGTCGCCAGTGCCAAAGGGTATCAGCGCATCGGCAGCGCCGGCCAGGAACAAACAGTTTGGATTCTGCAGCTGGACATGGGCGCGCATTAACTTCGCTGCCGTCAGATTGAAGTCCACATCAATAATAACGGCCTGCACGGTCTCCGCACCAAAAATGGCCTCACGTAGCTCACCCACACTTGCAATGATCGATGCCTCCCGCTACAATTAGGAATTGAGAAGCTTGAGCAGCACAAGCAAATTGTATTGGTACTGGTAGTTAACTCACCTCCTCGGTGAGCTGAAAGCCTGCATCGCGGAGCACCTGCTTAAAAGGGGGCATTGCGAGACAATAAATCAGCCCCTCAAAGCCAATGGACTTCAGATGATCACAAATGGTCTGCGCCGGATGCACAATCTGTTCCTGCTCAGAAATAAAATTCTGATGATGATGTTTTTAGCTACTCGATTTTACCTTATCAATTTGCAACTGCGTCTGTTTGGCGAACTTCTGTAGATGATCCACCACAGAGCTGATGCTGTTGTTGGTCACAAAGGTCAGCTGCTTGCCACGACGCTGCAGTTCCTCAATGGCCTTGGCCGAGCCGGGAATAAAGTCACGCATCGTATACCACACAACACCTGCCGAAAATTGCACTTGAGTATATCAACTACATATATACAGTGTCTACAATCACATTTGGAGCAGTGTCAAGCAAAAATTTTAATTGCCTGCCATAAACATATTATACATTATTTTTAAGAAACTCCAGACATTTATTAACCACCAAATTGAATATATGACCTTAATAAACTGGGATTTCCCCACATGCTAGGTCGGGTTATGTAAAAAAGTACCTAAGTTTATGGTTCAAGCTCTTCTGGAACAGTTACATTATGGACACCTGGGCGCCATAAAAACTGAATTTTCTTCGTCAGGTTGAATATTTTCGGTATAAATAGACCAATCCTCTGTAGTCAGTTTAATTTTTTCCTGCATTTCGGGTTCAACAAGCCAACAAGGACTATGGGCAAACGGACCACCATTGATCAACGGAAACTCATCCTGGAACACATAAAAATCGGATATGTATTCTCTATAATTTGAAAAATAAGGGGAAATCTTAAGCTATCGGCTCCAAAACTGACTCAACCGGTGCAGCATGAAATGGGGAAAAATTTTAGTGTGAAAACTGTGCTCCAGGTTTTGCGCAACTATGACTTGAAGGCCCGAAAAAGCAATTTATAAGCTCAAGAAATAGAGGGTCTAGGATGACGTTCGCCAAAATCCACTTGGACAAGGATTTGGATTTCTGGAACACACATAAAATTCCCTTAGTTAATTGTAAATCGTAATGCTAACGGAATATTTTGTATATATAATATTGAGTATATATAAAACAAACCATCGCAATCACAGAAAACGACATCGAAGGAATCGAAAAATGTTTCTCGTTCCGCTGCGCTCAGTTGCTTGATGTCTTTGCACTGTCAATAAACCAATTGAAAATTGATTGCAGAGGATTAGGATTATATATGTATATATAATTAGAATGTAATTAGTGTCGCTTTTCAGTTTGTCACATCTTATCTACTTACAGAACTGGAGCACATTTTGAGCACTTTGTAATTTGGTTTGCGATTGATGCAAATGGGGTTCAAAGTTGAAAGAGCTGCTTTTTGTTGTGTCTTTGAGCTGTTTTTCTGATTTTTTTTTTTTTTTTCTTATGCTTAATGCGTTGTTTGCTGATATGTAAATTCCTTTGAGACGTCACCCAAACAGATTCAAAACTAAGCCCCAGTGAGTGTCCAACTATGATGCTCGACCGACGAAAGACTATTGAGGGTTGACTGCTGAGCTGAGTTAAGCTGAGCTGAGATGAGCTGTGCTGCAAGCTGGGTACTCTGGTATCAAGTTAGATATGCACTTCAATTTAGTTTCAAGCGATTTGATTAGCATCATTATGCTCGCTGATCTTGCTTGAGTAAGTGTTGTGTGTCGAGCGACGGCTCTAGACTAGCTTGATATGCCTCAATTGTTTGCATCCACACATCCATCACAGCGGGTGTCACCTCACATTATTCGGTTTCAATTGATTTGCCAGCATCGGCATTCAATATACCCACATATATATAAATATATTTATACATAGCGTCCGGTTCTGCTGGCCCAAAGGCATTAGTCACAAAAGTGGCATTGATAAACATTATACAAAAAAAAATGGTACACTGCACACTTTCCAATTAGTTCAATAACAATCTTGTCTATAGCTTATTTAACAAATGTACATTCAATTTTTTCTATTATTTGTAGCTTTAACATAATCTACAGAATTTACGGTATTAAAAACAATATTTTAAATTTTTTTATTCATTTGTTTTGCATTGATTTATTTCATGCAAAATTGTTGAGTAATTTTGATTTTATTAATTTTTTTGTTCTTTTCGTATTTTGTTTTATTGGATTTAGTTTACTTTTATAAAATGTTAACAATGCTATGTGTAAATTTACATTAGAACATTCTGTACATCGCAACACATCTCTTTTGTATATAAATATATTATCAAAATAATAAAATATACTATTTTGTATCGTAATTTTAATAACATTTCGTTTTTGTTGTTTGTTTGTTTGTTGTTGCTGTATAAAACATTTCTGCAGTGGTTGGTGCCGGGCAAATTGAACAGATACAAAACATACAAACTGATTGTAACGAGGAGAATTAACTCACATAAAGTCAATACGTTTGTTGTATGAGTAAAAGCACACACACACACTCACCCACACACCACACACACATGGGCAGGTATGTGTATATTTTTGTGTATATTGTAAGGTACATTGGATTGTTTATTAGTTTTACATATTGTTATGTATTGTATATATGCATGTACATATGCTAAGCACACGCAATGGATTTAGGTTTTGTTGGTGTAGTACTAAGTATACATACATATACGCATCGACAAGGTACAAATGATTTTCTTTACGTTACTTACATCAAAAATAGCGCATATGATTAGATTTGATAATTGCAGTGCACTTTGGACGTGTATAATATATAAAGCAGTTAAGCACTTGCACAACAGCCAAGTGCGAATGTGTTGCTAATGATCTATACTATAAATATGCATGCGTGTGCGTACATCGTCCCTGACATACATATGTACATATATAAATATATATATATTTGTTTTCTAATTACTTATGCATGTAAGTATATGGCACACACACTCACAAACACATGAACATGAACGTAAACATGAACATTATTATGCGTCAATTAATTTCGAGTGTCTGTTGCATCAGTCGCAATTTTTACGAACACTTTACAATTTGGCAATTCATTTTTGATTTCTAACAGCAGTTTATACAAATACTATATATATAAATATACATATATCTATATTTCGGGGAGGAGTAGCGTCGTGCTCCTGAAGCAGCTGCTGTTCCTCCGCCAAAAAATAATGCATTTTGTTGTTGTTGTTGTTCTTTTGAGCATTTGACATGCAGTTCGCTAACAAATAGGAAAAAGAATAGTAAACATTGTTATCAATTCTTAAGTACATTACAAGAAGACAACACACATATAACAACAATTGTGGGCACAACGAACAAATGATACCCTTAATATACAAAAGTATATATGTAAGCTATGTTTTTCAAATGTAAATATTTCTCTTGTCCAAAACAAATTCAACGTTCGAGTCTTACAACTAAAATGCACTTGATTTCAACTGGCAAAGAACATGGACATGAGGGTTTCAGTTGGAGTTCAAATTAAAGGAGAACACGCGAGCACGGGAACGCGAATTAGTTATAGTCTTAGACATATGTGGTGGCATTGTCGCCAGCAGTTGATGCCGCATCGTTGCCATTGAGACGCTGTCGCAGTGACTCGTCCGGTTCCTTTTTAGGGAACACTGCACTCAACGTCGGTGGCATCTGGGTCGGTGTCTGCGCCAGTTCATGTGCCTTCCTTTTCTCAAATTCGATGATGTGCTCACGCAGCAAGAAATTCTCGCGCTTGATGCGCTTGAGCAGATGGGCAGAGACATCGGGTACAGCCCAGCGTATAATGCCCTGCACCAGGGCAATGATATTCTACAAAGCAAATACGTGAGAGGTAGGTGAAAAAAAATTAACCACAGCACACTCACTTGATAGATTACTATGAAGGCTAGTCGGCCCGTCAATATCTTCCAATAAATCATTGGTCGCTTATAGGGTTGATCGAGCCAGGGATCATTGCGAAACTCGGTGTAATGGCACTGAGTAACATTCTCCTGGGCGCTGACATCTAGGAGCGTTTGTGTCGTATAATCCTTGGTATAAAAGGTGGCCAGCGTAAAGTTTAGATAATTATTCAGCTCTGGGTCATCATGGGTATGCTTGTACACTAGTTTCGGTATAAAGTTTGTGCTAAATGCAATTATCATGGCCTGCAATCAAATCAAAACATTAATTTCATATGCCTACAGATATATGTATATTCACATTAAGATTTGGATTTGGATTTAGATCTATATAACACTCACGCTCGAAGCGACCGCAATGTGCGTAACGACAGTCATAATTCCTTGCCAGACGCCAATATTTCGGGCACGCATTCCCACGGGACGTCGAAAGAAGCGCAGCATTTTGATAGCATCGAGACGCACTTCAATAACATTATTAATCAGCCCCAGCAGCGGTGCCAGTGGAAATGCCAAACTAAATAGCGTTATGAAACCATATTGCACCACTGTGCAGAAGAGGAGAGCGAATGTTTTTGTTCTGTTTATCTATTGGTTGTTGAAAAATGATTAAGTCAGGCATACATACCCATTTCCAGATATTCGGCGTATAGTGAATTATTATCGGTGGACAGTAAATTAAAATCTTCGGTAAACTGATTGGTCGAGGGCACCACAATCTCGTCGCTGTGCAGCTTGAACCAGCCGTAACGTTGATTACACTCCCTGGCTGTACGCATCAGATAGGGTATCAGCATCTCAACAATTGCATTCACCGCCTGCTTGCCAACCATAATAATGACTAGCTGCATGCAAAGCTCCATGAGGCAGCCACCCGGATTGCACTCCTCCTGACGGAAGCTGAATATACGATTGTACTTGGAGGGATAACCAACGAATTTGCCCTTGAGGAACGCAATATAGAATAATGACGAATAATAGTTGACAAACTGGAACACATAGTTCTTAATGGTGAGGCTCTCATCGTATTCCGTCTGGGTGCGGCAATATTCGTAATTAGTTAGCCTAACTGCCAGATTGCTATACACCAGATCCAGTATCGAGATAACAATTAAATCGAGGAATCCCGCTGTTATTGGCAACACCATAATTTTGTACGTCATTGAGTTCTCGTTCCCCAATATGCTGTGTGAGGCCCGCTGTGCCATGCGATAAATGATAATCGCCGAGATAGCGATCACTGATATGCAGATCTAAATGTGAAACATTAGTTTATATATGAAATGAATAAACTAGGAAATAGTTAGACGGTGAACGGAGGGGGAGAGGTCAACTTACAAACAACACCATGATGCTATAGCTCGTGAAGTTGGGTAAAAACTTGATGCTCCAGAATGGGACATCCGGATCAAAGCTGCTCCTTGCGTCCTGCGTTTCGGCACTTAACTTTTTGGAGTTGGCAACCTTGGCCAGATATTGTGGTCGCGGATGTTCCACATGCTGATTGAAGCCAGTGAGGCCCCAACGATGAATGAGCCCGGCCGAATAGCGTTTCCACAGCTCCAAATAGGTAACAGCCCAAATGGCCATAATAAACGCAAACACCAAGGTCATTTCGTTATCTATCAAATAGTTAATCCTAGACGAGGTGCACGTCTCGCTGAGACGCCAAAACATGCAGCCCTTATCGCACTGCGGACACATGATCGTTTCGTTTCCATTGCAAATATCCTGGCTAATCGGATCCGAGTTCCACGTGACAAATCCGTAAAGAAAGAACAGAATGCCCAAAACGCTGACAGGTATAAGCATTTGTGTATAGAAACCCAGCCAGGCAAAGTACAGCGCCACCTTGGGCCCAAAATAGTCTTTGACATGATCCAGCGGCTGCAAGCTGTTAAACAATAAGAATCAAAAAGACATCTGATTGAGAACAGGGCACAAAAACTAAGAACAATTACTTACTTCTTAAATTTGCCAATGTTGGCCCATCCCATTAACAGGTTATCGCGTTCGTCTTTCTGAAAGCCCATTGGCCGATTGGCAACACGTTAGTTATAATGCAGATATATATCAGGCGATTAGTTAAATGATTAGCTTGTTAGCTCACTTCGTGCAGGGCATAGGCGCACAGATAGACGCCATCCTCGACGAGCTTCTCGAAGCCCAGATTTTCGGACTTCTCTTCGCCCCGCTCAAAATGCTGCCGCTCAATTATAAAATTGATGATCGAGTAGCGTGTGCTGGCATCAAAGTAATTGGGATGTTCCTTGTCATACAATTCCAGATATTTACACGCAAATTCCATGTGAATGCGTGGCTGGCGTATTGGAAACTTAACAGTATCCGGTTGCACGGAGCTGAAGAGAGTGCGACAAAGGCGACTGAAGCATGTCTTGAGATCACGCTCCAAATCATTAGTTATGTCCTTCTGTCCTGGTATTTCCTTTAGGGGCATCTTGATCTTTAAAATTTCTGCATACCGATGCAGTACCTCGACTGGCGCATGCAGCTTGATAAAGTGCACCCATTGCTCCTTATAGTATTCCAGCTCAAGACCCTCGCGCCTCAGATTATCCTCGAACTTCGTGCGCCTCGCTGTCTTGTCAACATCCTCACCCTTGTACGCCAGCACAAAGTCCACGCTGCGTTTGCCATCGTTGAAGCGGCGGTACGTCTGCGGCAAAGAGTGTTCATAACAAACATTGATTAAACATACTGTCATCGTATTTTCTTCAAATCGTCTATTTACAACGGTACATATGTATGTAAGCATGCATGTATGTGCATATACATGTACATATAAGCCAAAAAAAGAAACGTGGAGAAATATCAAGGATCGTGTGTGCTAAGCAGGTGTATAAGTGCCACATCCCTGTGGCATCCGGGATCTATGAGTCATTTGCATTGCAACATATGTATTTCGTATCAAATTTGACCGTATGACCGGAAAAGACATGTGGATAATTTGTATAAGCAGTATTAATCTAGACCAAAATGACTTATAGATTGAAAATCTTTTCTTCGATTTTGTTTTATAAAAGATGCATTTGTTGAAGGTATAATTAATATTTTGTAAAGAATTACGACGATAAATCGTGTAACCTACTTTAAATGTAGTAAATCATGATCAAAAGGCAGTTTTTAAAAAGGCATTGTTGAAAACTTGAAAGAATCCGATATATAAACCTCAAAAAAAACAACGTATAATTAAAGTGCATATATAGATATCTACATACAGTGGCTTAAAGCTTATTTCGACCAGAGTCTAGCAAAAATCTTAATTACCTGCCATAAACTAATTATTCATTATTTTACAAAAATTCCAAAGACCGATGACCGGTACATATATTAACCACCGAAATGAAAATGGGGTTTCCCCACCTGCTAGGTCGAGTTACGTAAAAAAGTTCCTCAATTTATGGTCAAGGATTATTTCGGTCAGTTACATTATAAACGCATGGGTGCCATAAAACCCGGATTTTTGTAATATTTTCGGTATAAATAGACCAATACTTCGTAGTCAGTTAAGTTGTATCCTGCATCTCGGATGCAACCAAGACAAGAAAAGAAACCCTATACAAACGAAAAAAAACATACGGACTAGGTTGACGTTCCTCAAAACCAACTTGGACAAGGATTTGGAGTTCTGTAACACAGTCATATTTGCAGATGAGTCAAAATTCTAAATTTTTGGCTCGGGCGGACGGAATTATACGTGGCAATAGTATGGATTTGGTGCTTATTGAAACTACAATGGACAAGAACCTCAATATACTAAACGAAAATTTACTCCAAAGTGCCGAAAACTAGGAATCCGACGTACTTTCCGGATCTACCAGGACGACGCCAAGCATAAGTCCGGAATAGTACAGCAGAGACTTATCTGGAACTGTCTCCACATGATAATTTCAACGGTCCAGTCTCCAGATTTAAATGTTATTAAAAATTTGTAAATAACATCCGAAAGCACAGCATATCGAGCAAATGGGATCTCAAAAATGCTCTGCTGGATGAGTGGAGCAAGTTCAGCCCAGAAACTACCCGGAAGCTGGTATCTTCCATGAATAATAGGTTAAGTGAAGTTGTTAAGGCTAAAGAATATCATACGAAGTATTAACATCCAATATTTAAGCTTTTATACGCCAAATATGTAAACTTTTTAGGACTGTTCCAAATGAAAATTGACATGTATTTTGGATATGTTTTCAGTTTTTAACTAATTTTAATTAATTAATTAATATTTTAATAAAAACTCAGGTATTTTTTTGGAAACGTGTTATAATACGAAACAAATTGGCATTTAAACATTTAGCGTTTTTTTCCTTGTTTAAACTTTATAGCACCTTAAATTTGTTGCTTGACACTGGTCGAAAAAAGCTTTGAGCCACTCTGTATGTATATAGATTTCCAATTTGAGAATCTCAGACTTTTGGTATGAACACACATACATGTATGTATTTGCGTACTAGTTATATGAATTTATACTATTCGCTATATGTATGTATGCTAAAAAAAATTGCCATTACCCATTCCCGCAAGCAAACTATTGAAAAAAGAGAGAAAAAGAGAGAGAATACGGTGAGACACGTAGGCGACAGGTAAACAACAAAAATAGAAGAGGCGTGTGCGTGTTATGTTCTTAATAAATCAGTAAGTCTTTATGTGTTTACAGGTAAGTGCACACCACCGAGTTGCTGCAGTTAAAGCCAAACGGATTCGATGGGTGCAACTGACAAGGAGACAAATGAGAGAGAGAGAGAGAGGGAGAGATCTGAGTGAGTTTTGGAATGCTGGAATGGAACTTAAACATGACCAGATATCGTGCGTATGGATACAAGGGAGACAGACTGTGCGTGTGTATGTGTGTGCGAAAGACAGAGATGGTTGCAGCATACAGAAAGAAGAAGAAGAAAGTGTGCGCCATAAAGTAGCTTGAAATGAAAATTTTTCTTTTGCATATTGAAAATTCGTATTGCATTGCTTGAAATAAATGCGTGGGTGCTTCTTGTTTATCGATCTTGCTCTGTAGATATGTTGATACTTTTTTGTTGTGTTTTTGGTTGTTTACCCTCAATTTCCACTGGGAGTATGTAATTGGCAATTTCTTATCTTTATTCGAAACTGTGCTACTTTGCCTTAATAGACGTCTAGAGACCTCATCATCGCCAGAGCCGCCATAGCTAGTGTAGCCACCACTAGTGCCGCTACACGCGCCAATGCCAGCGACGCCAATGCCGGTGGGCAGATGTGTTCGTCCATTGTGCAGAGCGAGCATCTGAGCCGCAATGGCAGCATCCGTATAATCTCCGCCGCCACCATTCAAATGCTCCAGCGCCGTTGACTGGCGATAGCCCGGCTGCCAGGCCAGTCTCATGTGCTCGGCAGAGACGCCACCGCTCCCCAATCGCAAACTGTTGCGCGTCTCATCGCCGTCCAGATCCACAGCCGAATGGTAAATGGTGTTGCGTGACTGTGACAGCGATTTCCGATGCGCAGCCGCCACCGCTGCCGCCTCCGAATCGGCCAGCGAGATGGTATCAAAGTAGAGACTCTCGCGCTCATCCATTTCCGATTCAGGATAATCGTAGTCGTGGGTGCGCACTGCAAACAGTATTACGAATTAGTTACCTGCTCAAAGCAAAGGGAATCTGTATATTTGTCACACGCACATACATACAATCATAAACACATACATAATGTACATATATAGACGTTAGACATAAGTTTGAATATATAAATCAAAGCCAATTAATTGCATGGGATGATAGATAAGCTCTGATATGGCGCATGAGAACGGCGGCTAATCGAATCCAGTGATAAAACCAAAATACACCGAGAAAATACTTGATAAGACTTGATAAAGTAAATCAAACTTTGACTAATTCAGTTTCTAAAGTTATTCCACCATATATATTGTTCGGGTGTCTCAATAATGTTTTTTTTTTAAATGAAACGAATTAACTTAATAAATTATAATGTAAATTTAATGATTTCCCGTTAAAAAAAAAAAAAAACAAGTTGAAGCAATTATTTGTTTTTAGCTATATTAGTTGCATTTACTATATCAGTTTATAAATGTTGGGAATTGAACCACAGTGCTATTTATAATTGGTAAGCTAAGCTACGAAGTTATCAGTGAGGCGAGGACGGCGGCTACTGATACTGATTGCCTGGCTAACTGTTGAGAGAGGGAGAATGTCATGGAAATGCGGTCAATTATGTAATTGGCAGTAAGTAATGGCCATGATATGGGGGCACATTAAGCCCGCTAACCCAAATGGATGATCATCCATTTCCGGCCAAAAACAGTGCAAATTGACAAATGTGCTGTAATTTGTGTGTATAATAATAATAGCACTACGTGGATGTGCCGATGTGTACTAAATAAAACAAATTAATAATGTAGTTCATACCCTAGTAAATTTTTTTAATAAAAAAAACCTTTGACATTTTGAAATAATTTGATAATAATATATGAGTCGTGGTGTAGATTAAACTGTTTAAAAATAAAAATATAATTTAGACCCACACCTATATATATAGATACATATACACATATATACGTAAATATATGTTTGTTATAATAATTGCTCTTATCGTTGAACCACTAAGCAGTCAATACATTTGTACTTAAAATTCAGATTTCTTAATGACCTCATATATTTATGTATATCTTTTAATTTGCCTACATCGTAAAATTAAGGGGGTTCCCCTGAGTTTAATGCGTTTGTTAAAAACAACGCATATTTTATATTAGAATTGTTCAAAAACTAAAAAAAAAAGGGAAAATCATGGTACGCCCTTGTGTGTGATCTTGAAGATCTCCAAAACAAAACAAATATTAAACTCTGAACAGCAAACAGACACACCGAGGCACACACACAAACAGAGAGAGAGAGACACAGTTACACGAAATAAGCAAATAGTCTAAAAATACAAGAAATCAAACAACTGTGCAGAATTTATTAATGTGATTGAGAATGAGAACGAGATGGGGATGGAAAATGTGCGAGAGCGAGCGTGTTGATCATGTTTGTTTCTGTTATTTGCTGATGAATGTACAAATTCATATTTCTTATAAATGTTTAAACGTATGAGCGTATGTCATCTATTTACCCGCTGAATACATTGCTGAGGCAGACACTAGGAGATAGCGACAGGAAATGCAAATTGAAGAGGAGAGCCAGCCAGCCAGCTGCCAGGTGGCAGCTTTAAATTATCGAGTATTATACTTGTTACTACAGGCACGCACTCGATTCCAGTTCACGCTAAGCGCTCGATCATTAGTGCAACGGCAGCTTTTGGGGATGTGTCATGCATAACGGTAGACTGACTGACGGCGAGAGAGAGAGAGAAAGAGCATAGAGCAAGAATAGCAAGACCGATTGTTAGCAGTAGCTCTGATAAGCAAATTTATTTAACGTGCACACACACACACACAGACTGACCAGCGGCCAAATGATGTCAGCTAATAAAACGAAATGGAGAAAAAGCCCAAAAAAAAACAACAAATAAAGAAAACAATAGAACAAAACGAAACGCGCTAGAAAAAATGCGTACGCGAGCGTTCTTTGCCGACTGACTACTGACCAAATTCAGCGAATGCGCTACGCAAAGCAGCTGCTAGAAAAACAAGACTTGATTGCCAAAAAGGCAGCGGCAGCGTGCAACGAGCTGTAACCGATACTGATATGGAGCCCAAATAAATATGCACACACACATATATATATATACATATATATATATTTATATACGTATATATATATATATACCTACACCTGTATGTACATACACATACAGTGGCTCACAGCTTATTTCCACCAGTGTCTAGCAATAATTTTAATTGCCTGCCATAAACTAATTATTCATTATTTTTCAAAATTCCAAAGACCGATGGCAGGTACATATATTAACCACCAAAATGAATATATGACCCCAATAAACTGGAGTTTCCCCACCTGCTACGTCGGGTTATGTAAATAAGTACCTCAATTTATGGTCAAGGTTTATTTGGAATAGTTACATTATGGACTCCTGGGTGTCATAAAAACCGGATTTTTTTCGTCAGGTTGAATATTTTCGGTTTTAATAGACCAACCCTCTGTAGTCAGTTCAGTTATATCCTGCATCTCGGGTGCTACCAGCCAACAAGGACTAGGGGCAAACGAACTACCATTAAGCAACGTAAGCTTATCCTGGAACATTTCAAAATCGAAATATTCACATTGCCAAATGGCTGAAATGGACAATCTAAGCAACTCAACTGTGTACAACATCATTCGGAGTTTCGTCGACGAAATTCGGATAGAGGGCAAGGCCGGAATGGCACCAAACAAGATTTTCACCGAACAGGACGAGCGGAGGATCATCATCGGCTCAAAAACTGACTCAACCGGTGCAGGATGAAATGGGGTAAAAGTGCAGTTTGGAAACTGTGCTCCAAGTTCTGCCCAACCAAGACTTTAATACCCGAGTACCACGGAAAAAGCCATTTATAAGCGAAAAAAATAGAGGGTCTAGAATGACGTTCGACGAAATCCACTTAGACAAGGATTTTGAGTTCTGGAACACAGTCATATTTGCAGATGATAGTACAATACTGAGCTGAATCTCAAAAACTTAAAGGCAACTGTCAAGCACGGCGAATGTAGTGTCTTGGTATAGGCATCTATCTCGGCAGCCGGCGTCGGAAATTTGGCGATATTGAAAGAACAGTGGACAAGAATGAGTACCTCAATATACTAAAGGAAAATTTACTCCAAAGGGTTGAGAAGCTAGTAATCCGACGTACTTTCTGGATCTACCAGGACAACGACCCCAAGCATAAGTCCGGAATAGTACAGTCCTTACATCGAACTGCCCGCACATAATAATTTCACCGGTCCAGTCTCCAGATTTAAATGTTATTGAAAATTTGTGGGCTCTGATGGAAAATCACAGCATATCCAGCAATCAGGATCTCAAAAATGATCTGCTGGATGAGTGTAGCAAGTTCAGCCCAGAAACTACCCGGAAGCTGGTATCTTCCATGAATAATAGATTAAGCGAAGTTGTTAAGGCTAAAGGATATCATACTAAGTATTAACATCCAACATTTAAGATTTTATACGCGAAATATGTTAGTTTTTTAAGACTGTTCCAAATGAACATTGACATATATTTTGAATATATTTGACCAATTTTAATTAATTAATTAATATTTAATAAAAACTAAAGTCTCTTTTTCAAATGTGATATTAAACAAATTGGTATTTCAAGATTTTGAATTTGTTTCCCTGTTTAAACTTTATAGCACTTTACATTTTTTGCTTGACACTGCTCCAAATAAACGGTGAGACACTGTATGTACATGTTATGCGGACTACCAACCGCAAAGGTCAAGTTTAAATGTAAATGATTTGACAAAAGCCAAGAGCAAACAAGAAAGAAAAGAGCTCGAGTCGTGGGTGACTGCCTGACTTGGGAAATACCCTTAATTAACATCCTATGCTTATTATCGGGTTGTTTTGAATAAATTGAAATAAATGTTTGCACAACTTGATTACATTCGCTTTTGAATAGGCAAATATTTACTAGACACACTATGCAGATTGATGCGCAAGTGAAATGCCGGCAATTGAAACCGAAACGTAAAGGAAACTAATGCTTAAGCTATTTGTGCCATCAGAAAACAAAAAAAAAAACAGAACGAACTGCGTGGGAGGTGATGACGACGATAATGCAGCTCCTAAGACACATATAATTATTTTGAATAGCAGCGGCTCCTCTTAAGGTGTTTAAAACGCAGATGACGACGTTGTTTGTTGTTAGTCAGTGATGTGCACAGGCTGCAAACTTGGTTAAAGACACGCATTAGTAGTTTGGTGGAGGTGGGTGGGGTCGTTGTTTATGAATGAGGGGGACAGAAATTGCGCTGTGCTCGAACTCACCTCGGTCTCGGGTAGCAGCTGACCGTAGTTGTCGACTGTGTCAGCTCCACGATGCACGATGGTGCTGCTTTCCTTTTGTTGAGGGATGGTTGTTATCTATGTGTAGGTGTGCATACACTATGTGATCGCTGCGATAAGCGTGCAACCACAGACGCCAGCGATAGCGTCTTAGCCGTTTTGTTATGGCCAAATTGCAACTTGTATTTCTTTGCACTTGACTGAAACTGTGGCACTATTGGACTATCGATAGCACAGTGTCGATGATCGATACCACTATGAAAACAAACACTTGTCTATAGCGATATTCCAGTTAAATATGAGCATGAAACTCATGATGCCAACAATATGTTTAAAGTCTGCAAAATAAATTCATATATCTTAATTATTTTCATCATTATGTTTTTACTAGTAGTATAATGAGCTAAATTAATCAATTGTTACTGGTGTTCCAGTAGCGTTGCTTATCAGTACAAGGGCATACCCATAGTGTAGTTTCTTAAAAAAAAATATCGATATCGTTGCATCGCCTTAGTCTAGAGACACGTCACTGGCACAACAGTTGCAAATTGTTTTAATAATAAACAGTCAGTGAAAACACACAACCGTAAAAACTTGTGCATGTTAGGGTCCCATAATGGTTTACATTGACCGTAGTAAGTACAAAACAACAGATGTCTCATTGCTGCTTGCTTTGGTACCCATTTTTCGTTGGTAATTTCAGATGGTCGCGTATTGGAGAAGCGACCGTGGGACTGGCAGCGTGTTTTCCAAATATTCGTTGGCCTCTGGTACCTAATATTGCAATTGTAAGTGCTTAAATATAAACCTTTGTAGACCATATTATTGTTTTTATGTAGTCAGCACATATGTTGCTTTCAGCTTCCAAACGCTATTTGCGCCCTTTAACAGTGGCAATGGAAATAATAACCGTGGTAACTCACGCCATTGGTCTGGTTGGAGTGGTGGCGGTGGAGGAGGAGGCGGTGGAGGAGGAGGAGGTAGTGGTGGAGGACGAGGCGGTGGCGGTCTGAGACCGAATCGACGCATTGGACGTATACAACAGCAAGCAGATGTAAATAACGGATCATGTTCGATGGGAGGTGGATGAGGATAGCAGCGGCGTCCTTGAGCATGCATTGCTTGTTCGCCGCTGAACTACAGAATTGCCGTAAATCAGGAATTGAACGCTCTTTATTTGCATTCGATCTCGCAGCATATTTTTGCGCATATGACGCAGTATTCATAAACTCATATCGAGTGGGATATTGCCGACACGGTCTGTGTGAATTTGAGGTTCTTGTGTCTTTCGGCCACGTTTTAAATTAGTTAAATTTGTTCAGATATTACAGATAACATGAAATTTCGGGGCTTAAAACTCTACTTGATATATGAATATTGTTAACAATAAAATACTAAGTAATATTAAAAAACATTGTTTTATTGTATCCCTGCTGTGGCGGAATTGTCTGAAAAAATCGATAGCAAAATATTAGACGGTTTAAGACCAAAGATATTGACATTCGTTTTCAGTTCAAATGGGATTGTAGAATTTTGCAGAATTATAATCATGACACTATATTGCTATGGCCAATAGATGTTTTTCGAATTTAAGTAAGCACAAAAATTATTTTCAAGAACTAGTTCTACTTGAAAAATTGAACTATGGCTTATGGTTCCGATCACATGTGTAAATTCCAAATATATCGGAAATTTTGTGTTCCATTTTCCATTTGTTCCGTTTGCTGTCAATCGCCTTGTACATAAATACTTACATACATACCAATGTGTGTTTGCTCGTAATTTTTTGACAAATCATAAGTATTCAATATAGCAATATTATTGCCCTTAAGCAAACGTGTATTTTACACGTATAACTTAAATTACAAATTTCGCATGAGCCTAATTTAATAGCGGCATTTAATATGGAAGTGGACGCTGAAAAAGGTATTGTACAAAAAAGGGAAGCATTCTCAATTTTAGCGTGCTTTTCGCTCACACTTTATATTTTAGCCGATGCGTGCAACAAGGAACCGGAAGATGGAAAGATTCTAGACGCGACTCCGACCTTGAGCACTGAAACGAAAAGTCTTCAAGATAATGAAGTCGATTCAACTAGCGCCGTGGAGGAACCGTCTGCCTTACCTCCTACCTCCGAGGCATCTGAATTGCCTCTTCGTCGAAGCACAAGAAGCCGTTCAGCCAGCGCAACCCGAAAGTCGCCTAGTCGCAGCCGTAGTCGTAGTGTAAATGACAGCTCGCGACGTTCACGTAGTCGATCAGGATCCCGGCGATCTCGTAGCGGTTCTGGTCAGCGTTCTCGAAGTGGTTCGCATCGCTCACGCAGTGGTTCAGGATCTAGACGCTCGCGTAGTGGATCTGCCCGCAGTGGTTCACGTTCGCGCAGTGGATCGAGACGATCGCGGAGTGGATCTGGCGGACGCTCGCGCTCACGTAGTGGCTCAAGGCGTTCCCGTAGCGGTTCCAGACGGTCCCGCAGTGGTACCGGTTCTAGGCGCTCGCGTAGCGGATCGGGAGGACGTTCCCGTAGTGGCTCGAGACGCTCCCGCAGTGGATCCGGATCTAGACGCTCCCGTAGTGGCTCCGGATCTAGGCGCTCCCGTAGTGGATCTGGCTCTAGGCGTTCCCGTAGTGGATCCATACGTTCACGTAGTCGATCAGGATCCAGACGCTCACGCAGCGGATCTGGTTCCAGGCGGTCACGCAGTGGATCTGGAGGACGCTCACGTAGTGGCTCGAGACGCTCACACAGTGGCTCGAGGCGCTCACGCAGTGGCTCAAGACGCTCGCGCAGTGGATCAAGACGATCACGTAGTGGATCAAGACGATCACGTAGTGGATCGAGGCGCTCACGTAGTGGATCAAAGGCATCAAACGCTGGCTCAAAGGCTTCCCGCGCTGGCTCCAGGGCCACGCGTACTCGCTCCAACAGCGCTGCCTCGACACAAAGTGTGAGTAAACACAGGAAGAAAGATTCCGACGACGAGAAACACAACGACGCCACCCGCGACAAGCGATCGCGTTCCAAGAGTATTGCCGAAAACAACACTTCACAGGATGCACTGGATCCAAAACGAATCATAGATAGTGACTCTGAAGGTAAATTTTGCGGCAATCGGGGAGGGGAGGACTTTCTTAAATCTACTAAATCTTCATTTATATTTACTATTTAGATGACGCACCAAAAATACAAAGAAAACGACCCAAAATAACAGATACAGATAATGAGGATGAGGACGATGGGGAAAAGCCAAACGATGAGGATGCGAAGAATACCCAGGATAAAATTGTGGAAAGTTCAGATGATGAAAACACACCCATTTCAAATGAACCAGAGTAACTATACAACTATAAATTAAAAATGTTTGTATATCTTTATTAACATATTGCGTTATTTAGGAACAGCAACTTTGTTTCCGATTTTGATGCAATGCTGATGCGTAAAAAGGAAGAGAAACGCGTGCGAAGACGCAAGAGAGATATCGATCTGATAAATGATAATGACGATCTCATCGATCAATTGATTATAAATATGAAAAATGCATCGGACGATGATAGACAACTGAATTTGGCCGGCAGTCCAGCAACAAAGAAAATTTCAATGCTCAAACAAGTGATGTCACAGCTGATAAAGAAGGATCTTCAGCTGGCGTTCTTGGAGCACAATATACTCAACGTACTTACAGATTGGTTAGCACCATTGCCAAATAAAAGCCTCCCGTGTCTGCAAATACGAGAGAGCATTTTGCGATTGTTATCCGATGTAAATATTAACCCATTTCAATGATATAACGACAAATGTGAATAACAAACTTTCCCTCTTCACCTCCATTTTAGTTTCCAACCATAGATAAATCATATTTGAAGCAATCCGGCATTGGCAAGGCTGTAATGTATTTGTACAAGCATCCACAGGAAACAAAGACAAATCGCGATCGTGCGGGTCGCTTGATATCGGAATGGGCCCGTCCCATATTTAATTTAAGCTGTGATTTCTCAGCAATGAGCAAGGAAGAACGGCAGGAGCGTGATCTTGCGCAAATGTCTCGCAATCGCCATAAGAGCCCAGATCCCGAACCCGCTGCATCCAGCAATCCACAAACACTAAATCACACTTTCTCAAGTGATGATAAACTACTACGTCCCGGTGATCCTGGCTGGGTGGCCCGTGCCCGTGTACCAATGCCTTCCAACAAAGATTACGTTATTCGCCCAAAGTCAACAGTTGAAGGCGAAGTAACAACGGTATGTCGCTGTTATTATGAAAATCACCCAAATTATTGTATTTTTTAATAATATTCTTCCCGTTTTTTTTTCTTTGCTTCTAGGCCTCCAAGCGTAAGCCCAACCGTTATGAAAAACATATGAAACGATTTTTAGACTCGAAACGCTCGAAGGAGAGTCGTCGCGCCGTCGAAATATCTATCGAGGGTCGCAAAATGGCGCTTTAAGCATAAGGCAATCCACTAGTTATATATATACTTTATTTAATGCATCCACAACAGAAGAAACAGCTGAACAAAAATTATTATATATATTGTAAATTATATATATATATATATATGTATGTATATATATATGTCAAGCATCGCCTTTCTATGGATATGGTATGTATGAGATCAGCTACTCGAAAGTTGACTTTTCAACATACATATATACAGACCTTTTTATTGACTTGACAATTGCCGATGGGCCTAAGTTACCAAAACCAAAAGAGTGAGCTCCAACTACACATAGGAAGTACTTAAGGTCGCCTAAGTACTGTGATATGCTTTTTCAATGTCACAAGCAAATGAAATCGACTGAAAACATACAGCTGCGCTCATAATAATAGTACAGCTATTGGAAATTATGAAAATGGTCAAAAATATATATATGAATTCTTTCTCGAATGTTTAAAGTGTATTTTTCTTTATGAGTATAGTCTCTTAACACGCAATTTGCATCTAAGTCGCAACAAAATAACTATAGTCTGCCTTCAAAATTGATTTGCAAGTATCAAGATAACAGAAGATAATCAGAAGCGTTTTAGGCAGATTATAGCCATGAGCAAAAACAATCTTAGAATACTCACCGGTCTACTGACTGGACACTGTAGACTAAGAAGTCACCTAGCCAAGCTAGGTATAATTAGTAGTGGACTCTGCAGGTTCTGTGACGGCGAGGAGGAATCCTCAATGCACATCCTAGCGGAGTGTGTCGCCTTAGCAAGGAAGAGAAGCAGCATCCTAGCGATGCATGTCATGACGAGCAATGACATAGTAGCCCTCAACCCAATAAAAATTCTAGTATTTATGCAAGAGCTTGGGTTGATGGAGGAGCTTTAAGCCCAGAAGGGGGCACAATAGACCTATCAGGTCGCAGTGCACACACACCCCTAACGTAATAATAATCAAGATAACAGAATTAAAGATAGAATTTCAAGAGCGCATAACTAATCCCCATTCGCTGATATTTGCTGTCTTCGCGTTGTTCGTCTTGGCGCAAGTTTTTGATTGGATTGCGATGTGGCGGCCGAGTCAGGAATCATGCTTTTTTTTAATTTTGGACCAATTTCCTGAATGGGACAAATTTGATTTTTATGTACCATGAGCATATACAAATATGTTGTTTGTAAGATTGTCTTGTCATGTAACTCATATTTTATTTTGTGACACTGTACAATATTTATATTCCATCTCATTGTTATTATTATACCATGCCATACCTTAAGTTTTTTTTATTTTAAATGAGTTTTGTAATGAGAGCATATTGCTCGGAACTGTTGTGCGTGACTTGTGGAATATGGAAACAAAAGAATCCATTGCCCTATTAATATCTAGATTAACTGAACGACACATTTGATATGTACTACTCGGATGCTCAGTATACGACTAAATAAATACGATGAGTGAGTTTATCAATTGCACTTTTCAAGGAGGAGGATTTCTCTGTATACAAATAAATAGGCGAGCCCGTGTGTGAGAAAAAGATGGCACAATTAATTGCACTTGCAGACCGGCTCACATTTGGGTGCAAAACTTTTTAAGGGGAAATTTGCCAACAATATTAGGATTTACATATGTACATATATAACAGCTGGATTCAGGATATGTCGTAGCCGGGGTCACTCGACTACAGCATTCTTACTTGTTTCTTTTTACAATTGCTAACCCAT
This sequence comes from Drosophila mimica, assembly GCA_037043585.1. Lineage (NCBI taxonomy): Eukaryota > Metazoa > Arthropoda > Insecta > Diptera > Drosophilidae > Drosophila > Drosophila mimica. Next base: position 171,147 of record JBAMBE010000469.1, on the reverse strand, counting down.
TTGATTATGTCTGATTTAAACTTATTGCCAAAACAGAGAAATCTTTATTTCAGTTTTTACAGTTCATTGATTGTACGACAAGTGTTTTTCTAATACAATAAGGTAAGCCACATCAACTGTAGTCCAAATTTGTAATCTCTATATGCATACATACATACATACATTGTTTATGGAAAATTTATATGTGTTTATCTTCCATTTGACAATTCAAACACTCATATTTATCTCTGACTGCACTTAAGAATTTGTTGTGCGTGTATTCGTACAATAAATAGATACTACTTAGTTGGTAAGCATTGTAAAGAAGAATTAATATTAAAAGTCAAATTAAGGGCATTTAGGCGCAACTTATAGAAAACATACCCGATTGCAAATTTAGTAAAATATACAAAATAATTGAACACACAATATGAGCACTGAATTTCAATGTTAACGCCTTAACCGGTTTGAACAACATTCTATATAAAAAAAAGGCATACATAGTTGTTGTATGTAATGCACACATTATATATACATACATATATACAATGCATGAGAAGCTTGTAGTCACTTTTCCAGCGGGCATATTGTTTTCAGCAGCCATAAAAACTAGTTGATTTGTGCTCTTGTTGTCGCTTGGCGTGGCTGCCTCTACTATCAGGTGCTGGAATCAGTGGCACCCAAGCAACCACACGCATCACAAATTGTGAACACATGTAGGTCGCGTTCACCTTTTGTTGTTATCGCTTGAATTAAATACGGGTAGTATTAAACCGGTTGCGCGAAACAATTCAGAGCTCAAACGCATCGAGTTCTCCGCCGTGGTAGTCTGTATTCTCCTTGCAATCAAATATAAGCAAAACAAATCAACAAAAATAATGGCAGATTTAAAGAAAAGTGCTAAAATTGGCATCGTTGGCAGGTGAGGTATATTATATGGTATATGCATATGTATACTGAATAACACATGTACATAATTCCAGTGGACTTATTGGACGCTCGTGGTCCATGCTGTTCGCCTCGGTTGGCTATCAGGTGGTGCTCTATGACATCCTGCCCGAGCAGGTGCAAGGCGCGTTGACTGCAACGCAAAAGGAATTGCTGGAGCTGGAGAGGAAGGGTCTGCTGCGTGGCAAATTGAATGCAAAGGATCAATTTAGCTGTATTTCTGGTACCAATGACATTAAGAAGCTGGCTAGTGGCGCTATCTTTATACAGGAGTGCATACCCGAGAAGTTGGAGTGGAAACAAGAACTGTTCAAGAAGCTTGACGATGTGGTCGACAGCAACACAATATTGTCCAGTTCCACTAGCACATTCCTACCGTCACTATTCACTGCCGACTTGAAGCACAAACACAACGTGAGTTTGGCAGTAAAGAATGATATATTAAAAAATCCTCAGCTTTACATGTTATCTATGCGTGTCCGAATGCCAATCTTGTGCTGAGCACCTTGATTTATTTATATTTTCTGGCAATTTTTCTAGACGGTCGTCTCGCATCCCGTCAATCCACCCTACTATGTGCCGCTGGTGGAGATTGTGCCAGCGCCATGGACCAAGCCAGAGGTGGTTCAAAAGACCCGTGACCTAATGGATGAAATTGGCCAGAAGCCCGTCACGCTCTCGCGTGAGATTGAAGGCTTTGCCCTAAATCGTATTCAATATGCCATCTTGAATGAGACGTGGCGTCTGGTTGAGGCCGGCATACTCAATGTCCGGGATATTGATAGCGTCATGAGCGATGGTTTGGGCATGCGTTATGCCTTCCTGGGCCCACTGGAGACGGCGCATCTGAACGCTGAAGGAATGGCCAACTATTTTGAGCGCTACTCGAAAACGATCTATGCCGTCAGCGAGACAATGGGCGACACACCCAAAATGGAGGGACCCACTGCCGTTGAGGTTGCCAAGCAGCTGAATGATATGGTGCCATTGGACAAACTAGTCGAACGTCGGGCGTATCGTGACAACTGTCTGACTCATCTCAGCATTTTGAAGAACAAGCTCAATGACAAATAAATGGAATCACATGATTAAAATGCTAAATTATTTAGAGCTAATAATTGTAATTTACAATAAAAACAAATTCAAGCATTTTGTTTGATCTTATTTTACTTAATTTGGCTTACACGATAAATTGTCGGAAATTCATTTGAATACAAAATATAAATTTAATTAAGAAACATCAATGAACCAAAAGAAATTTTATAAAATAAGAGGAACAGACAAATGTTAACTCCAGGCAAGGGTGTCCCGGCATGACGGATTCTGATATTTAGACTTATATTTTACTTCCAGTCAAAAGTTCAATTGTTAGAATTGGAAACGATCACATAATATGGCTGGTTAAATATTTATTGTGCAGCGTTCTTTGAGTAAGCACTGGAATAGTTGCTTACTGGCCTTACGGATCTGCGCACCATCGAGCGTACTTGTGACATAGGTGTGCTGGTATAAAATATGCCACCAGTTGCATTTGCTCTTGGCGCTATGGGCGTCTCCTGGCCAGAATTGTAGCGTGACGTTGATGTATGCAAATAGCTGAGCTCTTCGGGGCATAACGGTGTCTTTATCATGGGCGCAACACATTTAATAGGTCTATTTGCTTTAGTGGGTACAGCACATTTTACATTGGGCCCGCTCATGGCGCTGGTTTTGTTTCGGCCACTAAGAAGCGCTCGGCTCTGTGCAGGAGCAGCGGCTGCAGCTGTCGCATTCAATTTTCCAGCCATCGAACCAACGGAGAAAGAGTATCGGCGTTGTCTAAAGGACGTCGTTGTATTCAATTTGTTACCGACGTTTGATAACTCTTTTAGTGGCGCAGTTTGGATACTGTTTGTGCTGCTATCGACAGATGATTGCTTCACAAGTATTCTTGACCGTTCCTGCGTAGTCTTGTCATGAATTGATAGCGAAGAAGAACGTCTACGCAATATGCTGTCCTGATTAACCATAGGTGTTACTTTGGTTGATTTTGCATGCACTATGCCGCTAGGTAATTGGTTTGCCGCCGTTGAATTTATAACTAATATTACGGTTTCACCGCCACCGCCGGATTCGGTCACGTTATGGTCCATAGCGTAATGTTGCACACTCGTCAATTTGTGCTGCTCCAGAATTTCGCTTATTTGAATAGCTAAATTTTCGTTAACAACTTCCTTCACATACGCATCTGGTTTTTTCCGCTCTACTTCTGGCGATGCTTTTGGACATTCAGTTACACTAATCGGACTTGTTGCTGTATCATGCGATTCGGCAACATATGTGGCCGACGAACATGTCATTACATGTGGAATATCCTGTACATTTCGGCTCGTTCCCTTTACACAATATTCCAGATCATCATTATTTTTCTACAAAGAAAATGGGTTCATTAGTTCGCATTTAACTGGTATTTGTATGCAACAAAGACCCACCTGTCTCTCAAGATCCAAGTCGAATGTGCCTTGCCGCTTGTAGATGCTCGGTGAGTCCTTACTTCGTTTGTTGTCAAATTCTGCTGCTGATGGTAATGCACTACCATAAATAGCAGCACTAAGCGATTCAAAGAGCACATTGCACTGATCCCTTTTGGATATGTCGACATGCTCACAAATCAATGATTTTAAGTCCTGTAACAGTTTACCAACACCTGCCATTGTATTTGTTGGGGCCGCTGTTGGATTAGGTAAATTTATTGGCGTAATTGGTGTTGTTGTGGTTAGCTTCTGCTCTGTGTTCGGGGTTGCATGTGATTCGGCGGTTTTGGAAGGCGAGTCCAATATAGCGATACGCAGCATCTTTAAGCGTGCTTCGAACTCCATATTGGAGCATGTACCGTCACTTAGAGCGGTCACAGCGGCATTAGCTGGAGGAATTGGGCTGGTCTCATCTTCGATGAGCTTGATTGGCGATTCTGCCGCAATCATTTGCAGATTTTCGGCAAGAATCGAATTCTCAAAAAAGGAGAAAACCTGTGTCGACGGATTTTGCGTTGGCGTATTCGCACTTGATAGCCTTGTCGCATTCAACTTGGCCAGCTTTTGAAGGCTTCGCTGACGCGATTCATTGTTACCGACTGTGCAGCTTTTGAAGCCATCATAACTTTTTTGTTCAAACTCCAAGGCAACGGGTGGCGTCTCATTGTTTAAGTCTTGATCAGCATATTGAGTATCACTGTTGGATCTTGTATGTAAGCCCTGTTAAATATATGTTATGTACATATGTATGTATAAAACCGCTGTTTCTTCAAAGTGTACATACATAGTCTTGCATGTGTGTGTGTAAGAACTCACCTTGATGCAGGCTTCTTTTTCCATCGAATCGAAAGGATCATATGGCCCCTTGAATTGTTTCGATTCGATGAGAACAGGATCCGATTGTGTATTATCAATATTTGTACTACATTTAACAGGCTCATCACAACCTGTTAAGTCAATTAGATTACTGGTGTCACACATTTTATAAAAGGAAAAAATACTATAACAATGGCACAAGCTTTAAAACACCGCAAAACTTCCCGCTTTTACTTTGATCTAGTGATGATATTTTAACACAATCGTATGTACGTAAAATCGGCTCTAAATAAATATCGTATATTCAAAATAGTGGAACCGCCTTCTCAAGTTTTCAAAACATATTAATAAAATTGCATTACGAAAGGAACTTTTAGGATGGAAAAATGAAAATCGAACTATGTTTAAATTTCTATAATAAATGAAACAAATTTATTTTGAAGTAACAAAGAAAATCCGGAATAGCTCATATGAACGGTTAGCAACTGCGTTGTACTAGTTGTAATCGATAGAAAAAGGCCAATAAGCTTAAATATACAATATACACAATAACAAGTACATTTTCTTTGTGATTGAGATGGCAATTGAAATTTTCATGTTATCCTCTGTGGCATTATAGTCATATGCTTAAATATTCGCTAAGAGCTGGTCCTTATCTATCGAGACATGATAAAGAGAATCTGTTCTATTCCACCATGTCCGATTTACGATAAGTGGCATAAGCATGGTTGGGTATGATGAACATAAACACAATGACTAATTAATTGTCTAAAAAGAGTCCATACGTATAGGTCGGATTTAAAAGTACAGGTATATAAAACATATTAAACCACTGATTATTAACAACTAATTTAAGCTAATACGTTATATTTAAAGGAGTGTCGGTAATGCTAGTCGAATCGACATAAGCCAGTAATTTTGTTTGGAAAACTTCGATTTTTGAGGAAGCTTAATTACAATTAATCATATAACAGGATGAAGCTGCCAGCCATTTCCTGCATCTGGTCAATCTTAATTGTTTACGGAATATTTGAAGCGCAGGCGCAATTAAATTTTGACCATCTCGATCTGCAAAGCCAGTTTACCGATGATTTGTTAAAATCCAATATAAGCTACAACCAAGTGAAAGAATTATTCCGCAAGAAATGCATCGAAGTATCCGGCGAAGAGCTTGGTGACAAGGCCTACAATGATATTGAGTCCGGCTTCCTTGAACTCAGCAATTGCATCAATAATATTGTTAATTACACGACAATGAAACAAGAAATTCAAGACGCAAGTCCTCTTGGTGACTTGGATGTGGTGTTTAATAAGTATTGCAAGAGGCGCTCGAATGCCACCAATTGCTTTGAAATATTCTCGAATAAATTGTTGCCGTGCCTGGACAAAGAAGAACAGGAGAGCCATGATATTATGATACGTATTGTGCAGAGTTTGCTGAACTTTGTGTGCCACAAGGATGGGGATCAAATCGCTCTGTTTATTGCCGAGCAGGGATTGGAGTGCCTTGAGTCACAAAAGGACAATATTCAGCAGTGCCTAAACAGCACATTTTCTACGTATTTCAATGATGCAGATATGCACGATAGCAATCAGATCAAAACAATACCCAAACTAGTCGTGGGCCAGAAACAGTGCAGTGACATTAAAACGTTGGAAAACTGCGTTGTTCGTCATTTGGAACACTGCACGGAAATAACACCGGCAAATCTCATAGAGTCGATGTTCAACTTTATTAGAAACGAGACTCTGTGCCGCAACTTTCAGCAAATGGCCTTAACTGCCGGTGCTAATGCGCTAGCTAATACTCATGCTATAATAAGCATTCCAATCTATACTCTCTTCGGATTTATCATATTTAGTATGTATGAATTTAAGTGATTTTCGTGAAATGCATTCTCAGTTAATCTTAAAAACGGTGTATGATCCATATTGATACAAAATTAACTTTGCCGTGTTCATCGTTCTGTTCTCTTACTGAATTCGCTACCCGTTAAAAAGAAAAAGAGAGCAAAACAATAAATTGTAAGACACGTGCAATCTGGTGCAAATAATTGCAAATCTGAAAACTCGAATAATTACACTATAAATATCTCCTTGTGTACGTGAATAGTATTGTTTGCATAGTTTCTTTATTTTTTGTGCTCTCTCTCTCAATAATAAGAGAAAAGTATTAGCTAATTTTCTTATAATCTTTATTAGTTATAGGCATGGTATTTACACTGTTATTTAATCTTTTATTGTAATCTCTTTTCCCAAGTCAATTATACATCTCCCAGCAACAGTATAAATCATGGAAATGTCACACACCTATGCGAAATGAAATTATGGGGTGCAGGTTAAAAGTTTATTAAATTTGTAAATGGAAACAAAAATGTATTTAAAAAAAAGGTGAATATATATAAACCAAGAAATATTAAAATCAGCCTTTTTATATATGTGAATTTGTTAAGCAATAAGTAGAATGTGTAAGTAATGGAAAAACTGAAATCTCATCTCAGCTGATCTAAACCACTTATTGCTTAACGCACAGTGGATTACGAAAAAATTACAATTCGATTTCCGACACCTCTTCGGAATTCTGCCCACCGCTTCACGCCCTTGAATTTGTACAACAGACAATTTAAATGTAGCTCAGCGATTTCCTTAATTGTTTCAGACAGTATTAGCTCTCGGTATTTTATTTTAAGCAAGAATTAGCAATTTTTATTCGAATTTAGTATTCTGATAACTCATTTGCACATCTTGCACATCTCTAATTGGCGACTTGCACATCTCTAATCGGCGGCTTGCACATCTCTAATGCGCAGATAGCTCGCCTTTAACGTACATAGTTGAGACTCAAACTTGGCTTAAACAATATCCAACGTCGAAGTGACTAAAATGATAATTAAATGAAAAGGTTGACTGTACTCCAGCTCCGGAAAAGATTCAACCCAAAAAAATGGAGTACGGCCAAACCATTGAGAGCTTTGAGGCTGCAGCATTATCACATGAGATAACAACATTCAATATTACAATGACTGCAATTTCGGCATTCATGCGCTGCATTACAATCATAATGAACTGGTGCCTGGCATATGATTATTGGTCAACAGAGTCTTATGCTTATTGCTCTTGGACGATTCTATCGATATTATTGCCCATGATTTTGACATCGTTGATATATTCAAATGTGTAAGATATTGTCATTTTTCTCACATGTATGTCAAGATATTCTCTTTAATTATGTGCATTTGTAGTCTTATTGTTAGCAATCTGGGCAAAAAAACTTTCATCTACACGGACCTATTTTGGAAACTAGTACTGTCGTATTTGTTTCGAGATGCACATACCCTGAATTGGGCATTGAAGTACAACGATGCTAAAAAGCGCGACGACAAGGTTGCCGAGATTGGGTGAGCACATCAACAACTAAAAAAATAATAATACAAAATAATAATAAAAAAAATTTGTGGTCGCTCAGAAATGAACACTTCCAAAAATTCGAATTTTTCATTAAAAAAAAAATGCTCATGCAATAAGCGCCTTTGAGTTTACTGTATAACAAAAATAGTTAACATCCAAAAATTTGAATATTTCTAGCATTTTTGAAATTTTAAGTGTTCAACTTCCCCAGCGACTACTGAATGTTTGACATAAAATTCAAAACCAAATTAATTTATTTTCGTTTCCACAAAATTTTAGATGTTATCGTAGACACTTGAAGGAAGAGTGTAACGTTGGCTTCATACGACTCTTCGACCTATTTTTAGAAACTGCTCCACAAAAAATATTGCAGCTGGCAATAGTATTGCGATATGTCAAAAGCTTAACTTGTAATAAGTATAATGCTCTATGTATTTAAATGTGAATATAATTCGGACATTTCTAATCTGAAGTCAATTTCTATTTTCAGACTTACGAGCTCTGACTTTTTTGATATATTTCATAAGTATAGCGTATTGTTTAGTAGCCTATAATCGCTCGAATCGCTTGGTCCAGTTGGATAAATACGACATAGGAACAAAGGGACTTGTCGTGCAATTTTGGTTTCTTCTTTGCTTGTCAGGTGAGTTTAATATTATGATTGATGCAAACAAAAAAACCAGGAAAACTAAAACATTTTTAGCATCCCGTACGACTTGTATTGCATATATGGCCAGTATATATCCCACGGAGACTTGTGCAGCCTGTTGCCTACATGTGTTAGTTTGTGCCAATGTTGTTTTCGTACTGGACACACCAAAGTTTGGCATCTCTGCATTTTTAAACTATATATTGTGCCTGGCATTCGGCGTGGTTTATATATTCATATTCACACCCGTTTCCGATGCACCCACAAAGTACAAGTATTCCATTTACTTATCGTTTTGTTTTTTACAAAACCTTCTCGTTTGTTTACTTTGGATACCATTACACATAGCCATATTGGTGAATGTTTTATATATGGCTGGTATTCTGCTGATGATCTACTATTACTTGAAATGCCATCCTGGAATTACATCTGCTATATTTTAAAGATATAACGTGTAGATCGAGAAATTTGCAAATAAAAATATATATACTTTTATTACATGAGAATTGATAAGAAATGCATTTTAATCTAAAAGATTGCTGAGCCTGCAACAAGTCATATATCAATCAAGAATCAAATAGGGCATGCGCACAATCGTGGCCTTAGGCCCCGATTAAAGTTGGCTTGGTTTTGCTGGTTTTTTGTTTCGACGAGCTGGTCACACTAAAAGAAAGAAATGGCATAGACTAGGTGGCAGTGACTTACCAACCAAGCAGCAACAGCAACAAATTAACTTTCACTTCAACAAACTAAAAGTTCGACAGACTAACAAAAAACAGAAAGCAATTGCCAATCAATCGATCGAAGTGATGTAAACCAATATTACATATGGACAATATTAAACGAATATAAATTGAATATGGCATCCAAATATGAGCGCATTATCAGTGATTGCAGATCCAAAAATCTACTGTGGGAAGATGCTGACTTCCCAGCCATACAATCGTCCGTATTTTATTATCAAACGCCCCCATTCACATTCCAATGGAAACGAATCGCCGAGTTAAACAATGCACAAGCATCGTTTTTAAATGAAAACTCTGAATTCGATGTGATCCCGGGAAAAATGGGTGATCGTTGGCTAGTATCTTGCTTGGGCGTTCTATATTCATTGCGAAATCTGTTTTATCGCGTTGTCCCCGCCGATCAGGGCTTGGACAAATCATTGGGCATCTATCGCTTTCGGTTGTGGTGGTGCGGTGAATGGGTCGAGGTCCTCGTCGACGATCGTCTGCCAACCATCAATGGACGATTGGCCTTCATGCAGCCACAGTCATCCAATTGCTTTTGGGCATCGCTTCTGGAGAAGGCAATTGCCAAATTGCATGGCTCGTATGAGGCTCTCAAATATGGTACACGATCCGATGGTCTAACCGATCTTCTCGGCGGCGTTGTCAAATGTATGCCCATAATATCGGATAGCATAAGACCACAAACACTAAAGGATCATCTAGCCACCACATGCATTGTCACGTGTATAGCGGTCAAGAATGCTGCTGTACAGAAAAAGAATACGACGGAAAGGCTGCCAAATGGTATTCTCGTAAATGCCAATTACAGGTATGTCTGTTGAGCTATGAGCTATCGCTCTCCTCAATTCACATAATAATAACATGTAATAACTTTTCTTATTATCGTAGGCTGTCGTGTTTGGATAAAGTGGAAACTGTTATGGGCGATTCGGTGCAACTGGTTCGCATTAAGGACACATTTTCATCGAAACCCTTTGGCGATAAGACGAATTTCATTGGGGACTGGTCGCCCACGTCCAAGACGTGGGAGCGTGTCTCATCGTCCGAACGTGGACGTCTATTGGCCCAATTGGAGCTGGGGGAGTTTTGGATCTCGTTCTATGATTTTGTGCAATCGTTTTCAATGCTGGAGATCGTTTACCTCGACTCGGATACGGCGAATGGAGAGCAAATGCTAAAGGGACGACCTCTGCATTGGAAGATGAAAATGTACCAGGGACAGTGGAAACGGGGCGTGACGGCCGGCGGTTGCCGTAACCATGAATCTTTTCACATAAACCCACAACTAATGGTCACTGTACAGGAGAAACAGGACATCGTTATTGCACTGAATCAACACACAGCTGTCGAGCCAAAAGTAATTGGCTTCACCATGTACATGTGGAATCGGGAATATAGCCTTAACGAATGCCTACAGAAGGACTTCTTCAAAAACCAGGTGAGCTTCCTCAATTCGGACTATGGGAACACCCGGCATGTTAGCTACCATACCCAACTGGAGACGGGCCATTACGTTCTGATGCCGACCACCTACGAGCCGGCTGAGGAGGCACAGTTTACAGTTCGCATATTGGGCACGTCGGTATTCCGACTGTCCTGCCTGGAGACACAGACAATGATACTGCTTGATCCCTTCCCATCGCTAAAGAGTGACGATAATGTGCAGAAGATCAAGAGCGTCTGTCAATATGAGCCGGTCTACATGCAACTGGCCGATGAGAACAAGACGATAAATTGCTTTGAGCTGCACGAGCTGCTGGAGGCCTGCTTGCCCAATGACTATATAAAGGGATGCGCCAACATTGATATATGTAGACAGGTGATCGCACTCCAAGACAAAACCGGAAACGGGCGCATCACGTTCCAGCAGTTCAAAACATTTATGGTGAATCTGAAATCGTGGCAAGGTGTCTTCAAAATGTACACTAAAGAGAAAGCTGGCATTCTACGTGCCGAGAGATTACGTGATGCACTGTATGACATCGGTTTCCAGCTGAGTACGGATATCATGAACTGTCTGATCCAGCGATATATACGAAAAGATGGCACTCTCCGCCTGAGCGATTTCGTTTCCGCCGTAATGCATCTGACGACGGCCTTTAATCAATTTCATCTGAAGAACTACAACCAGGTGAATGTAATTGAGGTGCATCTGCATGATTGGATCAAAAGTATATTAAGTTGCTAATAAACAACAACAACAACAAAAACAATAACAACAACAACAATTGCAATGTGTCAGTAGTTGTGTTTTTCTTTCTGAGAGAAAAAATAAGAAATTTTTTTTTAATTTATATATGATGTTCGTTATAATTATTTAATTTTAATGGGACATGTTTAACATAATAAAAAGAAAACAATAAATAATATATTTATATGTTAATGTGTATGTAGCTCTACATACATACATAAGTTGTTAAAATCGCATTGTAAAATAAAAATGATAAACAAATAGAAAATATAATAATTATGTGTTCACTTATGCATATATAGTATTTGTGGCAGAATTGTTTGTTCATGTATTTAAATTCATAGATAGGATAGTTAGTATACAATATTATTTCATTTGTAGCTGGCGAAATTTAACTTAAACATTGTTTTTAGTATTTAGTTGTGGATTTGTACATTCAGAGAAAAACGCTGTGCCAAATTCCAGTACAGTCGGAATCATTTCTGAATACACTTATCTCTAAAATTAAAAGGAATTTTTTATAAACATTCTTGAATCAATATGAATTTCAGTACTCTGTTTTTCTTGTTTTTCTGAGTGTATTCGTTTGCGTTTGCATGTGTATTAGTATTCAGCTTTTAAACATATTAGCACATTCTACCCCTATTTAGCATGCAGTGCTCTAAATACTTGGATGTGTGTGAGTGTGTGTGTATCGCTTACACTAGGATGACATACATATACACAAGCATACATACATGCATACATATGTATTCATGTATGTATGTATGTATGTATGTATATGTATATTTGTGTATATGTAAATACACTGAATGATTAGTTTATTTTGTGGACGAGAGGCATCTGATTTGAAGACTTGGCTGGCTGACTGCTGCTTTCACCTATTTCAATAGAGATTTTCCGGTTTTCTCAATCAGCTCAATCGGCCCATGTTAAATTTACAAAAAAACGTGATTGCGCGTAACACTAGGCGAGGCTAATACCGAATGTATGTATAAATGTATTTATGTACGTATGTATCTTTAGGATTTAACATTACATTGATGTACCGTTATGCGAGGAGGCGTCACTAATGCGCCGGGATAGCGTCGTCTTGCGGCTGATGGAAAGCGAGTTGGGGAGTTGGGCCTGTGGATTTGTGCTTATGCTTGCTCCCGCGTTCCCATTATAATTGACCGATGCCATATTCGATATGGTATCATTATTTGTTATTGTCGGCGACGATGCAAGTTCTCCTCCACCTCCACCACAACCAGTTCCTCCTCCTCCTACTGCTGATCCTGCTCCGCCACGCATTGGAGAGCGCTTGAGGGACCCGGTGACTTCATGTGGCTCCTGATAGCCCGAGTCCATATCATCATGATATGAGTCCATCAACGGTGTTGGATCCTCATAATCATAATCAACAAAGCCATTATTATCAAAGGACTAGAAAAGTTTAAAAAAAAAATCAGAAAAATCAACAATTGTTATGGCGCATTATAATTCGGAAGAATCACCTTGACAAAAGATTGCGACTGCTTAGCATAGCCACGGAATACTTGATTATGCGCCTTGCTGCGATAATCAACCGATTCGTAGTGGCCATCCTGGGAGTTCTCAATGATGAAGTGCCTGGTGCCATGTGGTGTTAACGTGGCCCAAAGCAAGCGACTGTCATTCACCAGTTGACTCTGCAATAGATCTCGACTGTTTGCCGTCGCACACGGATAGAGTATTCCACCCGATGTGAATGCATTCGATTTTGTTGCCTCCCCCAAAGCATTGATTGCTGTCTGTTTGATATTCGCATCGTGATACGAGAAAAATGTGCTAAGTATATAAAGAAGTGTATTAGAAAACTGATTAATAATCAAATTTAAAAGCAACATTTAAATCACAACGTGATTAGTAAAAATAAAAATAAAAATAAATACGTCCGTCAATAATATAAAACAAGTCTGAATGCGATTGTCCAGTGATCTCGACTAACATATTTATTCACATCCATTATTCATTATACTCTTTATAGCCATATTTAATGAGTTCAGGGTATAAAAAGTACATGGAAATGTATATTGTTAAAATTATTTGCTTCCAGAGGTAATTCCTAATTTATGTTCTTTCAAAATGTGTGTGTAACAGAAAGATTAGAAATTTGAACAGAACTTACTCTCTGCACCGGATGACAATCAGTGCCAGGAAACAGCCGAGCACAAATATACCGATGCACGATGAGACGAAAAACCAAACGTTCTCCAAACTCTTTGTATCGCTACGGACGAGCTCCATTAGCTCATTGCCGCTATCGTTGTGCTGATTGTTCTGGCCACACATAAAGGCCGCAAAACAGGGCTGGGACTCGTTTGACGGCAGCATTATATCGATGCTCCTTGGCTTGGATATCAAAAACGATGGCAGTGGCGGCGGCGGCATTGATAATATGAAATCTGGTGGCGGACCAGCCAAATGGTCACAACTGCCCACACAATTTCCAATCAATATATTCATTTTCAATGTCCTAAAATACAATTTAAGACAAGTTTACCTTCAAGTGCTGTTAAATAATTGACATTGCTTGTGTATTGAATTAGTCCATATTAGAATACCTCAAAAGTTTCTACACAAATACCAATGTACATACATAGGTATGTGCATGTGTGGGTGTGTATGTATGTATGCACATACTTACACAGTCGCCATACTATATCAATAACAAATAATTGGGGTTGATTTTAATTATTTATTTAACAAAATACTAAAACACACTCATGATTTAGTTAATATATACAGTTTTTACACACAGACACACACATATATATATATTTATATATATATTTATATACATAAATATTGTATACCCTTTTGTCGAGCCAAATACAACAACCAACAATTTCCGCGATTGCAACAAGAAATTAAAGAAAAACATTCAAAACTTAGTACAGATATATTTGCATGTACTATTTGATTCCATATTTGATTGTTATTGAATTTATTGATGCTTTATACACTTGCTTAAGCAATTACTACTCAACAAAACATTTTCAAACCTTAATTCAATAACGTCCTGTACCGACGAAATTCTACCTTAAACTGAGTAGTTGAAACAATTGCCATATCGCACAAACAACTCCAAGAGTAATATGCGCGCGCATCTCCATTCTACATCCCCATCCATATCCATATCAATATCCAATTTGGGGGTGACAAGTTACCCCTGTAAGTTTGGCCACACCCAGCCAATACACATAACATAATATAGTTAACCATTCAATATTTTTAAACAATTTCCTTATGATAAAATTAACAACGAAAACATAGCTCTTAAAAATTACTACAACAAACGTATTTAGAAAAGATACATAAGTAATTGTACGAATGGATCATATTAATGCATTAATTGATGCCTGATAATTAATTAATGGCTAAAGTTACTAAAGCAAAACAAAAAAAAACAGTAAAAGAGAAAAAAAAATTTTGGACAATAAAGCGATATCCAAGACTGGAATTTAAGTAATTTTAGACATTTATTACAATTATCACCGGGTTTTTTTTTACCACATATTAAGATGAAAACGAAACATCTTAGAATCTGAATAACATGTTTTGTGCATGGGATGCAGAAAAGATAGTACAATATCCATGTGCATCAACTCTGGGTTTATAATCGTTTAATTAATGCTAAGCAGTACATACAGAGTACAGTGAGAAACGATGTTTTCATGCAGTTATTGAATTATTTTTTATCGCCATATGTCATTACAACGCCCACGATCAGCGCAAGAACGGTGAATCCTTGTGCCGCAATGCGAGTGCGCATCATAAGTTGTGACATTTTACGGTTACCGGTGCGAAAATTGTATAGACCAGCTGTTAGCGCAGCTGTTGTGGCCAAGCACCCTGTATGCAGGAAAAATAATATAAAAAAAATTTGGGTTTATATAACGAAACTGAGGTATATGATTTTACACTACTTACCAATTGGTACCACCGGGTTCTCCTTGATTTTACGCACAAGTCTCTCTTTGGTCGTCTCAATTTCGACAACTGGTCCCAGATCCTGGCGCAACTGTATCCAGTCTAAATCTTCAGCTGGCAGTGGCAACTGCGATTTGTTTGCCATCTCAATAGTTTTCCACAAGTTCAACTGCAATTAAACAACAAATCGGACCTAACTCACAAACACATGCACGTCAACACACACGATTACATACAGACGCACAGATGACAGCCACAACGCGGAACGATGCAATGAAACAGGGCTGGTTGAAGCATACGCCAAGTGAGCGCTATGTAAATTAAAAATATGTACATATGTATGTAAATTTCGACTTTTTAAGCCAACTGTCATTTGTAACCATTTCGATGGGGGCTGCTATTTATTGTATTCGCATATTTATTAAAAAATACCCTTTCCGATACAGAATTCTGCAAATTAAGCAATACATACATTGTATGTACAGCAATGTTACGAACACGATTTTACTGTTCATTGAGTCATGAATATTATATTATTGGTTCAGTTGCCATCCCTCGAATTGGCAACCGGGTTGGTTCAAAACTTTTTCTCTCGCATGCGCGCTAATCGAATAAGTTTAATCGTCAACTTTAGAAAAAAATAGATAAATAACTTTTATGCATATGTGCATATACAAATGACTAATTTCTTTAATGCGAAACAGACATAAAATTATATAAATATGTTATATGCCTTTTCATTTGTAGGAAAAATGCATGCAACAAATATAATTTTATTTTGAAATGTAAGAAATATTATTTACAGGATATACAATTTGCTTTTTAGTTTAATATTAAGCACAAATAAAAATATGTATTTTTTTTCCAGCATGTATGTATGCTTAGAAACACCCTTGCGATGATCAAATAAAATCGAAGAAAATTTGTGTGTTGGGTATTTCTGACCTCACTAACACGTTCACACACTGCTGCATTATTCCAACAATGTTGCTCTCTTTATAAAACGAGAGAGTTGGGAAGTACAGTCAGACGAGGAACGCAAAATGAAACATGTGTATGTAGCAAGAATACCACTGTATGTGTGTGTATATCAAATAAAATACATGCATTTTTGTATTTGTGTAAAGGCGAAAAACAAACGCACACATTCAAACAAATGCGAATGTATGCTTGAATGTACATTTGAACGTACAGGCATAGGTAAATGTGTGCAGATTGTATGCATATACATACATACATGACATGTACATAATGACGTATGTATGTACATACGAACGAGTACATGCAAACATATCTATTTAGCTGGTTTGAATGTGCGTCTTAACTTTAGTTTATATGCTGAATTGAAAAATTTTAAATAGTTATAAAATACTCGATGTAAATACATTAAAACTGGTTCGTTTATTTGTACGCACATTTTTAATGTGCATATGTACGTGCACATGTGTAGGGACATCCACCAACATGCATATACATTTGTATGTATGTATGTACATACATCTATACTACATACACAATGTATGTACATTTGTTTGCATGAATCTTAGTATGAAAAGTAACAAGCCAAAAATGTTATAAGGTCTGTTTCCCTCCACCACGTGTATACAACTACACATACACACACATGCATTCACATACACTCTCGAGCACACTCATTGGGCAGCAGGAGAGAAAGTGTGCTCAGTAAACTGTACTCAGAGCACGCCGCTGGCTGCCTGAGTGCCTGTTTGCCTTACTGCCTGACTGTGCTTGCTTCAAACCCGCTCTCTCTCTCTCGGTCTCGGTCGTGGTCTCGCACTCTCGCTCTCGCCCGCTCTCTGTGTGTGCTAGTCTCTCATTCTCCACACACACAGATACACACAGACACGCACACACTTGCGCACTCAACGCATACAGAAGTCTGGCGCTAGCCAGGCTGGGCTATGAAGCACAGTAAGGCAGAGACGGCTATTCAATTCAATAGCCTTTGCATTCGTTGTTGGTACTCTCTCTGTGTGTGTTTTCAATCAAGCGAGCGGCGCGCGAACCTCATCTTTTCCGCATTGTGATACCAACAAAAACACATTTACTGCAATAAAGCTGCGTTTTGTGGCGTCGTTTGTTTATTTTTTACTAACTAAAAACAAACAAGCAACAACAACAAAAACAACAACAGCAACATTAAGAAGCTCAAACTCGCGTTACGTTACGTTTACCGTTTTCCGTTCGCTATTACGCCGATTCGCCGTAAGAATCGTTAACATTTTGTGGCGTCTGACGGCTCCGCTTGTTCACACATACATACATATACACATACATACGTACATATTGTGTGTGTGTATGTACATACATTACATACATGTATGTAGTATAATAATCAATATAACGTACATATATATATACCTAGAATAAAACGAATGCAAGTTGGAACTGGCTTTCAACTTACGATTTTAACAATTGTATTTGTGTTGTGTGCAGTGGAAGAAGAAAAAAAAAAAGAAAAAGCAGCAGAGGACAGAACTACGAATACCTTGAAAACTATTAAAAAAAGAAAAGAAAAAACACATCTGATCGGACCCCCTCCTCAGACTTCAATCCAAATTATGGAACACTTTCATCAAATACAGGTAAGCTTAACTGGACACATACAAACATACATAGACACACACAAGCACATACATACACGCACACACGTACATAAATATGTCTATGTACTTATATTTGCACAAACTATTTTACTTAGACTACTTCTCGTCTAGTTAAAGATTTTTTCCCGCCAACAACAAATAAAATTGCCAAACACTCGCAACGTTAATTTTCGTATGTATGTACATATAATCATTCATACATCTATCGGGGTACATAAAGATGTACGTCGTTGTTTGTATGTATAATGGGAGACGCATGAGAGAGTATGGAAATTTTACAATGGCCGAGTTGAGTTGAAATCTCAATGCACGCACACATGTGTCTGTCATATATCTACACATACAAATGAAAAGTGTGTGTGTGCATTTTGCCAAGTATTCTTTGCGTACATACAAACATACATGTGTACATCTAAACTTGCATATGTACATACATTTCGAAAGAAACTGAATACAAGCATATAGTATATATTTATATATATGTATATATGTATATTAGATGTATATATGTATGTAACATTTATATACATATACGACGCTATGCGTTTGCACATGTGTATGTGTATATACTAATAGCAAAATTTGTATTTTGCGTGCGCATCTATGGTCGCCATTTTTTATTTTATTTTGTTACTTGTTCGGTATTTACTTATATACATATATATGTACATATGTATGTATATATCTATATGTACGTGTGTGTGTATGTTGCTAATTTAGAACACAGCTGAAATTGCATAGCTCATTTTACATACATACATATATATGTATGTATATACATATATACATACATATAAAATGTACATATAGTTCAACATTATAAAATTGGAAATGACATGTGCCTTGATTTTATAAATGTTGAGCAAACAGAAACACTTCGATGTGCATGTGGATGATATATACATACATACAAATTTGCTAATGCTATGAAAAAACTTGAAATACACATGTATGTATTCACATACATACGCAACATCGGAGCTTGCGTAATCTGAAATTGGCTGCATGTACATATAAAAGTTTATGTATGTATAAATGGATGTATGTATGCGTAATGTGCCCCATGTGAATTATTTTCTTTGTATTGTATATTTTGTCTCTTGCGATGAAAAGACAGCTATAACTAGTCTGCATGTGTACATACATACATTTGTGTGTGTATGGTTTTTGTGTAGAGACTTGAAATGTTTTGTTAGTTCGCTCTCAATTTGTGCTCAACACAACCATTTTTTTTTATTTGTGTATATGTTTCTCAGTGAGTACGTGCATACGTATTTACATCGCAAAGAGTTTTTTCTTATTTTCTCACGAGCCAGTGCATACAATCATACATACACATACATACATGTGAATAGCAGCCGTTTTTTGCATGTGTTGCAAAGACATCCCTGGTAAGGAGAGAATACAAGAGTCGATAAATTGGTTCATGAACCATGTGAACCTGTTCGTTATTTAAAACGTGACTTATTTATAAACCCCACTCTCAGTTGTTGCGTCGTTAGGAGGTAACAAAGGAAATCGCAAACAGCTGATTGCTTTGACAAAGCATTTGCAATTTGTTGTTGTTTATATTTTCGTACTCATACGTATGTCATATGTGCGTCTGCATGCACACACAAATATTATGTACATGCTCTGTTAATATATACAACAGCTTGTTTACATTTTCTACGCATTAATTGCTAATAAGAGCCGACGGCGTACGTACAAAAGTGAATGGAACCATTGAGAATTGGAACATGCATCACAGATGTTTGCTCCAACCACTTGGAGCGAGCTGCTCTCCTGCTCTCATGCTCATGCGCGTTTTCACTGTATACTTACATAAACATGCCAGTGTGTGCGTGCGTGCGCGCATGTTGTGTGTGTATGCATGCATGCGTGCGTGCGCGCCTCTGTGTGTGTATGCATGTGTGCGTGCATGTGTTTGCCTGAGCGTGACAGCGGCTAGCTAGCGTCATCAGCCAGCCGCCCCAGCCAGCCAGCAATGATCGTTTTTGGCGCCAAACAGCAAACGCCAATCGTAACTTTGCAGATCTTTTACGATTTGTTCACTAGTTCAAAATGCAATTTCGTATTGATGCGATGTTCTTATGTTTTGTGTATTATTATTATTATTATCGAGTATTATTTTAATTGCGACTACTCTTTGAATAGTTGTTTGCACATATGTACATAAACACATATGCGTAAACATTCAAATTCGAATTTTTAAAATTGTATATTGATTTTGTGAGCTTTAAAATTTGCTAATGTAACGTGCTAATGTACTTGTATGTGTATATTTGTTTAACTGTCCCAAATTGAATGAATGTTAATATTTGTAAGTTTGTAATTGACTGTGAGTGCGACGCCAGCTCGATAGATTTTGTATACTTATTGTCAGTAATTTTCGTATTGGCCTCGCACTTGCACTTGCACACACATCCATTTCACACCCCCACAAAAAAAAGAGACACACACACCTATTCATAACAACAACAACCACAACAACAAACTATTGATTAGCAAACAATTCAACACTATCAGCAGCAACTGGCTGCGCAGCAACAACAACAAGCGGCTGCCGTACAACAGCAACAGTTGCAGCAACATCAAGTGGTTGTCCAGCAGAATCAACAGCAGGCGCATCAGAATAGCTCCAACACCACTGCCGGCGTTGGACAACAGCTATTCACATATAAAATGGCCAGTAGTTTCCCCAATCCAGCCACGACAATGGCACAGGTTGTTGCCACGTCAAATGCGGGCACCACCGGCTACGATTACCGTCTAAATATGGCACAAGCTGCCGCCGCTGCTGCGGTGCCCGGCTCCCAGTGGTGGTACTCGGCCGCCAATCAGGGACAGGTGGATGCCAACACAGCTGCACAGTTGCAGCAGCAACAGCAGCAGCAGCAACAACAACAACAACAGCAGCAACAACAACAGCAGCAGCAACAACAGCAACAACAACAGATGCAACAACAGCAACAGCAACAAAATGTCGTCAATTCGGCAGTGAGTACAATTTACAATTATAATACTTATCTCAAATAATAATGCTGTGTGTTAATTTGTTTAATTTTGTTTTATGTCTGTGTTTCTTATTATTAGAGCCCCATGATCAGAGGAGGCAAAGCTGATGCGAAACCCAGAGGTCGCATGACCGCATACGCATACTTTGTACAGACTTGTAGAGAGGAGCACAAAAAGAAGCATCCCGACGAGACGGTCATATTCGCTGAATTCTCACGCAAATGCGCTGAGCGATGGAAGGTTATTACTTAATTTATTTATTGCATTGCATTTATATACTACAACAAAAATAGAATTAAATCTAACAATTATTATTTCTTCTCTGTGTTTTACATGTGTTTAGACAATGGTCGACAAGGAAAAGAAGCGCTTCCATGAAATGGCTGAAAAAGACAAGCAACGGTACGAGCAGGAAATGCAAAACTATGTGCCGCCCAAGGGCACAGTTGTGGGACGCGGAAAGAAAAGAAAACAAATCAAGGATCCAAATGCGCCAAAACGTTCATTGTGAGTTCGTAGCAAAATTTATCATACTAACATTTACAAATAAGCAAAGAAAAAAAACTTACAAAAACAATAAGCTCACTTGAATGTAAATAGCTAATGATGATTAATGTTTGTTTTGTTAATTTGTTTGTTTACTTAATTAGGTCTGCGTTCTTCTGGTTCTGCAATGATGAAAGAAATAAGGTGAAGGCTCTTAATCCGGAATTCGGTGTTGGTGATATTGCCAAAGAGCTTGGCCGCAAATGGTCTGACGTTGACCCTGAAGTCAAGCAGAAGTACGAATCGATGGCTGAAAGGGATAAGGCACGATATGAGCGGGTGAGTCCTCTGTCCAACAATGTACACTAAGTGTATATAAGAAACGTAATCAATAAATTGCATTTTTAAATGTATTGTTTGCTTGTTTGTTGTGTGTTTTGTAGGAAATGACCGAATACAAGACAAGTGGGAAAATTGCCATGTCAGCACCCTCGATGCAAGCGTCGATCCAGGCGCAGGCACAAGCAGTACAGAAAGCCGCGTTACTTGCTGCAGCTGCCCAACAGCAGCACCAGCAGCTGGATGAGCAACATGACGACGATGATGGCGACGGTGATGATGACGAGAATCAATAGGTCTAGCAGTAAAATACTCTTCACTATTTATACACTATCGTTGGTCATCACGAACAAGGAATCATAATATCGTTAGTTAATCTATTATCAGGTTAACTAATGTGTATTGTCTATATATATATATATATATATATATATATGTGTGTGTATACCACAAGTATATATTGATTGAAAAAGAAAAAAACAAACAACATATATATATAAATATATGAATATAATATTAATTTTTTTTTTTTATAATAATAAGTAATCAAATTTCCATGAATTACTGAAGGAGAAAATCACAAAGAAACCTTTTATAAGTTTTATTTTAAGAACATAATATTTAAGTATATGGTTAGATTAAAATGGCATTACTCTGTCTGCAAATCTTATTTTTGTGCTTCAATGATAAGTTTCTCCTAAAACACTAAGATCGAATTATTTTATAACTTGAAGAAATCCATTATGTCATTCTCAGCAAACGTTACCACTAAAACATACAAACATATGTAAATACATATTACGTATATTGGTACATATTTCCCATTTATTAAAGTTAGATGATTCACCAATAATGAAACTAAAAATAATGATGCGTTTACTCATTCGAGTTGCAACTACTCAATGAAACGTGATAATTTGAAATACTTAACTCAGTGGCGGGTGATATCTCTCTACATATTTATGTATATATATAAATACATATACACACATTCAGACACATACACACACACTCAAACACTTCTACATATGCATATGTGTATGTTACAAAATATGTATTTATGATAAAATTTCAGACTACAGAAAACACTAAATTATTGCAACGGATATACTGTCAGCATTTAAAAAAAAAAAGAAAAAAAAACAATATATATAAAAGAAAGTAAATTATATTTTTATCGTGCAAATTGGAAACTAAGGCTCTATTAAACATTCGTGAATGTGGAAAACATAACAAATCGCAATGCCGCCGCACCCCTTTCCAAAACCTTTCGGGCTGAAAACGATTTTTTTTTTTTTTGTATCTTAACAATTTTTGAATTTTTTTTTTTTTTTAAATATATGTATATCTGATTAGATTTTGGTAAGATTTCCTCCACATAAATTGAATTTGCCAGAGAGTTGGACTTGTTTTTCTGTGTAAATACATATGTATACATAATTAAATGTTAGATATCCGATATAGTCGCCGGCATGAACTAATAAAAAATATAAAAAATACAACAAATATGTTATGAATATTAAACAAATGGTATGCGTTAGGCTGTTAAACATATTCGAGTACTTGAATACTTGACTTGTATTATGAAAACAAAGCCACACACACGGGTACTTGACAACACAACAACAGTTATGTTTGGTGTCTGTCTACATGTACATACATATTGAAGTATTATTTAAACCACTGGCGCTCATGTTAATCTCAGGTTGATTCTGAACACAAGTAAATAACTACCAGCTAGATCAGATAAACACTAGTAGGAAAATGTTGCCAGTGCTTGGGAGAATTCCTATGGACGCTATCCTGATGATGATCCTTTTAGGCAGGCCAATCAACAGAGCTGCACACGTACACGTACACGTACACACACATACTAACACATATATGTATGTATATATATGTATATACGATAGAGTAAATGATGCTTTTTTGATATCGTTTGGCACAAAACAAATTGAAAATAAATAATCTCATGATGCTGGGGCTTACTTCCATTTGCAAAATACACCCATCAATGTAAACAAATATCGAATGAGTTCTGAAAAATATAGTATATATCGAGAAATTTCAGACAAACAAACTTCCTAAAATCGAACACACATTGTTCGTTGGTACTAGTTGGATACATATTGGTTGCACTATGGCGTGACAAACAGATTCACATTCAAGAGAATAGCAATAGCAACAGCAACAGTAACAACAACATATTCATGTCAGTAACACAATGTTGCTGCTTCATTAAGATTACCGTACACTTGTTGATGGTCACGTTATATACCTCAAATTATGTACAGATATTAGTTTCATAACTTCCTCTTTTTCGTAATGTTATTTTGCTAGAGAACAACTCGCCACCGAGATTATATAAATAGATGAGTAGAATACAACATATATATATATATATATATATATATATATATTTAATTTTCAAGTAAACAGTAACTCCTTGCTTCATTTACTATGAGAATTCCACTTCCTCGTGCTTGTTATAAGAAAGTCAACTAATACAAATAAATGTTTAGAAAAGTGATGCTTTGTTCTTAGTGTATTTCGAACTATATCTATGCGTTCTGATTAGTGGCACTGCTCCAACATCGGTTCTGTATATACACATATACATTTTTTCACTTAAGCTATCCCAAATTCAAAAACCTTTTCATAATACCGTAATACTATTTGAAAATAACGAAAAACAAATATGAATGAAATGAAAAGATAAGCATTACAAACCGTTCTTGGATTACATTTTATGAATATGTAAGTGTGAATTACATTAGCGATACTATGGTAGCGACTAAGGTATTTTTTTATTTAATTTTTTTTCTATGAATTTACACAATCCTGTAAAAATAGTTGAAAATAAATATGATTTAGCTAGATGTATGCTTATGAAGGCAAATTCATCAGATTCATTATTCGTTTCTAAGCCATTTCAGAAAAGCAAAAATAACAAGAGAGAACGTTGCAGTCGGACATAACCGACAGCCAAATACTATACCATAATTTGTGTGCAGCCAAGAAATACTGTCCAAGTTTGCCTTTCAGATTGAGGTAGATATAAGGTAGTAAACCTTCTTCGAAGTTTGGCAACTGTAGCTCTTAAATTACGGAATGAGCGTTTGAAGATTTTGGGGGCGGCAGTGGGCGTGGTTGAAAAAAAAGTAAAGAGAAGGTTCCTAATAATCCTCCTTAGGAAGTTTGGTAACTCTAGCTCTTAAATTGCGGGAGATATGGGCATTTATCGGTTTTGAAGGGTGTTACTAGCAATATACCTTTAAAATTTGGTGACTTAACTTTCAAATTGCGTGCCATATTTGGTCTTTTCTATTTACACCAACAGGTGTATAGGCTTAGGTAGTTGCAGTGGGCGTGGCCATCAAATTTTTTATCGTTCTTAGGGGAGTTACCAGTAACATACGTGCTATATACCGATCTTTGAAGGACATCGCCAACAACCTACAAACCAAAATTGGTGACTGTATCCATAAAATTGTGGGAGATATGTGACTTTACCGATTTCCTAGCTTCCTTGTGGACGTAGGGTACTTTCAAGTATATGTTCCAAGTTTCAAGTCTCTATCTCTAAGGGTGTCGAAGAAACTACCTTCGGTATCATAGTATAAAAATTATGAATTTCTCAATCGATTAATTTCATACATATGGTGTGTATGGAGATGGCTACAAAATATATTTTCCTAGAGAGAGAGAGAGAGAGAGAGAGAGAGAGAGAGAGAGAGAGAGAGAGAGAGAGAGGAGAAAAAATAAAGAGAGACACGTTGAGCTGCTTGCTCTCCTCTATTCGGTCTACGCAAAGAAATTACATTTAATGATAGGGCTCAACATTCCATAGCCTTGACTTAGTTAAAAATGAACTAACAACAAAAAGCAATGCATTTTTGACTATGGTTTGGCATTTAGATGAATACTGATGCATTTCAATTTGGAAGCACCAAAATGCATTACAAATTCATTGCATGCACCACAAACACGGTTACATTCCAACTTGCATCAGGTTGCATAGCAATAGATGGACAATACGTCAGGCTATATCGACTCTACTAGTGATGATGATTAAGAATATATATACTTGATGTCCCAACGACATAATTATGTTTGCAAGTGTTCAGTAACTTACTAAAAAGTTATTAATAAGAATTACCGAATAGTTTATTTATTTATTATAGGGGTTATTTTTGTTCTTATGCGATACAGTAGTAATAGTTTGTTTCTGTAGTGTGTTAGTTGTTGTGTCTCCTGATACGCTTAGGACTACAATTCTATATATCTCAATCTCTTAGATAAAAGCGTTTACACTCAATGAAGTGTCATCTTAAACAAGTAACAATGAATGCCGTGCTTGTACTGGGTGTGTATGATGTGTGTGTGTGTATGTGTGTGTGTGCGTATTTTGGTGTATTGTGTTATGTATACAAATGAGGAAATAAAATAAATAACATTTTGAAGAGAACTTTTAGTACTAATATTAAACTACGATAATGCTTTTTTCTTCATGTTACTATTATTAACTTATATATTTTACGCAATGAACATCAGATCTCTACATCCAGAGCTCGCCGCCACAAATTTCCAGCGTCATCTTTTTTCGGAAGTACTCCATGTTCGCCTGCGAAAAGGTTAGCGGCTTGTTGCGTGTTATATATTCGGCGAACATGCAGCTGAATACACCGCAATCGCTGCCATTTGTCTGATGTGGCACATCTTTGACATTTTCAATTAAAAAATCGCTGGTGTCGAAGGGCTTCTTGCGTTTGTCCAGTGACTCCTCCTGCAAATATCTCTCGAGGGCCTTCAAGACCTCCCAGTTTGGCTTGCCCATTGAATCATAAAAGTAAATGGTCTTGTTCTTCAAATGTATAATGGCCATGCACCAATGCACGTTGCTAACATGCACCGGCACCGGAATAATATCTTTGCTGAATATGTCAACCTTGCGAGTCCAGCGTCTCACATTATGATAGCCCTGCAGCAGGCGCGGCACAAAGAATGTGTTCATGGCATAAACACTGGGCAGCGTATCCTTGCGCTGCGAGCGATCGGTTAGTAAATTCATATAGAAATTAATAACTTCATCGTTCAGCCAACAGCTGCCAGTCAGTGTACGAATGTCTTCGCGTTTTATGCTTAGGCTAAATTTCGAGATGAGCACCTAGCGAAAAGACATTGATATACAGTTAAGTATATACAGTTAAGCATATGCCGTAAATAAAGAAAGACGGCCATGAATTATTCACCTTATCCGACTTGCCATAGATCAGCTCATTATACTTATTTTGATGTTCATCGGTGAGTGGTATCAATTCCGGCACGCTATCCTCTTCCACATATTCCGGCTGTTTCTCCAATACAAACAATGTCTGCGTTAGGAAGCGACGCTTGGTTAAAGATTCGCGCAGTTCCTGCTCACTAGCACGACGCTCCTGAGTTACCTTTTCAGCTCTGTCGCACAGTGAGTAATTAATTAGTCAAGCACACTCAATTTGAATTATCTACAACCACTAAGCACAAAAGACGCCTATAATCGACAAAAAGTGGATTATAAAAAAGCCAGCCAGCACCCACAAGTCAATGCTTCACTTGTCTTCTTTGCGACAAATTCTCTAATAGAAAAGAAACCCAGCCCTTTAAGACTATGCATCCTAGCAGGTAAGGCAAGTGGCTTGCATAATATATCCTTGTCATTTCGTGTGCGACTCAACTTTTTGTCGATTTGACGCCTCTATGTGTTGTCTGCTTAGTGCTACTACTTACTCCTGAAGGACTAGTTTCTTTGAATGGTTTGTCTCCTTGTTCGCAAGATCGCATTTTTCCTTGAAAAGTTCCGCATAGTTGTCGGCAAAATAGATGGATGTGCTATGGCGTTGCTGGACAGCTTTAGTCCGGGACAAGTTTGGGATCATCTGTGCGCTGTAAACATGGGATGTACTTGAATTTTAAATTTGACTAGCTTATCTTCTTTCCTTTTTTCTTTTACCTGGTTTCGCGCAGCCCATTCTGGTCATAATCCCTGCCCATCGACTTGGAGATATCACTTGGAATGGTTTTGTCGGTGATGTTGGCGTCCAGGCTGTAGCATTGCACAGTTTCGTGCGTCAGCGGTTTCTTAATCAATGGGTATACTTTCTGTTTTTGCTCCTGCAGCTGCAGTAACTTGGCATACTGGGCGCGCTCGGAGGTGATGGGCGCATGGGGCTGTAGCTTGCTTTGTATGAGATCCCGCTGCCATTCATCGTCATGTGGACTGATCCGTTGCAGTGATGCCAATGGCTGTGGCTTCTCACTGTCACGAGACGTTATGGAGCGGCGCGTTAGCGAACGCTCACGATCGTGCAGGAACAGATTGTTGATAAGATTAATGTATTGGTTGTGTTCGTTGCGCTGCTCCTCTAGCCTTATCACACTGTTCAGTATGATGCCCTTAACGTTCATGTTGCCGGCATGCCCGTTTAAACGAGCATCCGATGACGACGAGCTGCTGGAGGGGCGTGGATAATTCAGATCGGCCTTAAAGCCATTTGTGCCGAAACGCACTGCATCCGAGTACAGCAGATTCGGTCTTGTCGCTGACGCACCGCATACAAAGTCATTACGTGACGGTGATACGGTGCTCTCGCCGAGACGATCGGCAAATGCTTGATACATTTTGCTTTCATTGTGATGCTGCTCCTCAGTGTCCGACAGATCGATACTAACGGGAATTTGGGTGTTTCGCACTCGCATATGTCGCGTCTCCGGTGCATTGAATATTGAGAGGCGTTTCAGTGTTTGATTGCTGTTATTCTCCCGTTGCTGCTGTTGCTGCCTTGGATTTGCCATGTGGCCGTCTTCATCAGCTGTGAAAATAATTGTATTCCATTGTTTAAGTATTGCATATATGTATGTTTCATTATATTTTATGTTGGCTTGTGTCTTTAATTTTTCGTACAAAAGATGTTTACATTTCTTTCTCTTTCCCTCATTAATATTTGCTCTTTCTTCTCATGCTTCGTCATGTAGTTCGAATATAATTCTTTTAATTTTGTATTTGAGTAGTGTTGTTTTTTGAGCCTCTAAATAGCTCAACATTAATACTCACCTTCATTCGGCATAAATTCTGGAAATGTATCATCCACACGACGATATTTGAATATACGTGGCAATGTGGTCTCGTTGTTCAAAGTGTGATAGCTGAAATATGCATGGGAGAGGTAATATTATTATTTGCAACATAAATACAACATTACGTACATAAATAATACAATTCAAATGAGGAGTCAGTACGTTAAAAATAATCTAATATTAGTATATGCACAATAGATGTACGTTTATTCTTTGATGTTACCAGATAGATTCAAAGGTTTGGCATTCAGCATTTGGTCACAGCGGATCTACCTTTAAAAGTGACCATATACAATATAAAAATTCATATTTTATATACCTGCGCTTGAGATTGGCGGCGAGTTCCCCGTTCTCGCCATCAATGTTGGCTGGATCCTTGGCGTTGCTCTGGCCTCCCATAAACCAATGACGTAACTTGTTTAATATATCAAAGCCCATTGGATCGTGATTGACGTCAATAAATCGGTTTACACTTTCGATGTTGGACACCAAATCGGCAATTCGCTGATCGATGCTCTTGAGCAATGCGGTCGAATCCAAGTATTCTGCCTCAGATGTATTCAATTGCCTTTTAGTTTGGAAATAATCGCGCACCTCGCCGAGCTTGCGCTGTAGCACTAGAGCGCTCCACAGGCTGTCCTGTTGACGATTGCTGTAGATCTCGCCAATGAAGTCGACGGTACGCTGTATGACAGCTAAGCGCTTATCCAACGGATCCACTGATGATGCCTGCTCGGCTGGTACTTCCTCTGATGTTGTTTTTAGGAAGGCAACGTTCCGTTGGTCCAGTTGTTGTTCGGTGCTTGTTGGCTGATAATAAATTGGAATATCGTTCGGCTGCTGCTGCTGCTGATGCAGCGCATCAACTGGAAATTGGTAGGATTCGTGCGTAAGCGTAACAGCTCCAAATGAGTTTGGCTCGCCTATGGATAAATGATGGCCAGCGCCAGAGCCAGAGCCAGATACAATTGTCATAAGGGCCGCATTCCAATCGAAGCCGTTGAGTGACAATGCCTGCTCTGGACTCCAATTGGTTCCGTTGTCCGCCACAGTTGCTCGATTATTGGGCAGTATGTTTGCTATGTTTTCCGCACACTGTCCTTACAGTGTGCAATACAGTCTAAAATTCAATAACAAAAACAAAGATAACAGAAAAAAAAAAATTAGCAAGAATTCAACTTGTTAATTGTCAATTCGCATGGCCGCCATTTGATTGTGGCTGCTGCGGCACCCGATTGTAAATTTTGCGCGCCAGACGCATTCGCGGAAAACCAACCACGACAAGCGACGGACAGAAATGTGAAGTAGCTCAGCGCTTGTTGCCACGAATATACATGCAAAGCCGAGCCCAATTAATTACATTTACACAAACAAAAAATTTGCAACTAGACGGAATTTAATGCCGGCTCTCTGCTGACGCCACTCTTCGAAATTGTCGCCGCCATTGCAATCGAATACAGTAAATGGAGATTTTTATGCTGCACAAGTAATCAAGTCCCACCTTACCAGTTGTCTTCTCGTTTGCGTTGAATGCAAAAACAATTTGAAACAGTAAATTATTTGCAATTGAAAATTAGATCGCGAGGAACGTAGCGTGTGGGCGGACATTCTGATATATCGCCACAAAGCGATATATACTCGATAATACTGTAAAAAATACCATGAAAATATACTGAACGTATTCGGACAACACTATTAAATAATTTTATTTTTATCGAATTAAAATATATATATATAGATATATATATATATATATATATATATATATATATATATAAATGCCAATTTCACTTTATATATCTTATTTTGTATTCCAATATTTTGTTAATAAAAAATAACTGTGAAAGTTACTAGAAATTAATGAAGCAGTTACCTTTTGCCTATCGATTCACGATTGTCCGATAATTAACACCTATTTGTCGTGAAGAATAGAAAACAAAAAAGTGCGGTTTTATGCTTTTGAAAATGAAATCTTGGTAAAGATTACATTCGCAGCGCCTATGCTACAGATTTTATAAATTCTTTATTTCAACACTTAAAAAAGAGGCATGCTTGTTAATGTGTTAATCTTTGCTTTGGCAACAGAAAAACAAAAAATTCCACAGCAACGTTGTGGCGCCGTATAAAGCGCCCGCCAAACCAACAGTTGCCTGAAACGAGTAGTGCACAACGACCCAATGGGCGAGGGAGCCCCAAATGAGTATCAGCAGGCCATTGGTGAAGTGGACGGGCCGTCGAATTGCCGTCCAATTGGCCCGCGTCATGCCCAACTGGAAAACCATCTCTTGCAGAAAGGCGGTGACAACCTGGCCAAAGCCCAATAACACAGCTGAAACGCTCAACAGCAGCTTCGACGTGGAGAAACTAATAACTGATGGAGATTTTGATTGCAGGTAAGTTTGGATTATTTAAATTTGAGATGAGATGCTTACAAATCAGCGCCATACACTTGCAGATGCTGCCCAATGTGTACCACTGTAGCTTGCGCTTGTACAGGCTCGACCCGAAGCGCGGTGTCATCAGCGAAAAGCACATCCATGGAAAGGCCAGCAGCGAGAAAAGGAATGGTATTTCAGCATTCTTCAATGCATGATGGCTAACCGCCAACCCGGGCAGCACAGTCAGGCACATAACATAGCTGAAGATGTCCGCGGAGAGCAGGAGCGTGCTCGCATATAGCTGAGGCACCAACAACGCCTGTTGCAGCGGCATCGCTATCTTATCCAGTAGATTCCACCACAAATGCGATGTGACCGCCCGCGACATGCGGCGGATGCGATGCTGCGATGCAAGAGAGAATATCGAAGATATTGCAGATATTGCAGATATTCACATAAGTCATAATTAAGTAAGCTCCAAAAATGTAGTGAGCCAACCAATGAGCCAAGATAAAAGTTACAACATAAATAGCAAGCAGGGCAAAAGAAGCAGCGCAAAACACAAACATTAAAATGGTTGCTTATTTAGTTGTTGCTGCTGCCCGTGAACGTAACGGACAAAAATCACCATCCGCTGAAAGAGCACGAGAGAGTGATCCTTGACTTTGACAAGCAGAGATGCAAATAAAGATAATTTTTTTTGCTTTAGCCTATCTTTGGTTTTGGTATATTTTTGCAGGGGAAAAAAACTGCTAAGTGAAAGAAATTAAAAAAATGTTTGTTGCAGCATCTAATTAGAAAATTGTACTGTGTACATAAAAATGGATGAAAACATAATAATTTCTGCAAATGCTCGTAATATGCACATATCAAGAATACTTTAGTGACCTAAAGGTCCGCCTTTGATTTTCTGGAACAAATTTCAATACCATCCTTATTCACCAGAAATGACCATGAATGTGGGTATGCATATTAGGATCAGGATATCTCCTAGTTGGGCACTCTAGACTACTGCCCTCTTCTTTGTGGTACAATTCGTACAAAAAACGAATTTCAATCAGAAATCGTGTTTCTACATTTAAATGCAGTAGTGATATAAAGGACATTGTTTGCCCATATCAATTGTTTTTGAAAAGTTTTGATTAAGTTATGGTTGTTTTTCCGAGAAAAACGAATTCTACTAATTGGGATTTGGGCGTCGTACTTACCACATTCGCGTACGCCTCGGGCAGGGGTGATGAGCTGCCGGTACCGGGTTGATTTATTGGATTCTGCGGATAGAGCCGACCATTCGAATGGGACTTGTGGAGCACTTGTGACTGTGTAATGCTGTAATTATCGATTGTGGCATTGCTGGAACGCATTATGGAGACTGTCTCGTCCTCTTCGGGTATGATTTCCATTATCTCAACGCCATTCGGATTCATATAGGTGACATATGCCTCATCCGTCGCCAGCATATAATTGCTGTGCGTATCGAGGACAGCTGCGGCCACAGCTGCTACTGGCCCCGATGAGCCGGTCTGAGTTGTGCCGGTTATCTCTGTAGTCGAATTGCGCCATGAAATCGCCATCGTATCGAGTCCATCCAGTTGATCGGCCACAAAATTGGCCGCCAGTGCACCACGCAATGGCAGCGCTCCGAAACCGGTTTCCGCCTTGATCACCGATATGCGCTTGGTGGTGAAGGCATCCTCGCGACGCTTGGTAATGATAAGGCTTAATGGTATCAGGTTTACCAGCATCGCTGACATCAGTACTATCGACTGTGCGGTCCCATACAATGTCCGTAGGCTGGTGAAGACGAATGAGAGGAACAGCTGGCAGAAGGCCTCGCCACACAAATGTATTGTTTTGCGCACATACTTATCCTCGCGCGGACGCACTGCCTCCAGTATGACGTGCGTCTTCCACAGATACAAGCTGGACCCAATACCTTAAACGACATACACACACATACACACACACACACACGCACACGCACGCACACTTCAAATTGCAATCATAATCAAAATGTCATGGGCAGCTTACCAGCAAAGCAGCCGTAGAAGACAATCGCAACGGTTTGAGTGGTGGTGGTGACAACCACCCAAGCGGATGAGAAGAATATGCCGCTGATCATCAGCGATAGACATGCAATCAATGTAGCCAGCAGAAACATTCGTCTATATTGATTCGTCTCGCGCGATCGTCCGCTGTACTCTGTGTCCAGATGTTCCATAATGGAGCGGCATAGCTCGCCAGTTGCCTGATAGACGATCGCTGGCCAAATGCGCAGCACTAGATCCTTGTCCGATTCGACAACGTTGCCATACAAATACGCCGGCGTTGCCAGAAAGGCCTAAGAGCGGACACACAGAGACAGAGAGAGAGAAAGAGAGAGAGAGATAGAGCAAGAGAGAAGGAGAGGGAGACTAAGTATACTAAAGAGAGCGCTTGCATAAGTGAGAGTGTGTGTGGGAGACAGAGAGAGGGAGAGAGTTGACTATTTACGTGTATGGCAAAGCCGCAGAGCATATACTTCTGTTGTATGTGTTTCTTGACCACACGACGCCGTTGGACACCGGCTGTGGCGCGAGCACCGGCTCGACGTACGGGGGTGCCACCAGCAGTAGCAGCAGCAGCGACTGTTGTTGCCATCTTTTGCTCCTTGCCAATCGCAGTGATGATAATAAATATAGTAGTGGGTTTCCTGCTTTTGCTCCTCCCTCCTCCTCTTTTTTTTCCTTCCAATGGGGATGATCCGATTTTGAATCCGATTTGCTTTTCGTGTGGAATTTGTGTATGTTCTGTGTGTACTGTGGTGCTGTGTGAGGCGCGTCGTCTGCTCGTTAGCATTCATCATTTTACCAAACCGAAAACCCGTTTAGATAATGGCAAAAAAAAAACTGTGATAATAATCGCGCTTATCACATTGAAGATATCTACATACAAACATGCACAGACTGTTGCACAAACTGTATCTATGGGTGTATCTATCCGTATGTGTGAACGTGTGTGTTTCAGAGATTAACGTCAGATACATAGCAAGTATATATGTATGCATACATATGTTAAAGAGTTTGTCTTCGCTGACGCCGTTTGCCTTCCTGGAGAGGATTATGTTTATGGCCATCACACACTGCAGCTGATCATCAGATATCACCGCAATCTGATTAGGCGCAGCATAGGAACTAGTGATTTGGAGTCATTTCGAATAAACCTTTTTCATATTCATACAAATGTATATACATACATATGTACGTATGTACATATTCTTTTTTCAGCCTCTTTGCGGTCGGTCTGCGTGTTGTCAGAATGCGAACGAATCACTCGAATCAGTGTGTCAAGATACCAAAGGATATCAAGGTGTCGGTGAAGGAGCGTGTGGTCACGATCCCCGGCATCCGAGGCGTCCTCAAGCGCAGCTTTAAGCATATCGCTCTGGATATGTACAAGCGCACCCTCAAAGTCTAGAAATGGTTCGGCACCGGTTTGCAGTCCCATTGAGAACATGGTCACGGGTGTCACATTCGGCTTCCAGGGAAAACCAAATAAATAAACATGAATGTACATATGTATGTATGTGTGCATGTGTGTATTTATGTTTGTATATTTTAAATGCACTTTCCTGCTAAAGATTATGTAATTAAACTGTGGTATTTCAGTACTTCGGTAGTTTGACGCACAATATATCTTAAGTTTTAGTCCTTAAGTTGTGAAATGATAAATTGAAATTTAGAAATGCAATTTCTTTGATAAGATTCTTTGATATTAATGAAAAACGAATGTAAAATGTATATTTAACTCACAAGCTGACTTAATAATAAGTATTTCAATTATTCAGTAGATCCGAACTAAATACAGGTAATCAACGATATCTTACTTTTATTATATGAAATCAATCATTAAAGAATATTATTTACAGAAACTTCTATCTACTTAGACCAGTAAGTATTTTCACAATAATCCAAGGAAATCTAAGCTGATTAATTTTAATTGCAAATGCATAATTAGGGGTATCAGAAATTATTACAAATAATAATTCTAATATAGCTTTTCGGATAATTTAGATCCAGATAATTGTGTAAAGCGGAAAGAGTTTATAAACACAAATGCTTTAATCAGCAGTAAAATTCGTGGAAAGGATAAAACTTTTTTTTATCATAAGCCGAATAAGTGATGTAATCTTAGTGATTCATACTTGTTGTTTGATGTCTCTGATATAAGAGCAGGTATGTAGCACAATATATATAGTACTTGTAAATAATGCAGATAGGCAAAAGAAACACAAAACACCGCTCTTGCCACCAAGGGGGCCCCATCCGATATTTACAACAACACATCCATTGACTTCCTGTCGTGTTTATACCTATATCTATATCTATATCTATACCTATATCTATATCTATATCTATATCTATATCTATATCTATATCTATATCTATATCTATATCTATATCTATATCTATATCTATATCTATATCTATATCTATATCTATATCTATATCTATATCTATATCTATATCTATATCTATATCTATATCTATATCTATATCTATATCTATATCTATATCTATATCTATATCTATATCTATATCTATATCTATATCTATATCTATATCTATATCTATATCTATATCTATATCTATATCTATATCTATATCTATATCTATATCTATATCTATATCTATATCTATATCTATATCTATATCTATATCTATATCTATATCTATATCTATATCTATATCTATATCTATATCTATATCTATATCTATATCTATACACACTTCCGTTTCACATCCGCGGACATAGACAGCGAGATTGAGTGCGAAACTGACAGAAGGTGGGAGGCGGCGACCATTGGGCGTGGCAGGTGCGCATTCGCACAGCTGATTTTATTACTTTACAACTGTTTTTTTTGTGACGTTAAACGGGTTTTTTTTTATTTTTTATCTGCTTTATATATTTATGTATTAACTAAGTCAGCCATGAGATGATGGATGGAGAGATAGGGCCAGCTTTATAATTTAGGTGCTAGGGTTGTTGATAAGCCGCAGCATCCGTTGGAAATCTGCTATATAATAGGGTGTGGGCAACGCCAGTAGTTCATACAACGATCGACCGAAGTTAGCCACTGGCAACACGATGACGACCACAACAACCAGAACAACAATAGCAACGATGACTGGAAACTCGGTGTTATTATTTTGTGTGGCGCTGGTGAGTTTTAAATGCAGAAAAGCTACATGCCAATGTACTAACCGTACGAAAACGAAAAATTTCAGCTGATGAGCATGTCCTGCGGCATTCTGGCCCAATCAGATGTTTGGAGCGAGACAATAGCCGTTAGCGAAGGCAGCGGCTGGGACATAATAAATATCAGCACAGATCTGCCCGAGTATACAACCATAGCCGAGGAACTAACAACGCCGGCTATTGAGGAAGTTGATACAACAACAGCAATAAATACAGAAGATGGCGGCATAGAGACCACGCTTAGTCCCAACGAGTCAGAAACAGAGCCGGAGACCACTGCACAACCCAATGAGGATCCATCCAATGCCGGTCCCGGCGGACAGGAACAGGAAAGTGGTGGCAGCCCCATTCAACAGTCCTCAACTTCTAGCCCCAACGAGGAGCAGTCTTCTTCTCCAAGCCCCAGCGAGGAGCAGTCTTCTACTGCCAGCGCCGGCGAGGAACAGTCTTCTTCTCCAAGCCCCAGTGAGGAACAGACTTCTACAGCGAGCGATGGCGAGGAGCAGTCTTCTCGAAGCCCCAGCGAGGAGCAGTCTTCTACAGCCAGCACTGGCGAGGAGCCGTCCCTCACCACTGAAGTCGAACCGATTGCACCAACGCCTCCACCCGTATTCGAGTGTAAGAAAATAGGACTATTTCGGGATATTAACGGCGATTGTCAGCGCTACAACAATTGTGTGCTAGATCCACTAACAGGTGGACTACTAAAATTAGAAATGATCTGTCCACCTTTGATGGCCTTTTCACCTAAATACCTTCGCTGTGTGCGTGATGTTTCCTCGTGTACGAATGATGAATTTGTTTGCGTGAGCCCTGGACATTTTGCTGGCACCGATGATAGTTACTACTACAAATGCGTGCACAGTTTGCTAGGTGGATTCCACAAGTACATTGTGCGCTGCTCGGCTGGACATCGTTTTGATCCGTTGCTGGGACGCTGCTGGCGCTACGACTGGTCGCTGATATATCTGGGACAGGCGCTGGAGGCCAGCGATCTTGCGGCCATCAAGCGTGAACTGAAGGAGTTCAAGGTTGAGGAGAAGCTGCGCCTGAAGGCCGCAAAACTTGAAGAGAAAGAAGCGCTCAAGCGGCAGCAATTGGAGGAGAAACGCGCCAAGAAAGCGGCAAAGGAGCAGGCCAAAAAGGAAGCAAAGAAAGCCAAGGAGCAGGCCAAGGGTGGCCAGCCAACATCCTTGGAGAGCGCCGAATCTCCCGAGCAAGCCAGCAATGAAAACTAAACCACTCGACTAATTCCAGACCAGAAATCAATGTTGGTGTATTATAGCCTAGTCTCAATTTTAGTTATGGTTGTTAAATATTTGTTTTTGTCCCCGCCCCTTTCCATTTTGCATGAATAAAGACAAGAGTTCTTTAATAAATAGTACTTATACCATATGCTGATGGCCAGCAGCAGCTGAAGCGCCTCGCTTATCAGCTAATCGGGCACAATCTTAACGATTGTCAAAATGTTGTTTGTGGTCGACTATAAAAGAACCGAACAGAGTGCATACTCAGTTAGTCGAAACGAGTAACGAGTCACAAACGATATATCCAGAAAGAAAACTACAAGGCCCCGAAAATGTTGAATATTCAATTGGCACTTGGCACCATTTGTTTTTTGCTGATCGGTGCTGCCTATGCCGAACTCAGTCATCCGTGCAGCCACACTGGCTTCATTGCGCTCGAGGATAATGAGCAGGAATACTTAATCTGCGATCCAAATCCAAATGGTGGGTATGCCCTGAGACTTTTGACATGCCAGGACAATATGGTGTTCAACGCGGATTTTGCCAAATGTGTTCACTGGCAAAGTAATGCTGACCCAGCGGAAGGAGGTGACATTGAGAATCCTACCATACCACCCGACAATTTGGATACGCTTGCAACCACCGGAAATCCCACAGTTGCGACTGCAACCACCGGAATTCCCACTGACACGCCTGGACCCACCGGAAATCCTACTGATGCGCCTGCAACCACCGGAAATCCCACTGATGACCCTGCAACTACCGGAAATACCACTGATGCGCCTGCAACTACCGGAAATCCCACTGACGCGCCTGCAACCACCGGAAATCCCACTGACGCGCCTGGAACCACCGGAAATCCCACTGACGCCCCTGGAACCACCGGAAATCCCACTGACGCGCCTGGAACCACCGGAAATCCCACTGATGCGCCTGCAACTACCGGAAATCCCACTGATGCACCTGCAACTACCGGAAATCCCACTGATGCGCCTGCAACCACCGGAAATCCCACTGATGCACCTGCAACCACCGGAAATCCCACTGACGTGCCCGGAACCACTGGAAATCCCACTGACGCGCCGGGAACCACCGGAAATCCCACTGATGACCCTGCAACTACCGGAAATACCACTGATGCGCCTGCAACTACCGGAAATCCCACTGACGCGCCTGCAACCACCGGAAATCCCACTGACGCCCCTGGAACCACCGGAAATCCCACTGATGCCCCTGGAACCACCGGAAATCCCACTGATGCGCCTGCAACTACCGGAAATACCAGTGATGCGCCTGCAACTACCGGAAATCCCACTGACGCCCCTGGAACCACCGGAAATCCCACAGATGCGCCTGGCACCACAGGAAATCCCGAAACGAGCACCACAAAGCGGAATATTTGCGCCACCGAAGGCTTTATTCCGAAAACTGGCAACTGTTCCCAATACGTATTGTGCTATGAGAACGACGATGGAGAACTAGAGAGTCAAACTCTAGATTGTCCCGAGGGTATGCAGTTCAATCCGAGGGAAAGATTTTGCGTGCTCGGCTTTGATTGCAACAATCCTTGAGCCACAAACATTTTCAATGTTACAGTGGGAATAATAGAGAAGAATTAGATAGAAGAAGAAAAATAAACTACTGTTTCCACTGTGTAACTTTAAGCAATGCAAAACTATATCAATATATTTTTTTTTTTTTGGATGTCTATCCTATCCTATGGTCTATATTTTGTTGAATTTTTTTTTGTCTGAATAAATTGTAGTTTAATTGATGTTAATTGGTTGAAAAGTCTATCTTAAATGGTTCTTAAAATCAATTCGGTTCGATTTTAATTAGAAATATTATTGACATCGATAAGGTTACGATTCAAATCATTTTCCGCTTAATGGTATGTATATCTCTAAATATATTATCTGCGGCACTTCAAGCTCAAACAAATATGGCAATATTTGAGTGCTTAATTAAACATGTCCTTTGTCGCTTCCCGTGCAGATTACGACGCATTGCGAGTAAGTTCAGAGTATATATAATCCTGTTCTTATCAGTGCTATTGATAATGAGTATC
This sequence comes from Drosophila mimica, assembly GCA_037043585.1. Taxonomy (NCBI): domain Eukaryota; kingdom Metazoa; phylum Arthropoda; class Insecta; order Diptera; family Drosophilidae; genus Drosophila; species Drosophila mimica. Next base: position 131,417 of record JBAMBE010000469.1, on the reverse strand, counting down.
TGTTGTCAGTTGGTTTCCACACTCATTTTATTGAATACTTGAGGCTCTTGAGCAAAAGCCAAGCATCGTACGGAATTACAATCAATGCCAAATGATTGAAAACAAATCATTTTAAAATTAGTTTTATATCATCATCAACATTTGTGTATTGGACTGATTACTGATTAATTTTTACTGCATTCAGTAGTTTAACATTATCAAGAATACATTTTCTTAGAAAAATATATTTATCTTGACTTACTCGTATTTTAACTAATGAGAATTTCCCCGAAACATGTAATCTTATCATTCGTCATAAAGATTACAATTCCCCAATGTGGTGGGGGGAGTAGTAATAGTCTCTTAAAATAATGTGTCATATTTTATTATCGATAGAATCGATCTTATTTAAATACACACATTAAATGCAATCTTCCGCATATTGAATAAAAGGAAGCAATTGTGTGATTATAATAATCATGTGATAATAGTGTTATTTGATTGATGAGGAGCACACACACGCACACACACACACACATACATACATACACGTGTGTGTGTGGATATGGAATGTATAGAAATCTGCAAAGAGCGCGATAAATATGCAATTAAATCGCACGGCGGCCACAACTCAATGAATTCTCAAATGAGTGAAAGTCGACGGTGCACTGCCTCGATTGCATAAGGCAACGGGCAACGGGCAAGCGGGTGGGTTGATGAAAGTGGGGAGGGGGTGTTGCGTCAAACGAAGACGAAGCGGGAACCGCCGCTTGGTTGGACAATTGCGCATGCGCGTAACTCGTTAAAATTATTTTACCGCTGGCGACAATTAAAGCAGCCCGCAGGCAGGCAGACAGGCAGGCACTCAAATACCAAATCATTCCGGCATTGGACGTAGTCCAGGCACGTAGGCATACATTATTCCCTCACTCACTCTCTCTCTCTCTCTTTCTCTCTTTTTCTCTTCTTGAGTGTCGCCCGCCCGCTCTCCTTGCCATCTGATGTTGTGATAAGAGTTAGAGCAGCGCCGAAAATGAAACGTGCCATTTGGCCCTAAACGGTCTTAAACTACGAGCCAAATGTAGCTTTGGCCATTAAGCAACTGCCTATCTATCTATGTGTACATCATACAAACACTCAAAGCTACACATTTGAATCTAACAGTGATGGAGATTTGTTCCTCACTTTCTTCAGGGCAGGTGTTGCGTATCTGACCCAGCAAACAAGTCAACTAGTCAAACAGTAAACAAATCACAAACATTTCGTGCAAACTTTTTTATACCTTGATACCGAAGGTATCATAGTATATTGGTTTCGTGAAATGTCCGTCATGCTGTCTGTTCGTTTGTGGGAACGCAACTTTGAGTATTACGTCCACTAGGGAACTAGGAAATCTATAAAATCAATATTGTAGCTTGCTTGTATCCTCCTCCAAGGATCTTTATATAAGACCACGCCTACATCCGCCGCCCCCAGGAACTTTTTCTCTAGAAGTAGAAATGCGTTTATCTTCCATAATTTGTAAGCTCGAGTCACCCAATTTTAAAATTACTGGCAACTCCCCTAAGAGATCGATCGATCAATTTGAAATCAAAAGTCAACAAATTTGAACGGTATATTGCTAGTAACACCCTTCAAAACACTGGGAAAAAAATTTTGGACAACGACCACTGCCGCCCCCAAATCCGATAAAAGCAAATTTTTCCCAGAATTTAAGAGCTATAGTAACCAAACTTGGAAGGTATATTACTTAGATCGTACTCCAACATTTTTTCTTGGCCACGCCTAGTCCCACCATCAACATTTCCAAAAGCCCATATCTTCCGTAATTTAGAGCTACAGTTGCAAAACTTCGAAGGTAGGTTAATATCTTATATCTACCGGAATCTGAAAGGCAAACTTGAACACTATTTCTTGGCTACACCCAAACTGTTCTTTGCTATCTGTTATCCCCTGGAATAACTTATGATATCAAAGTATTTCTCAGTCGGTTACGCTCGACTGCAAGGCTCTCTCTTGTTTATCTTTATTTTTTATTTTATATTATTTGTGGACAGAAACAGGGCCCATTGACGACCTCTGCTCCCCCCTGCTTAGATAAATGTATGTAGATACAATTGTATTTTTTTTGGCGTTTCTCAGACTCGCACTTGTTATGTAATTGGCTCATTTACACGTTGTTTTCATCTTGTCGTCGTTGTTGCTGTGCCGAAACATCACATAATTTAAGATAAAAAAGAGTAAAAAAAAAATTCCATCCAAGATCAGCATTTAAATGTTGTACAATTATGCGACTTGTAAAATGTGAAAATGGAATCGACAATAATTCCACAGTTGTTTGTTTGCTTGTACAAAAAATAAATGAAGAAAAAGGAAGAAACTTGGCTAGTTACGTTTGAGAGGTCGGATAATTTGGATCTCAATATGCACAGAACCAAAGCACAAAGATGATCATTTTAAATCATACCAAATTTGGAGCTCGTAAAAATCGTAAAATCCAAAACTCATTGTATCTGTGGAAAATTGCTTAGCTTAAAGTTATCTTCAACCAAATTTCATGCTGATCAGAATCCCCTAACAGGATTGATTATCTTACAACTATAATCATTTTTACCTTTTTTTTTTGTAATTTGTAATATTTGGATGGTAGTTATTCTTTTGTCAAATTCACCAATATTTTCATTTGCTCAGCTTCCAAATCCAAATTTAACACAACTACTAAACTAGGCTATCATAAAGGTGCAATAGGAACTATCAGTCGAATGATTAACCTATTTACCAAGATCTCCATCCGAGCAAAAGTCACTACTGATAAAATATGTACCCACGTTACATTTGGTTGATTTTGAAATTAAATAATTCGCTTTAATTGTGCTTGACATATCCGATTCCAGAAAAAGAAGAGTTTATTGGTTTTGTGGTAATATGTACATACATATTTGAAACAAAGAGTCGGCTGCTGGTGTCCATCCTTAAAGATTGTTACATATTTCAGAGCTACAGTCACCGAATTTTAAAGATATATTACTCATAACACCTTTCAAAGAACGGAAAAATTATCCGGCCAGGCATAGTTTTAGAGATATAACTATTAAAATTTTAAGGTAAATTCATTAATCCTCTCCGAAGAAAGGTAAAACACATATTCCCGGACACACTTAATCCGCACGTTGAAATCGACATATATCTATTACAATTATAGAGCTACAGTTAACCAATTTAAGTGGCACATTAATAACAACATTTTTCAGTGGTCGAATCACGATCGTCCCAACAACGTTATCTGTTTTTTGTTGTAGTTGTAGATTTTAATTTACTCAATTAGATCACTGAATGTGCAGCTTATCGGATGTTACTTCCACTTCCACATCCACTGCCACTGCCATTGCTGCAGTTTCAGTTTCAGTTTCAGACACAGAGTCGATTTTAATTTCAGTTTCAGTTTTAGTCTCAGTTTCAGTTTCAGTCTTAGCTCTGCTGTTGTCACAGATATTTGCAATATTTTGCATGCTGCCTTTGAGCAGAAACCGCCCGCGAGCGCTCACGTACTGCTGGATGGAGACAACCACAATCGGCTCTCCGTTTTCATCTCGCTATCTCTTTCATGCTGCTGCTGCCGTCGTTGTTGTCTCACGGTGCTACGTTGTTGCTGTCGTTGTTGTCGTTTGCCGTTTGCTGTTTGCTGGTTGCCGCTTTACCTGCCGCATTTTCCATGCGCGCGACTCAGTTTGTGGGCGCCTGCGCGCATGTGCAGTTTGTTTTGGTCTTGGGCTTCGATCGCTTGGTTAACGAGATACTATTGTCGAGAGATACACATATATCTATATATATATATATATATATATATATATATATATGTTCCAGATAGAAATCCGTGGGTGCGCATCGAGCATCAATCCGTGCCCGTCTGCCGAAAATGAAAATTATGTGAAAACAGCAAATCAAGTGCAAAAATGTACTTAACCAAAAATTTTTATGAAATGTAATTTTTGTTGTTGTTTTGTGCAAATTTGAAATATTTTTTTTTTGTTTTACTCGATTTCAACAACTAGTTCTCGACTTTCAATATATTCGTGTCACAAAAAGAATAAATAATAATTGAAAAGAAACAACGAAAGTATTTTTTACCTGTTGGACACACAGGATCAATAAAATAAAAGGACAGACCCATCGACTGGATAAGTGGGACGATACACAAGGAATTTCCCGAAAGCGAGGCGCAAACTCATACTTCAGAGTTTTCCTGGGAAATTGTATGCATTTGCAGTGAAAATGGTAAGTGTGGAAATGAAAATGCAGGCCAAACAAAAGCAATGCAAAGCAGAGCAAATAAAAACAAATGACGCATTTAACGAGAATCTTCCCATACATACTACATACCCAAGGGTCTTGAGTTTTGAGTTTCGAGTCTTGAGTCTTGGGATAGGTCAGGTTTTCTGAGTCGGAAAAATGTCACGTGTTTTATGGCAATTGCCTGCTTGCCCACTTCCACTATATATGATTTATATCTTACGTACTATAATGTATAAACAAATAAGAGCGATAGCAGGAGAACATTGTAGCTCCAGTTTTTAATTGTTGAACGCATTTTGCATTGTATATGTGTCGAATGTACTTCTGACTCTTCTCTCTTAGCTAAATTAGATGACTATATTGTATGATGAGTGTAAAACATGAATAGTTTCACGAATCGAACGATATCTTTACCAAAGTAAATGAAAATCGAATTACTATTTCTCTTTATTGCCACTGAAAATTGAGTTAAGTAATAACTCAACAAATAAAAAACTCTTGAAATTCCAGGAACAGATCATGTCATTCAACAATGAAATAGACGTGTTTTGTGGAGCCACAAAAATTCGTCCAAACCGTTATCGAATAATTGCCAACAAAACAAACCGTCCCTAAACTTGGAATTTTATTTACTCTGCAACCTGCAACCGATTTATAATACCAAATTGCACTGGTACTTGCAGCTATGGTTTAATTTTTGGACCCAATTAAGCAATTTTACTGACTCCCATGACTCAAATAGGCTATTTATTGCATTTAATTGGTAACATCGTTGTTTTACAGAGGCATATAACAAAAGGGTAAACTAGTTGGCAAAAAAACAAAATCGGAACCACTTTGCAACTTCCTAATGCATTTGCAATTAAATAAATTATCACATCAGCGCCTTTTCATGCATCGCCTGGCCTCCAGCCCGCACTCCCTCCCCCTCTCTCTTTCTATGTTTTTCTTTCTGCGTGTACTCCTGTCAGTAGCTTAGCTTTAGCTAAGCCAGATATAAAAGAGAGAGAGAGAGAGAGAGAGAGAGAAAAAACTCAATGGCAATGACGTTTGTTCCGACGTTGACAGTCAGTCAGTCGTCGAGTCTATTAAAGTGCCATCCATCAAGCAGATTATATAATTGTGATTGTGGGCGCATTAAGCAGTCAATGACACCTGCGCTTCTACAGTGTCCACGCATCGGTCATTCACAAAAAAAGAAGAGGAAAAAAACACTTTAGTGCAATCAAATGCAAATTCAAAAATTACACAATGCTACACATCTGAAGTGCTACAATTACGTGGCATTATCCATTATCCATTATCCATATGTGTACATACATATGTATGATATGGCACAAGGCGTATGCGTGTCGCGTACTCCGTACATACCGCCTACCTCCCTCCCGGTTTTTGTACTCGGTTTTGGTGCTCTTCCAATTTGTGTTTCACTTTTTAATTGAAATGCACTACGGGCAATTGTGGGGCGCACCTGTTACGCACGCAAACGCAAACCGAACAATACTGAACCACCGCACACCGCACACCCCACACCCACTCCTCCCTCGAACCAAAAAGCGGCAAAAACAATAACATTACCTTTAACAAAGGCAATACAGCAAATGTATGTAATATATTTAAACATAATTTTTGGCCATTGCTTGTACTGATTTTCGGCATTTATGTAATTCAACAGACACGTCCATTTACTGCGCTTTTCGCATGTCAACGAAGAAGGCCAATCGATCTTTCATACAACATAAAAGCAATGCGTAATTGGCAGATCGCCCAGTTTGAAAGAGGGTCACTGATAAAATTGAAAAGATTGTCATGGGAATCACTGTTAGCTAATTGTTAACTGAAGGTGCGCGGCTTTTGATCTATGGATCAATGGTTAGGGAGCATTTGAATACCCTGAACTCATTAAATACGTGTACTCATCAGACCCCATGGGGGAAATAAATTCACGATCAGGATGAATGAGCGAGTCGATTTAGCCATGACTGTCTGTCCATCTGAATTGAATTAAAAACGTTTTTTTTTTACCAGTCTTAAGTTGGCTTTATTAAATACACATTAAATAAAAACAAGAGAGAACGTTTCAGTCAGACGTAACCGACAGCGAAATACTATGATACCATGATTCGTGTACAGCCAAGAAATACTGTCCAAGTGTGCCTTTCAGATTGAGGTAGATAAAATGATAACCCTTCTTCAAATTTTGGCAACTGTAGTTCTTAAATTACGGAATAAGCCTTTCGAGATTTTTGGGGCGGTAGAAAATAATTAAAGAGAAAATTCCTAATAATCTTCCTTCCAAGTTTGGTAACTGTAGCTCATAAATTGCGGGAGATATGAGCATTAATCGGTTTTGGGGGCGGGACTGGGCGTGGTCCAAATTTGTTTCCAGAATTTTGAAGAGTGTTACTAACAATATACTTTTTAAATTTGGTGACTCATGCGTGAGATATATATTCGATTTACACCAACAGGTGTATCGGTTTTGCCATCCAATTTTTTATCGATCTCTTGGGGGAGTTACCAGTAACATACTTTTAAAATTTGGTGACTCTAGCTTACAAATTATGGAAGATATGCGCATTTCAGTTTTGTTAGGGCCGAAGTTCCTGGGGCGGCAGTTGAGGGCGTGGTCCAAATATGATATGCCGATCCTTGAAGGAGGTTACCAAGAAGTTAGTGTGGGCGTGGCATATGCCGATCTTTGAAGGACATCGTCAACAACCTACCAGCCAAAATTGGTGACTGGTGACTGTATCCATAAAATGGTGGGAGATATGTGGCTTTATCGACTTGCGAATATCGATTTTATCGTTTTTCTAGGTCTCTATAGGACGTAGGACTCCAATCTTGTCACTTTACCTATTCGGAGCACTCAAGTATATGTTTCAAGTTTCAAGCCTCTATCTATAAGTGTGTCGAAAAAAGTTGCGTTCATCCATACGGACATGACGGACATTGCCCAAGCCCAATACACTATTATACCTTCGGTGTCATAGTATAAAAAGAACCACATTTCATCCAATAGTGCTACATAATTCTGTGATGTGAAACGCCCAATTTTCCGTGACGCCCATATGAGTATAATTGATGGGCATTCGATGGTTAAGGTCTAGATTTCTAATCCTGTTCATATCAAGGCTCAAGGATAGCTCACATTTGTTTAGCAGTCGGTGATTTTAAAATATTTAAAAGTAGTTCAGCAGAAATCAGAATTTACCGTATATGCTAATAATTTACACTTTCAGTATTTGCTTTCATGTGAGTGAAATTTTGTAGTCAATTGTTAGAAATGTTATATTGGACTGCTACAATATCATTTCCGCTTTGAGAGTCAACTTCCGCAACCTCATTTCCATATTCGTTTCTAATTGGAACCCAATTGGGAAAGCTATTTAGGTATTGTGACAAACATTTGCATATTCCTACAATATTCATCATTAATTTGTGCAAATGTGTCAATTGCCAATGAATTATTGCTAGCTAAATTGGATTATATAATCATCTGCAATTGTGTAAATAAGAAGAAGCACACATTATGCATACGCAGCGTTAGTTACATACATGTGCTTATAGATATATGTATATTTATATGTATATGTATATGTATATGTCTATGTATGAGTTTATTAATGCTTTAGTTGACACGCTTTTTATTAAAGCGGCAGCCAATTAAGCTGGTGCCCAAGTAAATATCTTGAAATTAACGACATAGACGCGAACGTGGATAAAAGATGCGAATGGAAACAATAAACAATACTGTAACTATAACTATAACTATAACAATAACTGTAACAATGGCATAATCTAGTTTATATTATTTATAAGCGCTCTAGCGTCGCGCCATTTAATTATAACTCAAATATTATGCGGCTTTGCGGCTCTATGACTTTTCTATCATTATGCCCTTTTTTTAATGGGCCAAAACAAAAAACAAAAAAAATTAAAAAATGAAAGAAAAAAAAAACAATTCAAATAATCAGTTGCAATTTCACTTCAATTTTAACAACTTACAAAGAGTGTCAGTTATTTATGTGACTCGACGCGACTTGACTTCGTCCGGTTTCATAATTGAGGCCTGTCCACGTCCAACGCTTTTCCCACACATCCCAAAGAAAAACGAATAAAACAAACAAGAAACAATTTTCGCCATTTTCCTCTGCAGAACTTGCATAACTGAATTTGTTGCAGCAAGTGAGATAAATCTGCTAGATACTATATATGCCACAGCTCTTTTTTCCGATTGCTAAGTTGAGGTGGTATATATATCTGCCTAGCGGCCCATAAAAATATGGCTTAATTGGCGTCACTTAGGCCGAGCCACAAGATCTTAATTACCAAAGGGCGGTTGCTTGTCTGCTTGCTGGCCACAAACATAAGCGTTAACACACACACACACACACTTAACCAGAAGACGGTGTTCGCATTTGACCCCAAAAAAAGAAATGCCCACAAAAGAAAAAACCGAAAGAGTTCACCAACAATAGAAAATGCTTAGAAACAACGAACGAGTACAACAACAACAACAACTTTTACTTTTGTTTTAATTTAAATTTTTCAACACCCAAGTTCAACGTCACAACGTGTGTCGCCTGCACACTGGGCTGAAACAGCAAACAAATCGGGGCATTTCATTTAATATGCAGCCATTGTTTTTAGGCAAAAGCTCTGAAAACCAGTGCCTTGATAATTAAAAAGATACAAAAACAATAACCATATTTCCAGTAATATTTATCGTATTAAAAATTTCAGTACTGGAATTTCCTTTTCTATCTTATTTCATAATGAATCAATCATTTCTTCTATAAATTGAATCAAGATAATTAATATGAAAAGTTAATTAAAAAGATAATAATATATAATATATATATATATACATATTTATTTATTTTTTACTAGAGGCATATTTTTACAGCAAAGCCCCGAAAAATTTAGCATATATACATACATACATATATCCTATTAGTCATAAGGTGACTTTCTTTCGCGTGTAGATGCATATATAAATCGTGTAGTGGAAATATGCCATTATTTGTAGCAATGTGCCGAGAGTCCATTAAAGTGGTTTTTCAGCCAGCCTATAAGCCATTTTCCTGCCGCCTACCTGCACTCCCTTACCCAAGTCACCCATTCGCCCATTTTTGGCTGCTACGTGCATCTTCGAAACTAAAGCAGAAACCTGAAAGATGCACGGAACACACGACCGGTTCTACGTTCAAAGTTTTCCAAGCAAAGTCAACGGCGCAAATTGTCACACGTCTTAAAAAAAAGCAAACAAATAGAAATAGAAATAAAAAACAAGGCAAGTGCTGCTGGCAGCGAGTGAATCTGAGGCTGCGCGTGTGAAAAGCGCATAATTTTTGGACGCGGACAAATTTTCACTTTTTTTTCCACTGTGTTGTGTTTTCCTGAGCGGCGGCATCTTTGGCGTCGCCTTTGCCGGTCGCGGCCTTACGTGCCGGCTCTAGTTATTGTGTTTTTTTCTAACCCTTTTTGTTATTGTTGGATGCGCCACTCTGACTCCCGGTAATTTGCTGTAGGTGGAGCTGTGGCTCTGAAATCGCAGCTGGTGGTGGTGTTGTGGGTACTTGGCTAGTTAGCTGAAGCTGCTCGGCTTGTGGATTGTGGGTTGTGGGTGACTGAAGCGCCATGCGACAATGCGATATAACAAAAAAAAAAAAAAAAAATCTACAATGCGCCGATTATGTTACCAGTCTTGGCAGCTGTTATTATAATTATTATTATTTTTGTTATTTTTTTATACTGTATCACCTCTTTTGGAGTCTTGGCCACAAGACTGATACATATATATTGCCTATTGTGAACTACGACGGCCAAATGTGAGACATTTTCTTACGCATTTCTTGTTGTGCGCTGAGAGGGAGACCAATGTTAATTGTGCTTCCCTTAATATTGGCCAACACATTGGTATTATTTTAAAAATGGATCTTACTATTATACACTATCAAGTTGTATTTTTGATCCGTTACGCAAAAATGTTTTTACATGTATTTTTTAATTTATATATCGTTATTCATTGATTATCAGTAAGCTTGAAAAAAAAAAATATAACCAAATAAAGAACAAAAATATTCAAAACGACTCAAAAACTTTTTTAGTGTGCGACAAATGCCTTTTTATTAGGTGCTGCTCTTAATTATTAGATTATACAAACATAAAGTATACTTGAGGAAAATGAATTCCGCTTTGGATTTGAATGTCCAACAGATATTTTTAACAAGAAGTTAACTTGGAAATCTGTAGTATTTGTCTGTTGATTTTGGTGCTAGGACCTCGGCTGTGCTTTTGCATTTTACCTTCCTTGTCTGGGCCTAACCGTGGGACATACTGGTGTCTATAAATTGTAATTGATAGCCAAACAAAAATACCACAACTACACACTACACACTACACACAGTGATAAATGCTTCGCCAGATTGCGGTCTTCCGGGAGCTGAGTGGAGCTGGAATGACAATAGCATCGATTGGTGCAAACATTATGCAAAGATAATACGAATCGCTGGATTACATCGACATCACCATCACCATCACCATCGAAAGCGACGACAGCTCGGAGATGGCGCCACATTTTTGATGGTTCGCTAACTGATCGATCGTTGGAACATAACGACAGGCAGGCAATAATTTGTTTATAATGCGATTACGCGACAAATCAGAGAAGAAAAAAAAGTAAGTTAATTACTCGCGTGTTGTCACAATTGTTGATGCTGCTTCTGCTTCTGTTTCTCTTTCCATTTCACATTCCCTCTCTCCAGATCCATCCCCATCTCCATCTCCGAATCAGACCCAGACTGTCTCCATTTTGTCGCAGGTGCTGTGCTGCTCCCGTATATATAATTCCGCATTGCCGGTTAGCTACGTACTCCGTACAACATTAGCGCATTGCACACAAATTACTTTGTATGTGGAGTGCATAAAAGAAATTGCGCAAAATGTCTTATTTTTTATTATTTTTGTTTTTTTTTTTTTTGTCTTTGGAAGTAAGCAGAGACAAGCGACAAGCGACAAGCACAACTAATCAAATTATATAGCATTATAATTTGCCACATTCGAGTGGTTTGCTTGGGTTAGTTGCTTGTGGCAAGGCCACAATATTTTTACAGCCAGGTCGAGGTTGTAGCTGTTTTCTACGCCTAATCAAATATCACACAAAAATATAACTCAAATTAATCCCAGCACTTGGAGCCATATGTGCAACTATCGTAGCATAACCCTAATTCATGAGATAAGAAAAGTTCAAACTTGGCATATTAGGTTGTCAGTCACTCAATTAATTAAGATTTGTTCCAACAGTTTAAATGACATCATCTTCAGTTTTGAAGTTAAAAATTCAACTCTGTCTTAACAAAGTTTTGACAGCTTGTAGTCTTAGAAGTAATTTCTAGATACTTGAAACTATACATGACCCAATTTTGCTCAACACAAAATTCGTACTTAAAAGTAAGCATAAAAACTGCTGTATTTTAATTGATACTTCAATTTCTACATAGAAAATTTCATACATGAAGCATTTTATACCCATTAAAAATGTGTAAAAAGGGTATAATGGTTTTGTGCAAATGTATGTAACAGGCAGAAGGAAGCATCTCCGACCACATCTCCCCCCCCCTCCCCAAATATATATAATATTCTTGATCAGGATCAACTGCCGAGTCGATATAGCCCTGTCCGTCTGTCCGTCGGTATGAACGCGCGGATCTCAGAGACTATTAGAGCTAGCGACTTAAAATTTGGAATATAAGCTTTCGTGTACCAGGCGCAGATTAAGTTTGTTTTATTTTATCGATAACTGCCTCAGTTCCTGAATTATCGATACATTTCGATTTCCGATAGCAATAAATTCCACAATTTAAGAGGCAGAGGCTTCTAAATTATACATAATATGCTTATACATATTATTGATCAATTGCCAAAATTGCATTAAGATCGGATAAGAAACACCAAGGTTACAGTCGAAAATATATTTTCATATTGATCTTCTAGCTGCCAGCAGCCGCAAGCATTTTCTGTATACATACAGTGACTCTCATAGGCTTTTGAACGGTGTCTAGCAAAAAATTTAAAGTGCTATAAAATTTAAACAAGGAAACAAATTCAAAATGTTTAAATGCCAATTTGTTTAATGTTATATCACATTTGAAAAACAAACTTTAGTTTTTATTAAAATATTAATTAATTAATTAAAATTAGTCAAAAACTGAAAACATAACCAAAATTCATGTCTCAAACCTTTTGAACAGTCTTAAGAAAAGTTACATTTTTTGGCGTATAAAAGCTTAAATAAGGATGTTAATACTTAGTATGATATCCTTTAGCCTTAACAACTTCGCTTAACCTATTTTTCATGGAAGATACCAGCTTCCGGGTAGTTTCTGGGCTGATCCTGCTCCACTCCTCCAGCAGAGCGTTTTGGAGATCCTGTTTGCTGGATATCTTGTGTTTCCGGATGTTATTTTCCGGCAGAGCCCACCAATTTTCAATAACGTTTAAGTCTGGAGACTGGGCCGGTATAATTATGACGTGGGAGCAGTTCCAGATAAGCTATGCCGCACTTATGCTTGGGGTCGTTTCCTGGTAGAACAGGAAAGTACGTGGGATACCTAGCTTCTCGGCACTTTAGAGTAAATTTTCCTTTAATATATCGAAGTACACATTCCTGTCCATTATTGTTTCAATAATCACAAAATTTCCATCGCGGGCTGCCGAGATAGGTGCCCATACCAAAACACTTCCTCCGCCATGCTTGACTGTTGCCTTTATGTGTTTGCGATTCAGCTCAGTATTGGGTTGTCGCCACACATAATTCCGTCCATCCGGGTAAAAAATGTTGAATTTGTACTCATATTCAAATATGACTATGTTCCACAACTCAAATCCTTGCCCAAGTGGATTTTGACGAACGTCATCCCAGACCATATATTTTTGCCTTTTACAAATTTCTTTTTCCGTGGTTCTCGGGCATAAAAGTCATGGTTGCGCAGAACTTGGAGCACAGTTCCCATACTGAACTTTCTCCTTAATTCATCCTGCACCTATTGAGTCAGTTTTTGAGCCGATAGCTTAAGATTTCCCCTTGAAATCTTGATGATCCTCGGCTCGTCCTGCTTGGTGAAAATCGGGTTTGGTGCCATTCCGCCCTTGTCCTCCGTCCAATTTTCGTCGACGAAACTCCAAATGAGGTAGAATACAGTTGAGGTGTTTAGATTGATCATTTTAGCTATTTGGCGATGTGAATATCCATTGTTGAAGTGTTCCAGGATGAGTTTCCGTTGTTCAATGGTAGTCCGTTTGCCCATTGTCCTTGTAGGCTTGTTCCACTCGAGATGCAGAATATAACTAAACTGACCATGAAGGATTGGTCTATGCTTACCGAAAATATTCAACTTTAGGCAGAAAACCCGGGTTTTCTGCCACCTAACTGTCCATAAAGTAACTGTTCAAAAGGTCTTGAGACCATAAATTGCGGTACTTTTTTACATAACCCGACCTAACGGGTGGGAAAATCCCAGTTTATTAGGGTCACATATTCATTTTGGTGGTTCATATATCTACCTGCCATGGGTCTTTGGAATTTTTGAAAAATGTTACATAATTAGTTTATGGCAGGCAATTGAAATTTTTTCTAGACACCGTTCAAAAGCCTATGAGAGTCACTGTAAATAGGCGAGCGCATGTGTGAGAAAGAGATGGCATGATAATCGACGCTAGCGTCAATATATTTGTGTATATTCTGCAGAGCCCCGATAACTACTATGTATGTGTGTATATGCACGTATTTATAGAGAGCCAGTTCGGGTCAATAAAACTAGAATATATTTAACAACTTGATTAAGGGTATATCGTAGTCGAGCCAACTCGGCTACAGCATCTTTCTTGTTATTTATGTAGTCCTCATCGTAATAATTATACTGATACTATATACTATATATAGGTATTTATACGAAAATTCACATCGTTTTCATCAGCGAATGATTGCTGATAATCCATTGTCGGTGTCTGTGTCGATATTCCATTTCCCTTGATTCGAGCAACGAGGTTGTTTGTTTTTTTTGCCTATCGCTCATAGTATCTGAAAAAGATAAGCAGATTAGAGGAGCCAAGTCTTATTTGTGTCAGCCAACTGTGTTCTTTATCAGACAAATGTACATTGTATAAATTTTTTGGTAATTTTTTCAGGTGCTCTGTCATATGATCTCTTAAGCAGAGATGTCCCAGATTCCGGTGCATAATTTTATTTTTTTGCTGTTTGCTGTTTTCTTTTTTCTATTATTATTTAAAGGTATTTTGCGCAAAGTCATTTAGGAAAAGTTGTCCAGACGCAGGTTGCAACATGATTTGCAGCATTGAGACAACAGAAGTATCCGCTCTGACGCTTTCCGTGAAGATGAAAAAGTCTTTATGTACTACCACTTAAGCCAAAATAATATATATAACATTTCGAAATCAAATGAAAGTCGGGAATTAATGGGCGCGACTTCATAGTTCCCATTATTGTAGTCAAATCTGAATTTATTATTTTGAATTGAAAGTCATTGGTATATAACTTCAAACTAAGCAAATAACTGGTTTTAAAACGGCATGCTTCTTAATATAAGTTAAATTACAAATATAAAATGTGCACAGGTTTACATTTAAATTAAACTATTAAAGTCTTTCAAAAATTTGCTTTAAAATTTGAATAAAATGGGCACTTGTTTAAATCTTTTGCTAACTTCTAAAAAACGGGACTGAGAGTTATAAGTAGAAAGTATAACAAACTACAAGAAAAGTACATTTTTAAAATTCAGCAAATTTGCTGCCTGGAATTAAGAGCTGGAGAGACTCAATTGGAAGGGTACATTAAGGACTATTCAATGGTTAAAGCACACCCAAACCCCGGTTTTGAAAGAAGATTCTTTTCCATATTATTAACTGGATATGAGGGTATTCCGTAATGAGTCACGTCCCACTTCAATCATTCTCACTTGTTTTATTTTGAGTTTGTTGCTTTTTTTCTTTTTGCTGTTTGGTTCAGAAACCTAATAAATTTTAATGCTTTTTTTAGGTCATGTTTTCCAACTCAATAATCATTTGCACTTCCATATGACAATAAAAAAGCAATGCTTTCGTTAATGTTGTTGTTGTTGTTGATATTTCTGTGGCTGATGCTGTTGCTGCCTCTGTTTTGCCGTGCAACATTGAATGTATGAATGTATGGGCGTTGCTGGCTTTTTTCTAGCAATATTTACAGGCCATGCGATGAGTATTTTCATAATTAATTTCTTTCAGCTGCCTTCAGCTAAAGAAATATGTGCGGCGCCTTCTGTGAAATATTGCGAATGTTGCTGCAGTTTTTGTTGCAACTGCAGTTGCAATTGTTGTTGTTGTTGCTTGGAAAATCCAATGCCGTTATATATATATGTATATAAGCATATTAATACATATGCATGTGTGTGCTGTGCTGTGCTTTTCACGCTTGTGACAGTTTTTGTTGTTGCATTTGCCACCTCTTTTCACATTTTTGATCGACAATTTCACTTTTTGTTGCCTTCACAGACTCGAGGAAGACGCCAGACACACTGAGAGAAATAAATCAGAATCTCCTACTTGAATCAATCCGACAATACATTATCGGTTAGAACCGAATTTTCTATGTCAAACAGAACTTAAATCAAGTTTTGAAGCAAACCCAAATATTCAAAATAAAAACCGACAAATTCTTACATTAAAAGCATTCAAAACTTATTGCAGTTATTGTGTAAAAAAATACATTTCATAATAATTTGTAAGCCAGATTAATTAATTATTATAAATGCTATTCGGATTATAAGTCAATATATTAAGAATGATTTGTATACTGCCTTTTTTTCTGTGTGTATATGTTGCACATACATAAAAAATATATGGCATATAGGGTCTATACTATAGACATATAGGGTCGACAACAATTGCGGTTTGATGTAGCAACGCTGCCGGCCTTAAAAGATTCCCAGGCACATTGTTGGATCGCGTGCACTTTGGATTTTATATGAAAACATATGTACTTGTGTACGTGTGTGTGTTTGTGTTTGTGTGTTTGTGTTTGTGTGTTTGTGTTTGTGTGTTTGTGTTTGTGTGTGTATTGTCTGCACGCTGGGGTCGTTTGTCAAACCTTATGGCGTTTTCAAGTGCAAAGCCAAGGTTGCAGCATGCAAAGGAGTTGAGCAGCAGTTGCCTCCATTATCGACACGAAACGGGTTTCCAAGAGATCGACAGAGAGAAAGAGGGAAAGAGAGATAGAGAAAGAGAGAGAGAGGGAGAAAGGCTAGTTTTATCCATCAGCTGTAGCTGAAGCTGGCAGCAGTTGCAGAATTTCACTTTCTTTCGAAATTGCGTTGACCCCAATTTATTACCAATGACAACAATAACAACACCAACAACAACACCACAAGCAGCGTGAATATTTTGGCCATAAACCTCTCAACCCCCGGGGATTTTGGACGCTGCTTTTGTTTTGATATCTTGTCGCAGTGTCTCTAATTGAATTACGTTGAGTCTCCCACATGAAGAGATGCGAGTTGAGTTGAGCGACTGATCCGCCCACTCCCCCTCATCCTTAAAAAATAATTATGAGAAAGTCAACGCCCATTGTTAGTTGTTAGTTCACGTTTTTTTTTTTTTTTTTGGCTACTTACCCATTTCCAGTGCCATTGATATTGAGCTGAATGTGCGGCTTGTCGTATTCACATAATTAGCTCAGTCGTCAGCGCCACAAGTAACTGTGGGTCAAAGTTGACACTGTCTCTGACACTGAGTCAAAACTTAAGTACATATGCATCATGCTAATTAGGGCCATTATAATGGGCTTGCAACCAATAAATACTATGCTAGTTTTAATGTTAAGAAATTAATTGTATTTTCTAAGGCCGTAGTTCAATCTACTGTAATTAATCAATATGTCATAGATTTAGGAAATTCAGTTCTTTTACAGAATCAAATCTTTTACAATTCATTGGCTTAATGGGCTCGGAGATGCGTCCATTTATAACATATTTTTGCACCCTTTATTATACCCTTTTTATTTATTTTAAATTAGTGCAAATGAAACAGTAAAGAGGAAAGACTACAGGTATGGAGATGGGTGAAGGAAGAAAGAGGTTCGAATGTCAATGAGCGAGACGAATGTTAAAACCATAAATTGCCATTGCAAATTGACAGTAAGTCGCATATGGAAGGAAGTTCAACATTTTTGTGGGTTCGTCGTTGGTCTCGCATGCAATTGGTTTTTTATTGTGGTCGCAGCAATCGCATGGAAAGAAAAAGTAAATGCAATCAATGGCAATAGTAAAAGCAAAAGCATAGCCAACTAAAATTAGCTGCTTAGTTACTTGATGATAATTGTGACGCCACCTGGCGGCCGGTAGCTGGCAATTGGTTTGGGCCAATTAACAATTTGGGCCACGACCCCGCCCCGCAAGTGCAGAGAAAGCAACAACTTACCCAAAATTCATTCCACACACGTGTAGTCACACACACACACACACACACACACATGGTTGTGCACAGTGGAATAATTTGAATTAAATAGATATTGAAGAGTATATTAATAGTTAATGGATTATCAAATTGATTTTCGAATTTCGTAAAGTGAAAAAAAAACATGTACAATTTATCATAGAAGTCTTTAAATCAGTAGATTTTCCTCTTTGTGCATTGTCGCAAATATTTAATTGATTTACTTGGTCAGTCTGTGTGCTATCAGTTGTTATCTGTCGGGAATAATTGTTATTTGGAAGTGCGTGACTTTGACTTTAATTGGCTTTTAATCTAAAGAAGCCTCTTCAAATTCCAACTGACTGTTTCACACATTCATCGTTTTGACCACAAGTGGTTGACCAAAGCGAAGATATTGGCAGTGAATCGCATTCCCAGTTTACTGAATCTGAACTACACATTTTTTCCGAGTATATTTCAGTTTCGTAATTCGTAATTCGTAGAATTGTGGGTTCAATAAATGCAAGATGGCCAATGCCGTATCGATTATTGTTTTGGCTTATGGTAGATAATTTTCTTTTATGTTATGAACATTCATTCGAATATTTATAATCAGTTTTGGGCCGGTTTTTAATTGAAATTACGCGTTATCACATGAAATGTATGACAATCAGATAATCGGAAATAATAGGCCAATTCTTCTTTTTTTTTGGCAGTGTCAGTCATTTTATCGGCACAATTAAAAATACTGCTATCAATGCTATGCGTAAATACTTAAAAATCAACTAATAACAAACACAAATCAAAACATCAAAATATTTCACGCCTGAATGACAATATAATAAAAATAGTTGAATGCACAATCATTTAACAGGTTACTACAAGAAAATAATCTTTTAAAGCTCGATCGTTTCCACTCAAATATTAAGTTTTACCTATAAAACAGCTAAGCTTTAAGTTTTTATTTGTAAATATTTGAGTATTATATGTATAAATATATACATGTACATGTTTGTCCAGTCCCCCTTCCGATCGTATTGAGTGGCGCCTTAAGCTCAAGCCAGGCCAGACCTTGGCCATGAAACCGTGTCGCATAACCGGCTCTCAGGTGCACTGTGTTTAATGGGTCTGGTCGCGTAACCCGATCAATAATGCCAACAATTTACGGTCTGCTCCAATTTGCCCAAAAATTAATGGCTGTCATCTTAAAGCGAGTCGGAGGCTTTCGGTTTATTGACCGAAAAGTGAAATTTGAAATTTTAGTCCAGTTCCAAGCAATTCTTCAAGCCAGCATATCTGCGATCCCCCGACATAGGTGCACTGAGCGAAATATATGTTTTATGAGTTTGATTAGAAGAAGCATAAAATGTTACTAAACAACAAACAAAAATGTTCAGAAAAGTGAGAAGTTGAGATATTGTATGAAAAATGCTAAGGAAAATATATTCTTGATTCTTGATTCTTCTTGATCTATCTAATGCAATAGGGCCAATTCCTTCCCAATAAAGCATTGAGCATTGAATGTCATGCCGCAAAGTAGCACAAATGGAAAGTAACTCTTGTGGTTAAAATAGTGATGTTGTTTTTTTCAGTGCACTCTCACTATTACTTGCTCTCTTGCACTCTCACTAACTAACTGTGTTTTGGTCTTGTTGCAGGCAAACAGCAGGCAGTTGACAACTTTTTATTTGGCGCTGGCAACGCTGCTGATGACGGCAGCATCGCTGGCGTTATCGCCGCAGCCTGCTGATCATTTGGTGCCGCCACCAGCACCACCCGGAGCACCATCCGGAGCACCACCAGTATCTGTACCGCTCCCCGTTGCGCAGCGTCTCACACATGCGGGATACACGGCTCTGGTGCCGTCTGCGCCTGTGGCACAAGATGGTGGTGGTGGTTTCATGACACGCGTGGCACGTTGGTTTGGTCTGGGCGGTGCAACTGCAGCTGCATCCTTGCCGCGGGATCAGCAACTGAGCGCCGGTTCGTTGAACTATGCGTATCCGAAGCCGGCGCAGCACTTTGATGCCGCTGGCAAACCCTGCGGCCTGTGCAACAAATATCCCTGGGTACCCATGCTGGGACAGCAGCAGCAACAACAATTGCCACATCAGCAGGAACATATTTTATCCTGGCAACAGCCTTTGGGACAGGCGTCCCAGCATCGCCAGCGTGCTGTGCAGTTCCATGCCCCGCCACAGAGCATCTTTGTGCCCATCTCGGCGCCGGTGCCCGGACTCAGCCATGTGGCCATGCCACCCCTTTATAGGGCACAACCATTTCGACCGCTCGCAGAGAATGTTGGCGCCCTTTCGGAGCTGCGACCCGTGCCCATTGTACCAACAACATTATCAAATGCACCACAATCCACTCGACATCTTAAGCCAGCTGAAAGCAGCAGCAGCAGCTTTGAGATTGTACAGAGCCATCAGTTGACGGATTTTGTCACCTCTGTAGAATACCCGGCTACGTATGGGCAGTCGCATGCCATTGATCTCGTCCAAACATCGGTGGCGTCGCTGCCCACAAATCATCATTCCCAACAGCATCTGCAGCAGCAGCAGCCATCTGAGCCAGTGCCTCCGCTGGACATTAGCACGGTGCGTTATCAATTAGAGGATTTGAGCGGAGGTACAGTGCATCAGCATTTGCCTGCCTCACAGCTCCTCACAGAGCTGGGTCACCTGGAAGCACAGACTACAGTGATACCGCCGGCAGATAACTATCCCGCAGCATCCTCGCAGCAACAACAACAGCACGAACAGGATCAGGAGCAGGAGCACCAGCATTTGTACTATGCGGAACAGTTTCAGGAGCTGTCCAGTGAAACTAGCACAGTGATGCCACTGTACGATCAGCTAATCTACACCACGGAGCAACCGACTCCAGCCGCCGCCGTTGAGCTGAACAATCATTTGATGGTCTCCACCCATAAGCGAGATGGTCGGCAACGGGACACACCCAAACGTCTGCTCGATTCGCCCATTAATCACGCGCAGAGCGGCGCACGTCCATTTACCCGTGATCCCGCCGATCTCCACATTCGTCCGGTGCAGCCAACGCATGCGCCAACGCCGACATCCACTTATGGTGCCATTGATGCTAGTGGACAATTTGCTGGCATGTCACCACCAGGACCCCAGCAGGTGATCATACCATATACGACAAAACAGAAGCCACGACCCTTCGAGCCAGCCAAATGGACACAAATGCCCAACTGGCGCTTGCATCCCGCCCAGCAGCAGCAGGGGCAGAAGCACCAACAGCAGCATCAGCAGGACAACGATGTGGAGCTACACGAGCAGCAAGAGTCAAAGGTGGTGAGCACGGCGACAGCGGCACCGCCACCAAATACCCGGCGCACCACTAAATATTTAACTAAAATACTCGCATCCAATCTACGCGAGTTGCTCAAACGGGAGCGTGAGACAAAGGGTCGTCCCATGATGCCATTCTTTGGTGTGGACATCTCCAAGCTGCAGCACAACATCGATGGATGGACGGAGCAGGAGTACAACTCCTTGTCACATCGTCCCAGCACCCCAACCATACGTGGCCGTTCCAAGCACATACCCAGTGAATATCTGACCACAACGACGCCAGCGACACCAACTTCATCCACTGCATCCATGCGACAGTCGAAGACGACGCGTGGCGGCTTCGAGTTGGGCGTCAGCGCTCTCAATAATGCCAGCGGTGATCTGTCCACGTCCATTAACAATTTGGAGCAACTGAATCTGAAGCGCTACCAGCCTGTCGATGATAATCGACTACTGCTGCTAGACTACTACGATTCTCAGCATCGTCACAGTACAACACCGATACCCACAACCACAACCATGACACAGCCCACAACGACAATGCCAACGATGCTGCCAGTGACGCCGCTTTATGTCCGCAGCACATTCTCAACACCGGCGCCCATTGAGGTGTGGAAACAGGCAAAGGTGGCCATACTGCCCCAGACCAATGAGAAGGTATATGTCGTCACTCCACAACCCCGCCATCAACATCAGCTGCAGCATCATGGCGAACTATCCGCTTCAGCATCAGTGCCGTCCCCAGTTTATCAAACGCCTGCACCCAGATTCCCGCGAGTGCGACCAACGCCAGCCACGGCGACAGGTGAGCAAATTAAATGTTAGTATACATATATGTATGTATATACATACATACAGTGTCTGGCAGCTTATTTGGAACAGTGTCTAGCAAAAATTTTAAAGTTTAAAATTATAAAGCTTAAACAAGGGAAAAAACGCAAAATGCTTAAATACCAATTTGATTAATGTTATATCACATTTGAAAAAGAAACTTTAGTTATTATTAAAATATTAATTAATTAAAAGTAGTCAAAAGCTGAAAACATATCCAAAATACATAAATCAGCTTAGTTGGAACAGTCTTATAGTCAATACTTAGTATGATATCCTTTACCCTTAACAATTTCCCTTATCCTATTATTCATGGAATATACCAGCTTACGGGTAGTTTCTGGGCTGATCTCCAGTTTCTGGGCTGATCTCTCTTCCACTCCTCCAACAGAGCATTCTTGAGATCTTGTTTGCTGAATATATTATTTTCCAGCAGAGCCCACAAATTTTCAATAAAAATTAAATCTGGAGGCTGGGCCGGTAGAATTATCATGTGGGGGCAGTTCGATCTAAGCCAGGACTATATTATTCCGGACATATGCTTGGGGTCGTTGTCCTGGTAGAACCGGAAAGTACGTCGGATTCCCAGTTTATCGGCACTTTGGAAGTACACATATTTGTCCATTGTTGTTTCAATTATCACAAAATTTCCGACATTAACTGCCGAGATAGACGCCCATACCAGGACACTTCCTCCGACATGCTTGACTGTTGCCTTTAAGTGTTTGGGATCCAGCTAAGTATTTGACTGTCACCACACATAATTCCGTCCGCCCGGGCCAGAAATTTTGAATTTGGATTCATATTCAAATATGACTGTGTTTCAGAACTCCAAATCCTTACCCAAGTTTGCATTTTCCGTTGTACTCGAGCCTTTAAGTCATAGTTGCGCAAAAGCTGGAGCACAGCTTCCACACTGACTTTTTTCCTCATTTTATCCTGCACCTATTGAGTCAGTTTTTGGGCCGATAGCTTAAGATTTCCCCTTATTTTCCTGATGATCCTCCGCTCGTCCTGTTCGGTGAAAATCTTGTTTGGTGTCATTCCGCCCTTGCCCTCCATCCGATTTTCATCGACGAAACTCCGAATGATGTTCAACACAGTTGAGTTGCTTAGATTGACCATTTTAGCCATTTGGCAATGTGAATATCCGATTTTGAAGTGTTCCAGGATGAGTTTCCGTTGATCAATGGTAGTCTGCTTGCCCATAGCCCATGCAGAATATAACTAAACTGACTAAGCAGGATTGGTCTACTTATACCAAAAATATTCAACAAAATCCGGGTTATATGGCACCCAGGTGTCCATAATGTAACTGCTACAAATAAGCTGTGACCATAAATTGAAGCACTTTTTTACATTAAACGACCTAGCAGGTGGGGAACCCCCAGATTATTGGGCTCAAATATTTATTTTGATGGTTAATACGTGTACCTGCCATCGGTCTTTGGAATTTTAGAAAAATAATGAATAAAGAGTTTATGGCAGGCAATTAAAATTTTTGATAGACACTGTTCCAAATAAGCTGTAAGACACTGTATATAAAAATACCTGATCAGCAATAAATGACGAGTTTATATAGAATAATGTTTGCTGCAGCTGTTGGCTAGATCATATTTCATATAGCTGCCAGAGCAACTATCGGTCAAAAGATAAGTTCCCGTCATATTTTCCATAAGTTTCGACTTTCAATAACCCTAAATTTGTCAGTAATACAAGCAACTGCTTTCTAATCACAGTTTAACCTCTAAAATTTTACATTTGAATTTTTAAGACAGGAGTTTTAATAAAAAAAAGGATGATAATGTATGAATGAATGAAGGTAACTTCAAAATCAATGTAGAAAAGTAAGCAAAGTTAGACCAATCAGACTATATCGACCTGATCACTTACCTCTGCGCAATGCTATACAAAAATGTTTTGAATAAATACGATGCCTTAGAAATAGACAAACTCAATATGTGAATATGTGTTCTTTATTAAGCGACCATTTGTAAACATTGCCCTTTTTTTACATTTCTTTTATGTATACTTCGCAACGCAGCAGCAACTAGTGAACTAGTGACGGCAGCCACGCCCACTCCGGCAACGGAACAGCTGCGCAACTATACGCCGGACATATTTGGTCTGATGGGTCTCTCGGCGTTTGTGCCGGCTGAGCCTGTGGAGATCATTGATGGCAATTCCAAAGTAAATCGCAATGCAGCCGCAACCAGTCGCTTCGATATGTAATCCGTTTTTTTTTTTTTGGTTTTTGTCTCAAACACACTCACATTTATACACACACCCACACCACAAATTATTCATGACCACATTCGGCAAATCATTCACATACATAAACACATACACACACACACACACACACATATATTTACACGTACAAACACAGGTTAACACAATTGTGACGTCGGCGCCAACTGCGGCTGCGCTACAGCGGCCAACCACAAAATCCACAATATCGCCAAGGCCCAGATAGACGTATAGACAGTGGACGGTGGACAGCTAGACAGACAGACAGGCATTCAACCCATATGAGGCAGCCCCACTCAGCATACCCGAGAGCAGCGGAGCAGGCGCATCTATTGTAATATATATTTCCCGATTGGTCGATTGGATCGTTTCATTGACTTATCGTGTGTTGCGACTTTATTTTGTAAGCCTAAACCAATTTATAGAATATTCTTGCATTTGGTAGCTTCACACGTACATCTAGTTGTATACATGCACATACATACATATGTATTTGCTTTTTGGCATATTTTTTTGTTTTTTTTTTTGTTTAGAGCTTTAATATTAAATATACAATATATGTATGTATGGACATGCCTAGAAATATATGAGGTTTGGTTGGCATGGTCACGCCCCTTTTTACGTATGTATGTGGTCGTCAAAAATATGCAATGTGAAATGTGTGTATCTTTATAATTAATTAAGCTAAAAATGGATATATAAATATATACATATATTTATATTTATATATGTATGTATATACACATATATTGAAATGCAACAATACCAATCAAAGTCACTTTATATGTTTAAGACAAGAAAATTGCAATTTTTCATTATTTACTAAATAAAATATATATATTTTTACTTGATAGTGGGGTGTTTTAAATAAAAGGGATGCCATAAGCAATCAACGTAATATTAAATCTGTTCAGATATTAAAAGTTGATCACTTATTACCTGGAACTACAAATGGTTTACTCTAACTGCAGTTTTTTTTCATAATTTTTGATAAGTGACATTGAACACGATTTTTAAATTTGCCGCTAAATTGTTCGATCTGGCACCGCTGGGTGGAGCTGCCAGACCGCTCGACAAAAATGTATGTATTGTGAAGTTGCCACCGGCAAATGTGTGATCGCATTGAGAAGGTTACACCTTGTGGAACTATCGATAAGTGAGTTAATATACTAAATTTAAATTAAAAGCATGATGAAAAAATATATAAACCGCTAGTTTATAGGTTCAACTAATCATTTTCAAGTACAGCAAACACTGTTGAGAAGAAAAAAAAAACACTTTTCAATGGCTAGACAAATCATAAATATTTGGTCATCGCATTATGACGTAGATGCATAAATCGGAGCCTACATCATATGTTGGCATTCTTGGAGGCAACAACCCTAGTATTGTGTTTTGTTTTTTTTTTTATTTATGAACTGTTTGTTGATTGTAATGCAACATTAGCATTTTGTTTATTGTTTGTATAGCCGGGCAATATAATCACAATGTACACATTACTTCACGGCTTCTACAAATATCTCACACAAAAAGATGAATTTTGTGTCGTCATACTGGGCCTCGACAATGCTGGCAAAACGGTAAGCGATTCCGGCACAATGCATAAGGCCGTCAAGACAAGACAAGACACGGCACGACTTGACACGTTTGCAAATGCTGTCAATAATTTATTTATTATTGGTAGACGTATCTGGAGGCGGCTAAGACCAAATTCACAAAGAACTATAAGGGTTTGAACCCCGCAAAAATTACAACGACAGTGGGTCTTAACATTGGCACCATCGACGTGCAGGGCGTGCGGCTGAATTTCTGGGATTTGGGTGGTCAACAGGAGCTGCAATCTCTGTGGGACAAATACTATCAGGAGTCACATGGCGTTATCTATGTGATAGACTCGAATGATCGCGAACGCATGGATGAGTCCAAACTCATATTTGGTAAAATATCATTTCAGCTTATATTTTTTCACATCTGCTAACTAAAACTGGGTAATTTATAGATAAGATGATTAAAAATGAACTGCTGTCGGGGGTGCCGCTGCTGATACTGGCCAACAAACAGGACCTGCCCGATGTGATGGGCGTGCGCGAAATTAAACCGGTGTTCCAACAGGCTGGGGCCCTCATCGGTCGACGCGATTGCCTCACGATACCAGTCTCGGCGCTAACCGGTGAAGGTGTTGACGAGGGCATCAAATGGCTGGTGGAGGCCATTAAGCGGCATTCTCTCGTGCGCCCGCCCCGTGAAAACGATTGAGCAGCTGCCACGAAAGATTCCGGAATATAAAATAGAACATAGTGAGAACGTTGTGGAGCAGTGGCTTCCTGGCATTAGGTAGGCCATAGTATTAAGCATGTATTAAATACATAAAACACACTTTTTTAACGAACGGCAACCATCGTTAATTTTATACACACATGGATATATGGGAGTCGTTCACTAAACAATCGTACGCTTTCATATGTATGTAAGCAGAAGAAATGCAGTTGTTTTTCCTTGGTATATACTGTTACAACTAGCAGCTGATATATGGAAGCAATAACGGATGTTACAATATGTAGAACTTAAGGGGTTCTTATCCGTATATAATCAAAAAAGAAATGCTGTAAAACAAGAAAAAAACAAAACCGGACAAGCTTTTTAAATTAAATTAATTTTAATATTTTTTGAAGCTGTACAAACCATAATATGACATGTGATTTATAAAATTAGAAACGTGACATATTTTTCGCATTATATATACATATGTATATTGTACATTATTTTGTATCCAAGCGTTCATTAGTCACAAAAGTGACCATCAGCAGTTTGTTTGCATTTGTAGTTGAAGTTAAGATTCAAGGATATAAGAACAATATGTAAGCAGTAATTCAGCTCAATGTCACAGATAGTAACATGAGCTGTCGGTACGTGAAAATAAAAACATTTAAGCTTATTTCTCTAAAAGATAGAAAAGCTTAAGCTGTTTATTTGTCTAGCGTGATGACATGGTGAACATTTCAGTGGAAATGCCCATACGAACAACATATGAAAACTGCGAGCGGTGGCTATTTAGTTTTACCTGTCGTGGACTCGCATTGACACTTATCAGCACAGCCGGTGACGACTTCGCTTATCCATAACGAACCGTTCTCACGGTTCAAAATTGTGCTATCAGGCATACTATCACAGATAAGTTAGTCTGGTTGGTATGTGTCTGTGTATTCAACGAACGATGATGGTATACCACGGCAGCCATGGGAGAGCGTCTACTACGATAACTATATCTACTTTGCGCCGTTAGGTGCACATGCTGTGCATATGTAGATGGGTTGTTCTGCTGCAGTCGTCGATGGAGTTTAAGGGACTCAAACTTTCAGCAATTTCAGTCTATTGCCAGAGTTTCAATCGCGCGGGCTGCTCATTATATGCGCGTATGTATGTGGTGTTTCGTTAATCCGCGTAGACCTGGATAACGCAACTTTGTGATCAAGATGATGGTTAGACAAGCTGGGTTAAACTAAAACTTTCTGAAAAAAGAGTGCGGCGTGTTTGCGTTGATTGTGATTGTGTGCGAGCGGGAATTGGGATCGTAATAACTTAAATATAAGATAACACGCATGTACGCTCGCTCGCTCGCTCCTTGTCTATGTGGAGCAGCGTAACCGCTTATCATTATTCCAGTGTCATTACCCGTGCGGGGTTCGCGTTTGGAAGTGTATATTGAGTTAGTTAGTGTCCACTGTTTTTTATTATTGGGCAGAGGCGAGAATCATGTATCCGTATTATGAGCAGGATTGGAGCGTTTTGCCACCGGAAAACAATCGCAGGTGAGTTGCAAACAGATGGCGTTTCTGGTTGGTTCGCTTTTATCTTTTCCTTTTTTAAACGACGTTCTGCGCGAAATACATTGTCATCGTCAGAATCGGCTAGCAAAGTTATCGATAGCTGCATGCTCCGATAACAGCACTGCGAATGTCAAAACGTAATGTCAACCACATACTAACGCTCTCTCTCTCTCACTGATGGCTACAACTACTATTACTACTACTGTTGCGCTCATCATCAACATTCTCCAAGCAATTTTGTCGCGTTGTTAAAATTTGCATTGGAAGTCGGAGGCGGCAACTGTTCAAAACGGTTTTTTGTGCAATCAAGAGTTCAAAACAGAAAGAAAAGCGACAATCAGAGTTTGTGGCAAACACACAATTAATATTTAGTTTTTCTTGTGGCCAAAAAGGAGCATACGCTTAACTTAGTGGGTGCTTGTGTGCGTTCCATGTATACATGTGTGTGAGTGTGGGTGTGTGTGTGTTTTTAAGTGTGTGTGCTACTTGGTCTTTCCAATGAAATCACATCGATTAACAAGAGCAGAAAGTAATATTTAACAATAATACGTGTTCAATTAAAATCAAGGAGAGTGCATGCAAGAAGACAAACATCTTTTTAATTTTTTTCTTCTGTTTTTTTTTTGCAACGCACGCAATGCACTCGATAACTGCCCATATCGATATCGGGTATCGATAAGAGTCAGCAATGACGGCAGCTGTTTTGGTTTTAGCCATGACTGGTGACTGGTGACTGTGACTGCCTTTTGGGCCTTTAAACAAAAGTTGAATCAGTTGTAAACGTTTTATGTGGCAGCTTTGACTGCATTGTTTATCATTCGCGTAGAGCAACATATTATTAAGCATGTAATAAGAATTATCTATCTCTCATTTTAATTGGATTTTGATAAGTCTTGCTGTTTCTGTTTGTGTGCGTAAGTGTGTGTGTGGGTCGATGTCAGACCAATGCGCGCTAATCGTCTATACGGGTCGGCTTGCTTCCAGTGCGATTTTTGCATTATTCACAAAACTAAATTAATCATTTCATTTTCATCAGAGCAATAGCAGCAGCCGCAAGCTGTTTTGCATATGCTGTGAGCCTCTTCCATTTTTTGACATCTTAATTAACACCCCACACACCTAGCCTAGTTTTTCCCTTCTTTAATTTTTTGTTTCGTTGTGCGCTTCGTTGGCCAGCACGGCCAACTACATAAATGCATACACACACACACACACACATGCATTCATATATATGCGAACATAAGTAACTGATGTCAGTTTAAAAGGTACTCCAATATGTACGAATGTGTGTGTGAGCACAGAGCATTTTGTTTGCATTGAGCGACGACAGAAGATCATGTGTACT
Organism: Drosophila mimica; assembly: GCA_037043585.1. Taxonomy (NCBI): domain Eukaryota; kingdom Metazoa; phylum Arthropoda; class Insecta; order Diptera; family Drosophilidae; genus Drosophila; species Drosophila mimica. The sequence goes on along the minus strand of JBAMBE010000469.1, from coordinate 102,102 downwards.
TCTGTGCATGTGTACAGTATATTTGTTTAAGCCTCGGCGTACGCACACACACATACGCAGCTTCTAGCCATATATATAAATACATTTGTGTGTAGCGTTAGCGTTTCATAACAGCAGCAAGTTGATTACTGATATTGTTTGTGCACTGTGAGATTTGTGTTAGGAATAAAAATAACACATCGAGTGCGATTCAGACTGCTAAATCTAACAGCTCTGTAAAGAAAGGGCTGCAAGAGAGTGTGACTCTGTCGGAGAGTGCGAGCTAAAGAGAGCGACGAGAGAAGCAGAGCAAAAGCTGCACTCAACTCAAATAGCGGCCGGCTGTCGTTGTTCTTATTTTTGTTGTTGTTATTGTGCTGTGCAGTACTGTGGCGAGTTTTGTAAAGTGAGCAAAACTCGAGATCGAATTTATTTATTTTTTTTGTTGCCACCTCGCCAACGCAACTGTTATAAAAATAACAACAGCAACAACAGGAGCAACAGCAACGGCAACAATTGAAATTCAACATAAAAGCATAGGCCGCCAGTTGTAGAGGAAGCAGAGCGAGATAAATAACCATCAACAGCAGTAGCAGCAACATCAGCAGTTAGTCTGCTTGCCACAACCAAAGTGCTTCAGATCCGCCGAAGCAGCAGCAGCCGCATCGCCTCACAATGAATTCCGAGCATGGGTATGCGTCTTTAATATATTGATCCCTCGAAAATTGCAACTGACACAAATTATAATCATAATTTTTAATAATTTATTATATACGCGCTACAAATGTAGCAATGAAAACAATATATTCTAATTTTCGAGCGACCACTTACCATGTACAAATTGGCATTGATATGCATGCAAACATACATCAGTTGACCAGATCAGCCTTTAATTATTCAAATTGTATGACCAACAGATTCAATCCTGCCTTCAATATGGCCACCATACGGCAGGCATTCACAGAAGCCGTCGAAAGAGGTAAGTAAAACCTTGCGTTTGCTTCATCATCTCAAATGCAACTGACTTACTTGTTTTTGTTGTTCGCCCACACGCAGTCAGAATGCCAACGCCTACACGACTGCGTGATCTTATCCGGCAGATACGAGCCGCCCGTACCGCGGCCGAGGAGCGCGCCGTGGTTAACAAAGAGTGCGCCTACATACGCAGCACATTCCGCGAGGAGGATTCCGTCTGGCGGTGAGTGGGCCATTATTACAATTACATTAGTTAAACGACTCAATAATTTTAACCCGGTTTAATTTTTTTTTTTTTTGCAGTTGTCGGAACATTGCCAAGCTGCTGTATATACACATGCTCGGCTATCCGGCACACTTTGGCCAGCTCGAATGCCTCAAACTGACGGCCAGCACGCGTTTTACAGATAAACGTATTGGCTACCTGGGTGCCATGCTGCTGCTGGATGAGCGCCAGGATGTTCATTTGCTGATCACAAATTGTTTGAAAAAGTAAGCGAAAAATATGCAAAATTTGGCTTGTCAATTTTACTTGCATTAATATTATGATCTGTAGTATGTATGTGTAATTACTTGTGATTGGAATTGAATTGTCTTTTAGCTATAGCTAAGGCTCAGCTAGTCTATTTAACGAGTTGTTCTGGTTGCTCTTGTAATTTGCAGCGATTTGAACAGCTCGACACAGTTTGTGGTTGGATTGGCGCTGTGCACTCTGGGCGCCATTGCATCGCCAGAGATGGCTCGTGATTTGGCCAGCGAGGTGGAGCGCCTCATGAAATCACCTAATACGTATATACGCAAAAAGGCAACACTTTGCGCATTTCGAGTTATTCGCCGCGTGCCCGAACTGATGGAGATATTTTTGCCGGCAACGCGTTCGCTGCTGAGCGAGAAGAATCACGGTGAGTGCGTGTGAAATACTGTAATCAACTTAAAATAAATTTACATTTATATTTACCTGATTTGCTATTGCAGGCATTCTTATTACCGGGGTAACACTCATCACGGAAATGTGCGAGAACAGTGCGGATACGTTGATGCATTTTAAAAAGGTAAGTTGTTGGCCAGTTCAAAGCTGACAGTCACTCAGGCTAACAGGCTGATAGGCTCTTATATCAGCTAACGGTGTTTCATAAGAAAATTAAAAGATAATAGAAAAAAAGGTCTTCAACGGTGCCCAGGCTTCGCTTGCGACCTGCTTCGATCTACCCCCATTTTCAGATATGTGGGCGGCCATATTAGTGTATGTTGTATTATAGTTCTGTTTTATGATTTTGTGCCCTCTTCTGAATTGCGCTTTTTCTTGACGCCTTCTGCGAAATAAATCGTATTTATCTATTTTGTTTCGTTCTTAACGCTTTGCCACCTACTATTTTTGACACCTAACAATATTTTGTAATTACAAATTAACGCTTGTTTGTTTTTGATCGAATACCGCGCAAAACACAAAATGAAATTTGTTGTAATTTGCTTGCCAGGATAGCGGAAATCGAGAGGTATGATGTGATTTGTGCCTTTACTTAGAATTAAACACTATTACTGTTGATTATCTAATTGTTGTTGTTGTCCTTGTCACTCGTTGTTTTGTAACCTCTTCCCCTATACACACTTTGGTATTGTTTTTACACTCTGTTAGGTTAAAAAAATACAGTTTTGAAAAGAGCTTACACTGTGAAGCTTTTCTGGTTGTGTCAATTTCAAAGACAACCAATATTTTGGTTTTTCTTAGTTAAGTTTAGTTTTTGCTGCACTTTCCACCTTCTTTCTTCCTACTCTTTCTTGCACACGCACCAAACACATAACTCGGCTAACTCGGCCGACTCGTTTTCCGCACACATTCACGTTATACTGCTATTCTCTTTCCCTTTTTCTCTCGCTCTCTTTCTCTCTCTCTGTCTCACACACACACACACACATACATATACACATATATATATATATATGCTCATGCACTAAATTCACGTTCTCCGTGTACCTCCTTTTGTCATAGATCGTGCCGAATCTGGTGCGCATTTTAAAGAGCCTTATCTTGGGCGGCTACTCACCCGAGCACGATGTCAGCGGCGTCAGTGATCCGTTCCTGCAGGTGAAAATCCTGCGCTTGCTACGCATTCTCGGCCATAACGATCCGGATGCCTCGGAGGCAATGAACGATATATTGGCGCAAGTGGCCACCAACACGGAAACCAGCAAGAATGTTGGCAACACCATTCTCTATGAGACAGTGTTATCCATTATGGATATACGGTATGGCTAAACCTTATTAAAACATTATTATACGTCCTTATCCTTTAGGATTAACAGTAGCTTGCATCTTTTTTCAATTTCTGTGTGTTGCTTAACCATTTATTTATTTTTCAGTTCGGAGGGCGGTTTGCGAGTCTTGGCTGTGAACATCTTGGGACGCTTTCTACTCAATTCGGACAAGAATATACGATATGTGGCGCTGAACACGCTATTGCGAACGGTACACGCCGATACGTCGGCGGTGCAGCGGCATCGCACCACCATATTGGAGTGCCTCAAGGATCCGGATGTGTCAATAAGGAGGCGAGCAATGGAGCTGTCATTTGCGCTGATCAATGCACAAAATATACGTACAATGACCAAGGAGCTGCTGCTGTTCCTCGAGAAAGCCGATGCCGAGTTCAAGGCTCAATGCAGCTCTGGCATGATACTGGCCGCCGAGCGGTACTCGCCGAATTCACGCTGGCATCTCGATACGCAGTTGAGCGTTTTGATTGCCGCCGGCAATTATGTGCGCGATGATGTGGTCTCCTCCACTATACAGTTGGTGTCCAGCAGTCCCGTGCCGGAGCAAACGTATATCACGAATCGATTCTGGGAATCGCTGCAGGTGGCCAATCACTGTGAGGACAAGCAACCATTGTTGCAGGTCGCCGTCTGGGCCATAGGCGAGTACGGCGATCTCTTCATGTACGGTGTCAACGAGGATGGTGAGTTAATATAACTAAAAGACCCCCACCATACCATATTTAAACTACGTACGGAACGGAAAGGAACAGTTATTGTCCTTGGCTTGTGAAACGCCAAACCCAAAAGATGTTTATAGAATCATGATATTTTCGACCCATATTTACCAGTGCCTAAAAGATAAATCAAAAGCAAAATGATTGCTCATCTTTAAAGAAAATGGTGTGAGCTTTAAAATATTAACCGGTTTCGGATCTGAAAAGTATTTCAAATGTAAGCTCATCTTTTGAACGATAGTTCCAACGTTAGCTGTATTGGTCCGACCGCGTCGACTTTTACATTAGGAAAAGAGACCATATGCATAGTACTATAAATATATGTTTGTACCCCTTAAGCTGAGATATTTACGCACATACACTTAATATGGAGTCGTCTGTTGGAAATACTAAGAATACTTTCTGCAGGGTCGTATCATACAATTGGCAATTAGTTAATCCAATATTGTTTTACTTTTCACAGAGTTTGAGCGTCCCACGGAGAGCGATCTGATCGCTGTGTATCATAAGTTTTTAACCTCTGCTCAAGTGTCCACCACAAGCAAGCAATATGCGCTCATCTCCCTGGCCAAGTTGAGTACGCGCCTGCAGCAGTGCGTAGAGTAAGTGATGTCGTCCCCGGCGTTCTCAATTGTTCAGTTTTCAGTGTTTTGATTGTTTTGTGTTTTTATTTGCAGAGAGATCCAGGCTTTGATTACCTCGTTTGGCAGCCATCTGAATGTGGATCTGCAGCAGCGCGGCGTTGAGTTTACGCAACTATTCGGAAGTTACAAGCACTTGCGTCCACCACTCCTAGAGAAGATGCCAGCCATGCAGATCAGTCGCATCAGTTCGCAGAATGGCGAAAGCGGCGGCTCCTTCGATGACAACAGTCCGGATGTCATGGAGAATGGCATCGAGTTAGGCAGCAGTGGTACGCATCCCTTAATCGAAAGCAATATGAACACAATGGGTGACAATACGGTGAGTGCGATTTGCATTATGCTGTCATGCAGCGATATAACTTCATTTTTGCCTTACCTTATAGAATATCCTGTTGGACTTATTAGGCAGCACAGATTTGTCGGCGGGCGCTAGCGATTTGGCCATGGCCACAGATCTGTCGAATGCGGTGCATAAAAAGAACACACGCAACGCCAACAATGATGTCACGTCCAATGCAACGGTGTCCAATAATCAGGATCTGCTCGATTTGCTCGATCTAGACATGTCGGCGGCATCGACGACAGCCGTCATGGGCGTTAATCTAGCAGCTGATCATAACAGTGCCGCCAACATGAACACTATGCTCGGTGGCCTCGATCTGAGCGGCTTTGGGGGCTTGAACTCAATGCAGCCCAGCAATATACCAACTAACGGCAACGATCTAGCAAGCATGCTGGGTGGCCTGAACCCTGGCGTTGGTGGTGGGCCATCGAACGCTGCTGTGCCGCCCATTGGCGGCGATGTGAATAGCAGCAGTCTGCTGGGTGAACTAAATCCGACAACAGTATCCAACAATGGGACAGTGGTGCGTATGCGCATAAGCGATAACTCTTTCTTTCGCGTACCGATCAATCGAATCAATTAATACTTACAGCCTCTGCAGCGTGCCAAACTGACGGCCCTGGACAAGAATGGACTGGTGGTGCAGTTGTTGCCAGTGCCGGGCAGTGACTGTATGAAGATTTGCATTACAACCACAAATAGCTCAGACAATAAACTGGAACAGTATGTGCTGCAGGTGGGCCTATATTTTGTTGTTGTTTTTTATCCTGTTAGATATTCGAATTTGAGGCTGATTTATTTTTTTTTTTACTTCTTTTGGCCTTAGGCGGCGGTGCAGAAGAGTTTTAAACTGCAAATGCTGACGCCGTCAGACTCTGTGCTGCCTCCAGGTGGCGTCATTACACAAGAAATGCGGGTTGTGGCCACATCCAATGTAAGTTTGTGATAAGCAATTTGCAGTGATTGTGATTAAAACTAATCGTTCATCTCTCTCTTTGGGTAACAGGCTGTGCTGCGCATGCGCCTGCGTATTCAATACACTCTCGATGGTCAGCAGTTCGTGGAGCAGACGGAGGTTAGTGGCTTCCCAGAACAGCAACCATCGAACGAATAAATGTGTGCGTTTGAAGCAAGCGTAGCAAACGTTGCCTAAAGTCTAAAGACACTCCCGCACATACACTCCCATACACACACAGACATACACACAGATACACACACCCACGCATACATACAAACGGAGCACAGCTAAAAACATTGGATGGCACACACGCATATATTGTAAAATAAGTTAATACACACACATACAGACATTCAATCATATAGAAGGACGTCAGCACAGCGAGTGTGCCGTGAATGAAGAATTGGGCAACATCAGCATCGCACAGCGTTGCCAGACTGCCGTGGCGTCTGGTAGACGTGTGTGCTCCTAACCAGTTGCTATAAAAATACACAAAGCATAATTTATAATTTATATAGTATATATATGTGTACCTAATTCCCCGATGATTTTTTTTTTTATCAAAACGTGTCAGCGTTCGTGTATGCAATTGATTACTATTACTATTATTAACTTTATTATTATTATTACTACTATTTGCCTTCTTGTGCGTGTAATAGTTTTTGTGTAAAAGACAACATTCAGTTTTAATGTAAGACAATAAAGTCATTTAAAAGCGTCAAGCTATATTATATAGCCATTACTCTAAATTGTGAAATTGCAACAATTGAGAATATCAGCAAATGTATTTTATTGTACTTTAACTGACAAACAAACAAACAAACTCAAAAACGCAACTGAAATGTGACAAATTGTGTAAAGCAAAAAGCGCAGCGCATTTATTCAAGCTTAGCATTTCCGAATTGAAAGCAGCAGCTTATCGATAATTTCAATCGATAATTACACGTTCGGTCGTAAATCGATTTAGATTGCAGATAGAGCGCATAGTTATTATTATATAAATGAAACTTAATTTGTTATACGTATGTATTTATGTAATATGTATTAAATCATTTTGTTTAATATAATCAATTAAGTGCAGGCACAATTCTCAGGATTGTGCTGTTATGCTGTGACGACGTCACACAATTGTCGTCGTTGGACCTTGGACAGACAAATATAGTGACCGACACAAACACACGTATACAGACAGAGACAGAAGCGCAGTGTTGGAAGCCGGCACATAAGCTCAGCACACCGTGTGTCCTACAGTTCCACAACCAATGTCCCGATTAATTGTTATTTCCTGTGCGCACGTACTTAAAAGCGATTCAACTGCAACAGCAAATAATAAACTGCAATAGCAGACAGCACTGTGGAAAACTAGATAATTATAATGAATATATATGTGTACATATATATTATATTAATAAAACAAAATATATGACTAAAGAAGCAAACACAACAAAAACTATGCAATTGATAACTGGTAACCTTTAGTTGCGGGTCAATGCGTATTATGTTTAATATTTTGGGGGGAACAAGAGAGCAACATTTATGTACTATTATTATGTATGTATGATTATACAACAAATATAAATATGTCAAGCATCAGAATGATAAAAAATAAAAACAAAACAAAAACAGCAACAACTAATAATAATAATATAAAATCAAGATTAACATATTGTACAATATATTAAATATATTTTTTTTGTATTCATCAAATCTTTGAGCTGAAATAAACACCTTTTTGTTTTATCAAAAGAATGGACGTCCCTTTTTTGCTCTTACTTTTACAATAAGTGTTTTGCTCTGGAATAATGCATTTTGGATACCTGTTCTTCACGCATAGAATAAGAACTGTGTTTCTTGTGTCCAATATTAAACACATACATACATACACCATGAAACCCTACAAAGTACACTTTATTTTCGAAATGAAATCTTGAATTTTTCTTAAGCTGGAACAATTCTAATCAAAAATGCAATGCATATCATTTGTTTCGGTGTTAATACCTCGCTTAACGTCCAAGACTCGTTCCACAAAACTTGTCCGCAATGCGAAATGCCGTATAAGGAATAAAGTATTCTAATACAAATTCATACAAATTCAATGAGATCGGTTCCAAATTTGTTAAATACGTAGTACTGTTTATCATTTAACATGAATTTTATCTTTTTATTTCATTTCAATCATAAATACATAATAAATGCCGTATAATGTACGGCCGTATAACGAGGGATGGGTGCATTCGATTTTGATCACAAAAATGTTGTTGTTTAATTAGTTTGGCAAAGCATAGCGGTGAAGAAATATACAAATATGTGTGATGGTCATCTATTCGTCGTTCTTCTTGTCAGCATCGCCCATCTCAGTCTCCGCCGATTTCGGCTTCCAGAACAATGCAGCACATAACTTGTCACAGTTCAATCCCAGCCCACCGGGAGCTACTTCATCAATCAAGCGTTGAACTTCCTCCACACTGTTATCGTATCCAAAAACACGCATCATAAAGCTCAGCTCGCTGGCAGTTAAATATCCACGTCCGGTCACATCCAATACGTCAAATACATATTGGATTTCCATTCTCTTGACGCTGTTTAAATTCTCCATAGCGATTTCGTAAATTTAAATCTTCTATTATGTAAATATTCTGTCTAAATAAAATATATCTAGCTTTTGCCTGTTACCTTATATCATAGTTTACTAGGATACAAGTCGAAATAAATTTTGTTCTTCTTAAATTTGGATCAAAATTTATAATCATAGCAATCTTTTGTGGATATGTCTAGGTATGTATTTTTGCTTGGGTTCAAAGATGACCCCATAATCCTTGAATGCACTTCGATAGAATCAAAACCTGTTGGGATTTCTGTCTTTAATCATAGTTCAGCCATATTCTTATGGAAGGGCACATATTTTTGAGCACACTAAGAAAAGTAAATCGATTTGCACCATTTCCACCTGTTTCGAATAAAGCATTAAAAGGGACGAGCATCCATGAATCAGTTGCAATAGAAAATTGTCCACAGATCGAACAAATGCTTGCATCTGCTGGAGATCTTTTGACAAACATGATGTTTTAATAATGACCACTAACTGAGCAAGGGGAATCAAAATCGTATTCATAGTTTCCAAGAAAGCAAGGTTATTGTGATTTTAACTCGATTTTGTTCGACCTAAAAATTTGCAAGTGTTCTTAGATGCCCCAATAAACATTGAATGCAGTTCAATAGAGTTGGTCACTGTGACCCTAACACATCAAGTTATTTAAAATTTTTTAGGTATACGGTCAAGATAGAGCTGTTTTTCTGAAAAGAAATTGTCTTCGCCTTTTCTTATGCTAGAAGAACGAGTTAAAATGTTCAATTCCTGATTAAAGCCATTAAAAATGAGCTGATTCCCAAAATAACACATTTACGAAAATATGAAAATATGCATATAAACATTTGTTTCATTTATTAAAATATATTTTCCATCGGTTTTATGTGTGATGCACTCGAAGTCTGTTTTATCTAAGGAAAAAACTCTAAACAATAACCCTTAAGCTTTATGAAAATAAAAAAATCTTATTAAATACATCAAATACATGATCTGTATTCTCTAAATGAAATGCTAATTAATGACACGGTACGCCAAATTAACACAAACGAGAGAGCACGTTGCAGTTGGGCGGAACCGATAGCGAAATACTATGATACCATCATTTGTGTGCAGCCAAGAAATACTGTCAAAGTTTGCCTTATTTGTCGCACTATGGGCATTTATCGGTTTTATGGGCGGAAGTGGGCGTGGCGCAAAAAAATTTGTAGTTCGGGTTTTGAGCTTTCAAATTTCGTGAGATATACGGTGTTATCGATTTACACCAACAGGTGTATCGGTTTAGATAGGCGGAGTGGGTGTGGCGATCCAATTTTTTATCGATCTCTTGGGGGAGTTACCAGTAACATACTTTCAAAATTTGGCGACTCTAGCTTACAAATAATGAAAGATATTCGCATTTTAAATTTCTAGGCACGAAGTTCCTGGGGGCGGCGGTTGCGGGCGCGGTCCATAAAATGATATGCCAATCCTTGGAGGAGGTTACCAGCAAATTACCTTCCAAGTTTGATTACTCTATCTTTAAAATTGTGGGAGATATACGGATCTATCGATTTACACTTTCCGAAATATCGGCATTGTCAATTATGGGCGCAGGTGTGGGCGTGGCAACACAAATTTGTTATCGGTTCTTAAAGGCGTCAACCAGTAATATACCTACCAGATTTGACGTTCCCAACTCAAAAACTGTGGAAGATATAGCCATTTAAAAGTTTTATGGGAGGGGGCTGGGGGCGTCAGAAGTGGGCGTGTCATATGCCGATCCTTGAAGTACATCGCCAACAACCTACAAACCAAAATTGGTGACTTTATCCATAAAATTGTGGGAGATATGTGGCTTTATCGATTAGCGAAAATCGATTTTATCGATTTTCTAGCTCCCTAGTGGACGTAGGACTAAGACCTTGACACTTTAATATTTAAGGGTTGTTTCCAGTCTGTGTTCTAAGTTTCAAGTCTCTATCTCTATGGGTGTCGGAGAAACCCGTGTTCATACAGATGGACAGATGGACAGACGGACAGACAGTGTGACGGACATTGCACAAACTCTATAGTATATTGGTATCATAGTAAGACAAACGAGAGAGAACGTTGCAGTCGGGCGGAACCGACTGTGAAATACTTTGATACCATAAATTTTGTGTAGCCAAGAAATACTGTCCACGTTAGCCTTTAAAATTGCAATAGATATAAGATAGTAACCCCCTTCGAAGTTTTTAAACTGTAGCTCTTAAATTACGGGAGATATGGATTTTTTTTTGGAGGCATCGGAGGTGGGCGTGCCGATCTTTAAAGGACATCGCCAACAACCCACCAACCAATTTTGGTGACTATTGCCTAAAAATTGTGGTTGATTTGTGGGCTTATCGATTCGCGAATATCGATTTTATCCATTTCCTAGCTCCCTTGTGGGCGTAGCACTCCAATTATAGCGCTTTATCTATGTGGAGCACAGACAAGAATATGTTCCAAGTTTAAAGTCTCTGTCTCTAAGGGTGTCGAAAAAAGTTACGTAAATACAGACGAACAAACGGTATGACGGACATTGCACAAACCCAATATACTATGAGACCTTTGGTATCAAAGTATAAAAAGAGAAAGTTCAAAGTTGGGCGTAAACGACTGCTTATGCTTTATTACCAATAAGTAATCAGATTACAGATGTCTTAGAACATGGTAGGTCTAGGCAAGAAATTTCGATATTTGATGGAGATTTCTAGTAATCTGTACTTCAAGTTTGGCTTTGTTGTGAGCGAAAAAAAAAATGTTGAAGGAGTTTCCTAGTAATCTAGCTTTCAAGTTTGGTAATCTTAGCTCTAAAATTGAGGAAGATGTAAGCTTCTGAGACTTTTAGGGCGGGTGGGGGCGTGACCGAAAGAAATATTAGGGGATTAATCTTAGATCTTGGAGAATTCGAAGGAGGTTACCAGCAGGCTTGGCGGCTTGATGGTCGTAAGCGTTGAGTATTTGCATTCTATGTGCTAAAGCTCATTGTATCGCTCACATCAATCAGTCGCGGGCTCGAATCTCGCTGGAGGCATGGATGTTTGTTGTTTGTTTAGTCCAGTAATAGTCCGTTCTGCCTCCTTTTCTTTCTTATATTATATTCCGTCTAAATCTATATCCGCACTGCATCAGATTGTTAGGGCCGAAGTTCCTGGGATCGGTGGATGTGGTCTGAAAATGTATATGTTGATATTTGAAGGACGTCACCAGCAAGTTAATCCATGTTTCGTGACTCTATGTTTAAAATTTTATTTTAATTTATACTAAAAGGCAAATTTGATTGCTCTAAGTCAAAAACTGCGGAACATATAGACATTTCCGATGTTTAGGAGGCCAATTTTGGAAACGCGCGCACAGACCAGCATATGTTCCAAGTTTCAAGGTTCTTCCTTTAAGGGACCGAAAAAAGTTGCGTTCATACAGACGGCATACACTTAAGGTAGATTATAAAAAAGGCATACAAAATAAACATTTCTCGGAACTGGTTCGACAAATTCACTGTGACAGAAGCTCAACGGCTGAGTTTTAAGTTAACGTACGTCTAGTAGACTCTTAACTACTTACCTGCATGTGTATACTTACTACAAGTTCACCAATAAATCCGCCCCGTGATTGATTGTCAGTTTGTAATGAAGTGATATATGATATCTATATAATTATATATATATACATACGTATGTATACGAGTGCTATTAAAAAATCAGGCATCAGAGCTTTAGGGGACAGCCGATTGAGAGCTGCAGCTGCTGCTGCTTGGCAAACGCTTAAGGCAGATTAACAATGACACATGCCCTTCATATACCAAAGCCCAATCTGATTGTCTTTTAATAAGACAAGCCTGAAAATCAAGTGTAACGCAAAGCGAATTAGATGAAATCTCTGAGTATACAATGCTGCTGCTGCTGCTGTTGCTGCTGCTGCTGCTGCTGCTGCTACTGCTGCTACTGCTGCTGCGGCTGTGCCCCGTATCAACATGTTACCGCCCGTCACAGCTGTCAATTGCAATGGCAGCACCCATAGCCGGGAGAGCCAGCCAACCTAGTTGAATATCAGCTCATCATCATCTCCATATCTACCCAGACAGCTGTGACGGGGCAAAAGCTTCAACAGCGAGCGCCTCGGAACACGCCAGCTGTCGTCGGCTAACCTCATCGTTGTCGTCGTCGTCTTTAGCTCTCACGAGTTCTCCGCATGTAACCTCTGGTAAGGTTAAATGTGAGCGCCGCGTTCGCGAATTGTGCCACACTAAGAGCAGGCAGCATCATCATCATCATCATCAAGAGCAAGGCAAAAGGCAAAGGCTGCCCCATTGTGTTGTGCCTGTTGTTGCTTTTGCTGTTGCCGTCGCTGCCTGTTTCCTGCCCATTGTGAGCGAGGCGGGGCGAGGCGCCGACGCACTGCAAAGCTATTGGGATATGGATACGTTTTATCCTTTGCATCGAACCAAACGCTGACTTCGCAGCCTTCGAACATGTTTGGCCTTGTCACGTGCAACCCACCCAGCTACAGCTCTGTCTTTCATATTTGTCTGTCTGTCTGTGAGAGTGTGTTTGTTTGTTTGTGGCACAGCTATAAACAGTATAAGCATCTCTGTGTGTACTACATACAATATATTTATATATATATGTATTTATGTGTGTATATGTGAGTATATTGTGTGTGTATGTGTGTGTGTATCTGTATCTATGGCAGCGGGACTGTGTGTGTTGTATATCAATCGCCCTTTGGGCGGCTGCCTGTTCCCGACTCCGCCCCGCCCTAGCACTTCAGGCAGCCAAATACACCTACTGCTGCCGCCTCCCCCCTTCTCCTAAAACAGAGCCTTTAGCGTTGAGAAAGCGACGCAGTTGAAGCATCTACAAAACAAAACAAAAAAAAAAGAAGTAATTTTGTGCAACTATGCGACCCTTGGCCAAAAAATTGTAATGAGAAACCTTTTATGGCACAAACACATGCTCGCTTTTTGTCTTCTTGTGCTTGTTCTTGCTACTGTTCAAGTGCTGCTGCTTCTAGCGGATTCCTCCTCCTCCTAGATCTAATGTTTGTAGAAGTTCGCTTGCTTTGAGTTCTGTAGTCTAATTTTATTTTTTTGTTGCCTTTTCTGCATCTTGTTCTCTTGTGTTTTGTCTACTTAAAGTTTATAATTTGTGTTGTTTGTTAATGTTGTAATACAATATGTTTGTAGGTACGCTCTATATGCTTTTCGGTTTTTTTTCAAGTTGAATTTTACTTTTTAATTTTTTATTTTTTGACTTTATATATTAATATCATCATTTATTTTGTTAAAAAAAAATTAATAAAAAAGCAACAGCACAATACAAACAAAATGAAATGAAATCAAATTGAGTGTTTTTAGTGTTTTTTTTTCTTTTGTTTTTCTTGTTTTAGCAGGTGCTTTTTTTTTCCTTGTATGTTGATAAAAGACGTAGTGTGGGAGAAGAGCCCATTGGGCATGAAAATCCCAAGCATCAGGCATCGAATTGCCCATAACATTGTAATTGCTTTTTGATAAATGAAGCACGCGCTGCACAGCTGACAGCGACAACAACGACAACAACGACAACAGCAACAACAGCAACAACAGCAACAACAACAACAACATCGAGAACAAACAAACAGAGTAAAATCTAAAGCCATAGAGGAGGAGTTGGAGGAAGAGGAGGAGGATGAAGATGGTTGTCGCATAAGACGACTCACTCAAGTTTTGCCCCCGAGAGCAGATCGGAGAGCTGGGGCCACGCACTCGGCGAGACAATTTAAAATGTTGAAAAATGCTCAGCTAATTGGCAGTTGACAGCATTGAGAGCATGGGAATGGAAATGGAAATAGGTATGGGATGCGAATGGGTATTTGTATGGGTGAGACCAAGGTGCCGAGGGATGCCGGGTGGTGTGCCGAGGGACCATATAAATTTAATTTGGTTTATAAAAAGTGCTTGAGAACAACGAGTAGAATGACGAGCAAAGTTAAAAGCCAAGTGCCCAGCCAGCCAAACCGACTAACAAATGCCAGCCAAATGCTTCATAGTCGACGTTACAGCACCAGAAAGATACGAGAGAGATATAGAGAGAGACAGAGAGTGAGCGAGCAAGCGAGCGGAAGAAAGAGAGAGAGAGAGAGAGAGCGACTCCGAGCGCCCTTGTAGGTGAAGCCAACCCCTTGGTTAACTCCAAATGGAACTTGAGATAATGCAACTTGAGATTTTGCTTGGTGCCATGTTGTCATATCTTAAGCCTCCCCCCAACATGGTATCTATTTTTTGTAATTTTCGCTGTTGCTTTTTCTTATGCTTTCTTTGTATTGAAATTCAAAACAAATCCTCAAGTGGGTAAAATGTGTAACAATGTTGAGGCTGTGTGGTAACGGCATCTTAAGATAAAAATAAAAGTGTTACATTGTTAAACAAATCATGTAATTGCGTCGAGATTTTACAAAAAGAAGAAGAAGAAGAGCTTACATGCCATATGAGCTTAGAGAATTTTGGAATGTTTGTGCAGCATTTTGAAAGGAAATGCCGACATGGTTACCATAAGATAACCACACACACAATGTATACATAAATATGTACAAATCTGTTTGCTGCTTAAATAAATAGAAATCCGTTTAAGCATCCGAAAACTGTCAAAGCGCTTCGGAGATCAACATCCATTAAAAAACTATTATGGCCTAATTAAGACAACGCGTCAACGTTGAATTTATGACGAAAACGCTGGTGCTCCAAGAAAGTTGGGTTAAGTTGGGTTAACAGCCAAATTATTCATACACAAAAGAATAGTGACAATATTCCAAAAAGCACTCACACGAATATGTACATAAATGTATAAATGCATAAAAGTATGTAAATGTAAATTGTGTTGCAACACAATAAGTGGGGCTGTGGCACAGTCGAATCCCAGCTCTATAAGTAGGTAAAGCAGGGGGAGAAACGAATCCAATTGGATAAGGGACCCACACACCCCAAACAAAAGCTGCTTCTCTGCTTTTTTTTATCGTTGGCATATTTTGCGGCTCCAATTTATATGGTAAGTGGTTATCCATTTTGTTTTTATCAACATCCATGCCACACCGCAAAAAAATCGATGAGTTTACTAGTTGGACACCATGCGCTATGTAAAGCATATATACAAATATATTCCCATGCCAACCCAAATCAAATCGACTAAAACTCCAAGTGCTGCGGAATAACAATTCAAATTATATATTTACATAATAGAATCAAAATAATAATAAACAATAAAGTTTGTCATTAACACATTAAATCTAGAACCAAAAAAAAACATGAAAAATAAATTATCGTTAAGTAATTAATTTGAATAATTACAATATTGAGACAAGAGAAAAGAAAGATTTTTACACATATCCTTATGTATGTAAGTTAGTAATTTCGGTGTGCACCGAATCTTGTATGCTCTTTTCCGGCTATTTAGTTGATTCTTATGTATTGCATATGTTTATTGACAAGCTATTATTAATCTAAGCATCAGACTTAACGAAAGTGTTTTTTTTTTTGTTTGTTTTGTCTTCTTCTAACTACTGTTGGCTACACATATTTGTATGTATGTAGTTGTACGTTAATATTTGTATATGTGTGGGTGTAAGTGTTGTGTTTACAGTTTTTGTTATCTAGTTCGTTTAGTCTATATGCCGCACTCTTTCGTAATATCTATCTATAGCTATAGTTGAGCGTATTAAGGCTGATTTCGATTTGGCAGCCTTTGTGGGAATTACATTTGCACAATTGAACGCTATGTGTATATATGTATTGTATTGTATGTATTGTATGTATGTCAGTCACAAAAAAATAATAATCTTAACACAAAGAACATAAACATAGACAGACAAAAACACAACAACTTGAAGTTGGTCCGATTTTTAAAAGCATTAAATTGCTAGTCTTAGCTAATATATTACTACTGACATGTAGTTGATTATCATAAAGATATAGATGTGTGAATGTAAATGTATGTGTGTATATATCAGACAAACAGATAGAACAGATTATGTTTAATATGGATCCAGATGATTTCATAGCCTCTTCTGCTATTACTGCCACTTAAACTGTATAGGATACTTTGACCAGGAAAAGAGCTTGATAAGACAATATATGTATATGCATATGTATGTATGTGTGTGCATAGATTTAACAAAAAAGGAAAGAAAAAAAAAATACTATAAACAATTAAATTCCTTATTTCAATGACGCTTAAATATTTACAGGCATTTTGCGTAGCGAAGCTTTTTTAACTTTTTTTTTTGTTGCTGAGATGCTCAAGTACCTTTTTCATTTCCTTTACACATATGAAATTTAGGTTTGCTTATTTATTTTTTTTTTTTTTGATTTGTTTTTTGTTAATGCATTTTAGCTAGGTATAAACATTCAAAAAATTTTAAAAATATTTCGTTTTGATTTTAAATTTGTTATTTTTTGTTGTTCATACATACATATACATATATATATATATATATATATATATATATATATATATATATATATATATATATTATATAGACGACGAATTGAAAACGACATGCGATCTTTAAGATTTGTTAGTTTTTTTTAAGTTTTAATAAAGCGACGCGACGAGAAAAAAATTGTATGTTGCATAAAAATTTGTAGCAATTTGTTGCATTTAGTTTGGTGTATGTAGTTGTTTGGCCAAGGCCCCTAGATTATGTCTAAATACTTGCATCTGTATATAGTATATGCAATATATGTATGTATATATAACTATGATATATGTATATATAGTGTACGCGTAAATTTATATATATATAGTTTATATATATTATGACTGTTGTTTGGCCTAAATACTAAAAAGGTAAAACTTAAACGATACGTTTTGAGCGAACTTTTTTTTTCATCTTTTGTTTTGTTTTGTTTTGTTGTTATTTCTTGACTTAATGTGAGATATTTGCTTTTGATAAAATACCTATGTTATGACATATGTATATGGAGAAGCATATCTGTAGTTGTTATAGATATATATGTGTGTGTGTTTGTCTGTGTGTGGATGTGTGTTGGTGTGTGTGTATGTTATGTACAATTTGGGTGCAGAATATCACATAGTCAGACATATACGACTACAAGTTCTCTCATTTAGTTCACTTTGCTTTCCTCTTTCCTCGTTCTTCCTTTTTCTAGGTTTGTGCCGAGCGCCTACACATGGAGCGTTGAGTTATCTATGGAAAGACGGGAGCGACGTCCGCTTAGCAGAGAGTCAGTGTCCGCGTCGCAATCAGTTGGCCGCTTGCGTTGCGGACGCATCAAGAGGAACATGACCAACAGTGCCAGGAAGAAGGCCAACGCACCAAATGCCGGATAGACAACACCACTCAGCTGACTGGCCGTGGGCAGTGCACTGATGATGTACACTCGGTCCGTGGGTCTAGCACGTTGCACTGTTGTTGTTGCTGCTGTTGTTGTTATTGCTGCAACTGATGTCGCTGCAACTGATTGAGATACGGATAGGGGCAGCAGACTGCTTGCTGTCTCGGACAGCAGCTGATGTGTGTCCACATTGAGCTTCAGTGAGCGTCGCATCTGGCCCGTAAGCTGTAAGGGAGAACAGAGAACAAGGACGAGTGTGTAACAATATTCTTTCGGCCAACAATCCAAGTGTGTGTGTGTGTGTGTGTGTGTGTGTTTGTACGGAGCAGGTTGAGTTACTCGGTTACACTTACCTTGTGCTTGCAGGTGACCTGTATGTTATAGACCGTATCCGGCCAGAGTGATAGCTCGGCTCGTGCGGTGTCTGTTAGCAGGTTGCCCATCAGCCCACCGCCGGACACCTCCCAAGTGATCAGGCATTGACGAGATGCATTCGCAATCAGCTCGTCCCAGCCGATGTCGGTGAGGACCAAAGCGCCCTGTCGCTGGGCATGATGGACGCGCAGCTCAAAGGGCGCCAATTGCCTTTGGCAGTTTTGCCAGCACTGTGTGTTGGACAGAGGGGTGTGTACGGACGGGGTTAGAGACGGTCAGGTGACGTTTGGTGCAAAAGGGCAGCATACAAACAGCAACACCATACATACATTGCTTTAAGTGTCGCTGGGTACATAGAAATTGGTGTGGAGAGAGGAGCAGGTGCGGAGTCGCCACTTTGTTGGCCACAAATTGGCAACGCAATTTCGACAGCCGCCCGCAGCAATCAACAGCAACAGTGTTTAACCCATTAATGTGCCCACCGTCCAAAATTACGCACACCGAAAATGAACATTCATTCGCCAAAGCAATCAATTCAATAACTCTACTTATTGCTGCTTTTATCGTGTCTGCTTAAGCACACCAAATAGGTTAAAAATCAATTTTGGGCAGTTCTGAATTGTCACGTTTTGTCAGCGCCCGTTAACTACATTTGAATTGATTTATTTGGATGGATTTTCAAATTTTGTAATTCCACCTAATAGAACAACTGTACTTTAGTGAATATTGTCTCTCTTTGTAAATGTGCTTTTGGTGTTTTTACAAAAAAAAAGAAAATATTTATTAATCAAGTGAATTAAATTAAAACCGAAATGGAAAGTATTTTTAAAGCAGCTTGTTTACCTATTCAAAAAATGATGTTAACTTTAGTCTTAGCCGAATAAGGGCTTTAAGTACTTTCCTGAGAATAAATAAATTGAAACCTACATAAAATGAATTCAATACGTTAAAAGCTGATCTGCTTCAGTTACAAACAGCACAATAAACTTTAAAACTCTTTTAAGGCACACTGTAGCTTGAACAAATTTCTCATTGGGGGCACGCTTATGGGTTAACGGAGTGTGGGGTGTGTGGGTCGCAATAACAATTATTAACTGTTGCTGGACTGTTTAGATAGCTATGGCTTAGGGCTATTCGGGCTGCTGTTATCGCTTCTCTACTCATCATTATTAAGTAATGGGATGGGGAGGGGTGTGGTGGGGTGGGGTGGGGATGTTTTGCCATAGGCATGTACTTACGTTTCTGCAATCAACGAAATCCGTGCAATAATGCCAATCCTTCGCAAACTGCAAACACAAAGAAAGAAAGAAGAGCAGTGTGAGAGAGAGAGAGAGAAAGAGAGATGGAGAGATGGAGCGTGGGGAAAAGAAGAACAGTGTGTCGCAAGCAAAAAAGTTAGTTAGTGGGCGTGGCCTAATCGAATTTTAAGTAAGCTAGAAAAAGTAATCAGGCACAGCGCCGCAGGCAACAACGCTCTGTCGACCGAGGAGGACAACGCCAAGTATCCCAGCATAGCTCAGAATCTCATCCCAGCCATTATCAACAATAGACGCAAATTTGTAACTGTAATATAAAAGGCCTGACTGTAGAAAAAAAAGAAGAAAGAAACGACCACAAATATACGACTAGCTGGGCTAGTATATATATATCAATATGTATATATGTGAATGTGTGTGTGCTTGTGTTTGTATAAATGACCGCAAAGCTGTATGGCGAATTGAAATTTTCACGCTGTCGACAGGAGATGAAACTGTGGACTAACTGGATGACTGCGACTGCGACTGCGACTGTGACTGTAACTGCGACTGCGACTGCCTGCTTAGCCTTTGTCAACTGTCGTTTTAGTTACGCAGCAGCGACAGCTGTACCAACGAACATCCTGCCTTGTCCCTTGTCCCTTGTCCCTGTCCGTTGTCCGTTGTTCGTTGTCCCTTGTCCGTTTCGTTTATGAATGAGCACGCAGACAAATGAATGAATGTGCTGATGCGAACTGAGTCGGAGATGGAAGATGGAAAATGAAAGATGGAAGAGAGCAACATCGACTTCGACTGTGACTCGGACTCTGACTCTGACTGTGACTGTGACTGAGATGGCGAGCATCATGCAGCAGCAACAACAGCAGCAGCAGCAGCAGCAGCACTTTGTCATCATTACACAATAAGGCGGCCAGATAAACGAGCATGGTAAAAGGAAAATCGCAAAGACAACATATTTTCCGCTCAATTGAATTTTTGGCCTTTGCGAAACAACTTGGGCGATAAGTAACAACAATAAGGCCGCAAATGAACGAATAGATGGATGAATGAATGAATGAATGAATGAATGAGTGAGTGAGTGAATGAATGGCCCAGGCAATATCAATTAGAGATGGCAGCGTGATTTCATTGACCCAGTCTAAATCGAATCATTATCATTGTCGTTATCGTAATTGTTACTGTAATTGTAATTGTAATTGGAATTGGAATATATGCCATATGTGTTCAAATGAATTGTCATGATTTAATCAACATAATATATGTATATATTAATAAGACTATTGAAGGCAAATGAAAAATATTGAGTGTTAATTGTTATATATACAGTGGCTAAAAGCTCATTTCGTGCACTGTCTAGCAACAATTTTAATTGCCAGCCATAAAGTAATTATTAATTATTTTTCAAAAATTCCAAAGACCGATGACAGGTACATTTATTAACCACCAAAATTAATATATGACCATAACAAAGTATGGATTTTCCACCTGCTAGGTAGGGTTGTGTAAAAAAGTACCTCTATTTATGGTAAAAGGTTATTTCGAACAGTTACATTATGGACACCTGGGTGCCACAAAACCCGGATTTTTTTTACCTTTTTTCGGTATAAATAGATCAAACCTTTGTAGGCAGTTTAGTTATAACCTGCATCATGGGTGCAACAAGCCAACAAGGACTTTGGCAAACGGACCACCATTGATCAACGGAAACTCATCCTGGAACACTTCAAAATCGGATATTCACATTGCCAAATAGCTAAAATGGTCAATCTAAATACTGCAACTGTATTCTACATCATTTGGAGTTTCGTCGACGAAGATTGGATGGAGGGCGATAGCGGAATGGCACCAAACTAGATTTTCAACGAGCAGGACGAGCCGAGGATCATCAAGAAAACAAGGGGACATCTTAAGATATCGGCTCAAAAACTGACTCAATAGGTGCAGGATGAAATAAGGAAAAAGTTCAGTGTGGAAACTGTGCTCCAGGTTTTGCGCAAGGCCCGAGTACCTCGGAAAGAGCAATTTATAAAAGCAAAAAATAGATGGTCTAGGATGATGTTCGCCAAAATCCACTTGGGCAAGGATTTGGAGTTCTGGAACACAGTCATATTTGAATATGAGTACAAATTCTACATTTTTGGCCGGACGGAGGGAATTATGTGTGGCGACAGCGCAATACTGAGCTGAATCCCAAACACTTAAAGGCAACAGTCAAGCATGTCGGAGGAAGTGTCCTGGTATGGGCGTCTATCTCGGCAGTTAATGTCGGAAATTTGGTGATAATTGAAACAACAATGGACAAATTGGTGTACTTGCAAATTGCCGAGGAACTGGGAATCCGACGTACTTTCCGGTTCTACCAGGACAACGACCCCAAGCATAAGTTCGGAATACAGTCCTGGCTTAGAACAAACTGCCCCTACATGATAATTCTACCGGCCCAGTCTCCAGATTTAACTGTCATTGAAAATTTGTGGGCTCTGCTGGAAAATAACATCCGCAATCACAACATATTCAGCAAACAAGATCTGAAGAATGCTCTGCTGGAGGAGTGGAACAAGATCAGCCCAGAAATTACCCGAAAGCTGGTATCTTCCATGAATAATAGGTTAAGGGAAGTTGTTGAGGCTAAAGTATATCATACTAAGTATTAATATCCTTATTTAAGCTTTTATACGCCAAATATTTAACTTTTTTTAAGACTGTTCGAAATAAAATTTTATATGTATTTTGAATATGTTTTTAGTTTTTGACTAATTTTAATTAATTAATTAATATTTTAATAAAAACTCTAATTTCTTCTTTTTTAAATGTGATATAACATTAAACAAATTGGCATTCAAGCATTTTGCGTTTTTTTCCGTGTTGAAACTTATATTTATTTAAATATATACATATATTGTTTTATTATAGTTTTGCAAAACTGTAGTTAACTACCAAATTAAAAAGTGCACTGCTGAACTTTTCCGATTTGTCGCTTTATTTAATAGGTTTATCTAATAGATTTATTACAGATACCCATCCGTAGCTTCACTGCAAAATGGTCGTAAATCGTGACTCGTGAGTCACGCGATCATCTTTCGTTGGCAATGAGAACCAAACGCAGCGCACGCTCAATGAAAACGCTGAGCAGGCAGTCCAGGAGTCCTGTTCAGTCGACATACTGACGACCCATTTCTTACCGTGTCATCCCATCCCTTCCACCTACCCCTGTTCACACATTTAGTTAAATGTCTTGTGGCCTACCTGGCATAGTTGTTGGCCCATATAAATTAAACGCAGGCAGCGGACAACTTTAATATGCAATTGGAGAACGCTTCACACCCAGCCAGGCCCGGCCACATAAATTACCCATCCAGGTCAGTTTTGAACAGTTTTATGAGCTGCCGTCTCAGCAACCAATGCCAATGGCCTATTGCCCAAATGGACAGTGGCCAGAGAACAGTGGCACGTAGCCGCCAAATGCTGCGCTTGTCAATTATTGAAGCCCTGTCGAAACAGATTCCACCACCAGCCAAAAGAATACGTGCTGGGCATACGCATCTGGCATTACGTATTCGACTGAGACGGGGACGTAGACGATTTCTTACGACACACAGACACACACTAGTACACACGTATAACCACCCCACCCCAACAACCCTCTGAAAAAATTCAAAGGAACAAAGTCTTTGGATGCTGCCAACTTTTATGGTGTTAATTTGGCGCTGATTGAGCGACGTTCGTGGGCGGTTGGACTGTGCCAGGGATTAGATCCGGACTGGCGTGAAATTAGCCTCAGTGCATACAGCGGCAGGGGCAGCAGTGGCATCCCTTTGAATGCAGGGGACAACCCCTAAGGGTCAATGGATTGCATTTGTTACGCCAGATGGATCACGAAACAAAATCAAGTTGTTCATAAGGGAAGAACGCCATCGATTCCCAAAATGAATTTAAAAAATAAATTGAAGTCCCCACTTTTGATTTAAAATACCAAAAAGGGCTTAAGTGCGTTCGCAAGCAATTTAAACAATTGTCAATCAATGTTCGTTATCACTTAAAAGGGAAAGTTCAACATGTATAAACTCAAATAAGATGATATATCAATTTAAATTCCAAGCGAAACATTTTGAATTTTACGTATAGACCAATTTCGAATTAAAAGTGCAACAAAAATGTAAAAATTGCATCAGTTTTGGATGAAGCAGTAATCTAGACTACAACATTAGTCCATGAAGACATGCCACATAAATTAAAAATTTGCTTTGACAGAGACGTATGTCTCCAAAAAAATATTTCTTACGTAATCAATCTCACATCTTAACTAAGCCGAAGATGAAAAGGCGATTTAACATTTGTAATGTTAGCGCAAGAAGCTAAAGTCTTTAATTTATAGCACTAGTCACTAGTTATGAATTAACTAGAAGGCTACAATTTTCTACAGATAGGAACTATGCTTTAATATTCCAAGTTTATCGAGCAAAGGCTTGCGACAGTTTACCTTATCTAATTGTGGAAATCACGTTATTTTCCAATGCTATGAGAATGTTCTACAATGGTGTTTTTATACTTAGATACCGAAGGCATCAAATCGAATAAATCGATATTCGATAAGACTGATATTCGCTAATCGATAAAGCTACATTTCACCCACAATTTTAAGCCCACAATTTTTCAAGGATATTGCTTGGTTGTTATCAATGTCCTTGAAAGATCGGCCCACCTCCGACGCCCCCAGGCCCCCGCCCCTAAAACTTTTAAATGTATGTTACTGGTAGCCGCCTTTAAGAGCCGAGTGTTAAGAGTGACCAAACTTTGATTATAACTTGCTCGAAACCTTCTCCAGGGATAGGTATATAACTTTTTGAACCACGCGCACTCCCGCCCCCAAAACCATTAAAAGCCTATATTTCCCGCAACTTAAGAGCTTTAGTTACCAAACGTGGAACATATATTACTAAGATCGTACTCCAACAATTTTTTGGCCACGCCCACTCTGCCTAAAAATTCCAAGCTTCGAAGGAGTTGAAAGACAAATTCGGACAGTATTTCTTTGCTACACACCTGCTCTTTGCTATTTGTTATCCGCTGGAATAACTTATGGTATCAAAGTATTTCGCAGTCGGTTACGTCCGACTGCAAGTTTCTCTCTTGTTTTTACTGATTATATTGTTGCCTTCCAAATGGATGCAAATGGTTTAGATTATATGTTTGAAATACTTCTGGCTTCTTTTTATAGTCATTTAATTGAATAAGTTTGTAGACTTAATCATCAATCCCTTCAGCGGTACTCACGCCTCAAACTATTTTTTTTTGTTTTTTTTTTTTTTTTTGGAACCACACACAATTGAGACTTGCCTTACCTGATCCCCTCCCCATCACAGCACTGCCTAATCTCTATTAGAAGCGCTATGACTGGCATGGACCACCCAGCTGACATTGTCAACTGACAGCGGCAGCAGCTACCTGAGAAGCCCCGACAACGACGGCGACTGCGACAGCGATGTCAGCGAGCAGATAAAGGCGGGCAGCCACATTAAAAATAAAAGAACGTTTTCCCATTGCCTATTGCCGACCTCATCCCCTTCCCCAATCCTCTTCCCTTTCCTTGTACTGTTTTGTATTTAGCTCTGTCTGTGCCCATTGTCATTGCCGTATTGGACACTTAGAGTTGTACCAAGTCGTTCCGAGCGAGTCGTTCGTTTGAGCAAATCTTCAAATATTGTTCAAATAATAGATACATTAGCAGCATAGCATTATTATGAAAACCTTTTCTAATTTGAATAACTGAGCTGAACTACGCTGAACTGAACTGGACTCGAGTGATCTACGACTAACTCCGATGAGAGTTCGTTCAGTAAACAAAAATGAGCTACTGACTTGAACTAGAAAGTGCAACTCTACAAGTTTGTCTTGGCTGCACAGCTCTAACCTTGAAGTTGGGCTCAGAGAGAGAGAGAGAGAAAGAAAGAGCGAGTGAGAAAGAGGGAGTGAGAGAGAGAGAAAGAGAGTAACCTCTCTTGCTCAGTTAAGCGTTGTTGTTGTATACAAGTGTCCATCAAGTGCGACTCTTATCTTTAGTGGCCCGACCGGGGCTTACCTGCTGATAGCAGCTTTGGCGGCATCTGGTTAGCTGCTTGCTGCCGAATAGCGTTGTTGCTGCTGATGATGCTGACGCTGCTGCATCTGTGTCCGCGTTCGCATCCTTCGGTGACTGGGCCACAGCTAGGAGTAGAACTAGTGCAATTGACTGAAACATTCTTCTTCTTATTATTGTTCTTGTTATTCTTCTTCTTCGTTTGCTTGCAATTTGAAGTGCGCGTGGGCGTTCTGGGCGAGGGCGTAGCCGAGGAGCGTGGGCGTGGATGTTAATGTAAACGTACGCCTGGGGCGTGTTTCACAGATTGATTAATTGATTGATTTTGTTTGTTTATTTTTGTATCAAGTGCTGATTTTGTTGTTGTTGGTATTGTTCTTGTTCCTGTTGTTGTTGTTGTTGCTGTTTGGTAAGGTCCATAATTCGCGACGACTGTGACGACACCGACGTCAACGCTGACGTCGGCTGCATTTAGTGA
Source organism: Drosophila mimica (assembly GCA_037043585.1). Classification (NCBI taxonomy): domain Eukaryota; kingdom Metazoa; phylum Arthropoda; class Insecta; order Diptera; family Drosophilidae; genus Drosophila; species Drosophila mimica. The sequence continues at coordinate 76,110 of JBAMBE010000469.1, read as the reverse complement.
AGTAGCGCACTCAGCGCGTTTTATTGTGTGTATTGTATTTCTGTTGTTTGTTTTGCAGTTTTTGTTGTTCTTGTGTGTGTGTGTGTGTGTGATTTGGCGACTGCCTATTGTGGCAACAACAACAACAACAACAATAACTGAACTAAATCGAAAAGCTTTAGCTCGCACATGCTGAGCTTGATACACGCCGAAAGCGAAAGAGCGAGAGGAAAACTGTCACAAGCGCCTGGCTTTTTTCGTTATGTTTGTTTGTTTGTTTATGATTTAGTTATTGGTTAGTTAGTTTGTTGAACAACAGCAACATGAAGAAGAAAAACGTGTGCCATGGAGCTGAGTACAGTGGCTGCGCACCTTGTTTGTGAGTTATATTTGTGGGATATCTGGTAAGTTGGCAGTGGGCACCCTAACAAAAAGCACAAACAAACGACACACGACAACAATAAATAAAACGTGCACACACACAACACAAGAGGAGCAGCCAGCAGAAGAAGAGCGGCAACGAAAAAACAACACACAAAAAAATAACAACACCAGCGGCTAGGCGACAAACGACTGCGACGGCGACGGCGACGGCAACAACGGCGACTGCGAATATAAAAATGGCAGAGGGCGAAGGCAAAACCAACCAACTTCGTCGAGGATAAATGCTGCACTAACGGAAAACGAAAACTGAACCAGAACCAGGCTGCGAGATAACACACAAGTACACACGCACACACACACAGCGCGCAGCCACAGACACATGAACAACATACAGCAACGTTCGGAGAGCAGAGTAAAGGGCTGCTCCACTCGCAGCTGCTTTAGCTAGAAAATGGCTACATTTTAGCTATTATCTTCTATTGGTAACGTTATGTTTATATTTACAATTTTCTAATTCCATGTCAAGTGAATTATTTATGTTTTTATAATATATATTTTTATTATGTATGTATTTATTATGTAAGCGATGCCAAATTGATTAATAGTATTGCTTCTATTATATTATTTAAAATAATAATGGTTTGATATTTTTAAATCGCTTATTATAAATTATTCAAGTTGCTCAGTTCACTATTTGAACTAATACAGTTGTCTTAAACTTTATATAGGCATTTTTAAAATTTATAACAACGCGTGTAACTTAAAAATAAAATATAAATTTCAAGTTTTAGCTACATTGGTTATGATTGTTTAGCCTTTTTCAGCAAGTTTTGCTAGCGAGACAACGGCAAGATTTTACAGCACTAGCCGCACATACTTGAAAGGGGCGTCAGTCAGTGGTTGTTGCTCGAACACGAGATCCAACACCGAACGCGAACATGTTTGAAATGAAATTTGAATTGCATTAGTTATGCGAGCGTGCTCGTGACTTTAATCGTATACAAAAGCAACAATAACCAAATCAAATATTAATTAATGTTATAGTGTACAAAATAACTAAAAATAAACATATGATGTCAATTTAAAATTATGCTAATAAATGTTAAGCAACACAGTGAGATTGTCGTCCACGTGTAAAGTCGTGCTCGTGCTCGAGCCGATTCGTGCTCTTTGAATTGAGAACCAGGCGCCAGATCTAAATTGCATGAGCACGGCAAAAAGTCGGAGTTAAAGTTGGGCCAACGTAGTCACGGAGTCTGTGGTGGTTGGTTGGTTGCTCGCTTCGCCCAGTTGGGTTGACTTTGATGATGATATTGTTGGGGTGGTGGCACACCGGGTCTAAGGATTTAGCTTTGTCTATGGGCTGTGGCAATGGCTTTGACTTCGGTGGTGCTGGTGGTGGTGGTGATGGCCCGGCTTCAATGTCCCGGCATCGCGCGCGTGCATGCAGATGAATCAAAGCAGCCGCTGATTATAGCAACAATATGGAAATGCCGCTACCTCTCTCCACTGCCGCTCTAGTCTGCCCTGGGGTTATATAAGGGCATTGTTTATTTATATGCCTTGCACATGTGCTTATATGTGAATGTGTGTACTGTATGTGTATATGTGTGTGAGTGTGTGTGTTTGGTTTTTATAACTTCCATTTGCTAAAGCATAGTAAATTCTTTCAAAGCGTGTACTACATTTATTATTTAAGCCACGCTGTTCTCACTCTCTCTTTCGCCCAGTGTTCCTCCCCTTGCACCCAGCACTACCCTCCCGCTGCCTTCCTTGTATGCACATTGTTCTAGCCACAGCTCATCGTTTGTGTGTCTGTCTGTCTGTCTCTTTGACTGCTGGTGTATTAGCTGCCCCTTTACACCACCCCCCCCCCACCACGCCCTCTCCCCTCATTCCATCCCCCTGCAGCAGCAGCAAAGGCAGCGACAATAAGAAGAGCCTGCTTTATTTGCATATTTTGACTTTTATGCGGCAAAAATATTACTTGCTGCGCTGCTGCCAGTAAACAAACAGCCCCTATACACCCTACTCCACCACCCCTCCTACTCTACCAACAGGTCACCCCTGCCAAAAACAAGGCAACGTTAATAAAAACGGCAGAGTACATAAAAAAAAACCAAAAAACACATAAAAAATGAAAACGGCAAAAATTAAGGCAAAAAACTTTTTTCCATTTGGCATGCTGCCCTCACACGCGCGGAACCCTCCCCCACCCCACCCCTCATTCCCTACCCTCCAGCAACTTCTTTGCACCACCATACAACAGCTATATTTGTATGTACATTTCTTATATAAGTCGTCTGCAAAGTTTAAAATTTGGGGCCTGACTTATAGCTTCATTGCAACATGTTGCATGTTTGAAATTGGCAAAACGAAAGAAACAACAACATACATAGATCAGTTATCTAAGCATGCAAGGCACAAAAGTCTGACACACTCATAAATACTTGTAAAACGGCTTACATAGGGCTCACATAAATTGTTATTAAGTTTTATGCGCCAAAAAAAATATATTTAAATACATTGACCATATTATTCTGTACATATGTATGTACATATGTGTACAGTGACCACTCGCAATAGGGAACTATCAGCAATACATCATTGAATAGTTTATGGCGTTCTTCTCGAAGAAAGAACAACTATTCTGCGGCTTACAAGCGCTCACTTATTATAAACTTGAAGGATATGTCTACCATACCACAAAGTATATATATATTATTCTGGATCAGCATCATTTGACGAGTCGAAGTAGTCATAGTAAACATGTGAATTTCGCAATCGTTGACTGCATCAATATTAAATCCGTGAAACACGACATAACCTTTCCTTGGCTTATTTGTGATTTATGTTCTCGTTATACCCTTAACCCATTAAAAATGGGGAAAAAGGGTATAATGGTTTTGTGCAAATGTATGTAACGGGCAGAAGGAAGCATCTCCGACCCCATAAAGTATATATGTATATTCTTGATCAGGATTAACAGCCGAGTCGATATAGCCCTGTCCGTCTGTCTGTCCGTCCGTTCGTCCGTCTGTATGACCACGCGGATCTTAGAGACTATAAGAGCTGGCGACTTCAAATTTGGAATATAAGATCGCGTGTACCAGGCGCAGATCAAGTTTGCTTTATCTTATCGATAGCTACCTCAGTTTCTCAATCATCGAATTATCGTCTGTATGTAAGTATGTTTAGCCATCCAGTTCGGGCCAGTTCGGGCTTGTGAGTAAAAATACTCTGTAAGACATGCACTTGCAGAACTGAACATTTGAGAGTAAAGGGAAATTTGCCAATAAAACTAGAATATATTTAACAATTGGGTTAAGGGTATATCGTAGTCGTGCTAACTCCACCAAAGCGTCTTACTTGTTTTCTGTTGGATAGTTACGAATACTTTTTGAGTTGGTCTCTCATATCAAATGATATATGCAAATACAAATACCGCATTTAATTCAAATTAGTAGTTTCAGAACGGACATATTTTCTAACATATGTTATATTGTTGCCAAACTTATGTGCTCCTCTCTCTCCGGGGGGCCCCCTCCCCATATATAAAGATTATGGGAAGAAAAAAGACCACAACAAAAAAAAAGTACTTTGAAATTTATGCGCCCATTGCGAGCCATTTTGTAGTGCAGAACTTTTTAAAACAAAATTCCATTTTGCGGCTACCGCAATTGACTTTGTCGTTGCGGATGCCCCAACTGTAATCCAACCCCTCCAAAACCCCAACCCCGACCGCTATATGCTATGGTCATAGAGAGATGCGGGCCAAATGTCCGACTTATTAAAAGCCGTTTTACACTAATACTAATTCATGGCAAGCCGGTTGTCATTTGTTTTAGTTTGATTTACGCATTTTGGAAGCATGCGGCAAAGTTGGAATTGCAACTGGGACTGGGACTGGGACTGGGTCTGGGACGGGGACTGAGAGTTGGACTGAGAGTGGGACTGACACCAGCTGCATCTGGGCAAATGGAGAGCTTCCGGCTAGTGGCATATTCCCCAGGGTGATAAGTTGAAATGACGCACAATGAGCATATCCGGTGCTTGCAAGGGGTGGGCTGTGGCGCAAAGGGATGCATGGGAATGAGCAATGAGCAACAATGAAAACATTACAAGAACAACAAAAAAAAGGGGTTAGGAACACAAAAGAAGACCAAAGTCAAGCAATTCTCTATCTTTCTCTCACTCTCTCCCTCTCTATTTATGTGCGTCTCTCTCTCTCTCTCTCTCTCTCTCTCTCTCACTCTGTTTGCCCAAGATAAAAGGCAAACTATCGCCAAAGGGGCAGCTGAGAGAATAAAGTGAACCCATTAAAAAATTTGAAATTCTTCAAAATTAGCACTCAAACCGTGTAAGATCGAAACGACAAAGGAATTGCAACAAAAAAAAAAACTCTACAGAATAATAAATGGAATTTTTGAACTTTCGGTTCAAATGCTTAAATCTGCAAGAATAAGCCCCTCAGATTGCTTTGGTTGCTTGAGATCAACTACGAGATACCCGAAACTCAGCTTTCAAATATAATATAGTCTTATTGACAAGTTTCTATTCAAAAAGTTTTGCATACTCAAAGAATTTTAAGATCGATATAACTATAATTTAAAACTGAAAGTTTGTGCAGTAAATCAATAATATATATACATATATTAGCTTTAAAATTGGGGCTTTTATTGTGAAACGGGGCAGTTATCGATCCGAGAAATTATATTCAAAATTTAACGTGTTTGACTCAGCTGGTGATTCCGATCAGGAATATATACGCTTTTTGAGGTCGGAGATAGCTTTCTCTGCTGCTGTTACATACTTTTGCACAAAAACATTATACCCTTTTTACCCATTCAGGAATCTGCATATATACACAAAAAAAAAAAAAAAACCGGCATTCATTTCATTTCATTGATGGAAACGGCAATGGCGATGGCGATGGTTCCTTCTTACTTGCCACATGGGCCGCAAATAAATTTGTCGTCGTTTGCCGTTTGCCCGAAATAGAGCAATTTGCATTATCCGCATTCGAGCAGATTTCGCTTAATGAATTGCGCACAACTTGCCAAGATATTTCTTCTTTTAGAATGCATCTCAAAAATTAAATACAAAGAATTAAGAATTCAATTGTCATCACACCGAATACTGCATTTTCTTTAAGCCACAAATTTTGCAGCTTATATTATCCAGTTTACAAAATAATGATTTCCACAAAATTTAAATACATTTCGAATACTCAAAGAATTAAGTACCGCTAGTTCGATAGGCGATTTTATCATATTAGAAACCCATGTCACCAACTTTTTTTTCCTTTTTTTTATTTCTTTTCAGGTAATTTTTGTTAGAAAATGTTCGGTTAATGTTGATATCAGGTGACTGAGCAATCGACTTTATTACACGGAAATAATTCCATGTGTGCCAAATTCTGTCAAATTCCAACGAATGCTTGGGATCGATGTGCTGGCTAAATCGAAACTGTCTTAAACTTAAAAAGTACAAAGTGCATGAGCAACAACAAGTAAAGTAGACTCTGAGTCTCTAGTGTATGAACAAGATACAATACATATGTACATGTATGTATGTACATATGTACATTGTATGTCTGCGTCTGCCACTTTGTCTAAAACACATTATGCGCCCATATCGTGCACATCTAAAGCTGATTCCGATTCCAATTTCGAATCCGTATCTGAAGGGGTGTCACTGTCGTCTTCCCTCTGTATCTGTAATCGGAATGTGCTCATGTTCATCTGCCGTGGCGCGAGTGGACTCGCTGACTGGTTGGCTGGGTTTTTGGGATGCCCCATCTTCATTCGTAATGTTAATACAAAATAGCATTTGCATTCATGCCGTTGCGGCTGCTGTTGTTTCCCTACCCCTCCCTGGCGCACTACGCACTAACCACACTGCAGCACCAACAGCTGTGCTGATTCGCAATTTTTCGTTGTCAAACCAAAAAAAAAAAAAAATTATAAAAATGGCCCATAACTCATATCACCGTTGTGTTCATTAAATGTGAACTGACTCTGGCTGGTCACCCGTCTGGTCCTGGTGCTTCTACTGCTGCTCTACCCTGCTCCTTGTACTGTTGCTGCTACTGCTGCTGATGTTGCACCAGTTCTACCAGTTTTACATTTGATTGTCTATGTGCACATATGGTCAGCTCATTGTGTAGTCGCTTATATTGCCATTATCATCATCATGTAGCGATTAATGCGTCTCTTCTATTCAGATGTAAATATATGTATGTGTGTATGTGAGTATGTGTGTTTGCGTGCCACATCTTTCACAGCACACGTTGCCGACACTTTTTCATTGTGGTAGGGTGGGTGCGAAATTGTTTTGGGACGTGCAACTCCTGCCACACTTATTGCTATTTGTCCGTCGTGGTGGTTTTCATACCAAAATGTATATATAGCACATAATACTGAACGCTTCAAGGCATTAACGCGTTTTACTCTCGCAAGGGGGGCGTAGTGGGTTAAGCCTAAGCTCAAGCTGAAGTGCAGCAGCTTCATCAAAATGTCATAGGGCCATCATTATATAAATTAGAAACATAGCCTGAAGCAGTTGCGGGCCAGGCTGGAGGGTAAGTCAATTCACAATATGTGGCGGCATTTTTGTTCTTGATTAATGAATAAATGAATTACAAATTTCAGCAGTGAGCATCCCACTCATAGTAATATTTCTATGTATACGGTTCTTTAAGTAACATAACTTTCCTATTCAATTAGGAAATCTATTCACGCAATATATCTTATTTTCCTTCAAATTTGTGTAGCCTTAGCTCTAAAATTGCAGAAGATAGAAGCTATTGAAATTTTGGGGGGCGAACGTGTCTTAGTAATCTACGTGATTGGGAATTTTGAGTTATTAAATTGTGGGAGATATAGACTAAGTTTTATTATGTACCTACATCAGTCTAGTCCGCTCGCTACTGTGTTAGTTGTTTGGATGTTGTTCCTCAACAAAATTTATCTTGGAAATTTCGTTTTGCAATTATTCCATTCTCGTTCGCTTGTTAGACCCCGATCACATTAACTTAGCACTTCATCCCCATTCATGTCATAGTAGACTATCCACTATATCCTTAGATAACAAGTGTGTACATTGTGAATTTATTATATTTTGTCGGCCAACAATAAATTCTCTAATATATGTAATATATTAACTATTATTTAGTTATCGTAAAGTTTACAAAAACAATTTTTTTTATTTTATTGTCTGCTAAAGTGTGCATCACTGATGCGCAAATGGGCATCACTGTTGCACGCATTTCTCATCACTGATGCCTTGAGGATTAAGGATAATTCTCTCTCTTAAAAGATGGTCTAACATTCGATCTCCACACCGTATCGAGCTATTCCAGATTTTTTAAGGTTGTTACTAGCAATATTCATTTCGTGTTTGGTGACTTTAGCTTTCAAATTGTTTCGGAGATATGCGCACTTCAGACTTCTAGGCCGACGCTCCTGAGGCGGCGGGGTTGGGCTTTGTTTGAAATGTATATTCCGATCTTTGAGGAAGTTACCAGCAAATTACCTTCCAAGTTAGTCACTCAAATTTGTGCGAGATATGTGGAGTTATCGACTTATCGATTTCCGAAATATCGGCATTGGCGGTTATGGGTGCAGGTGCGGTCGTGGCTATCAAAACTTGTTCCCAGTACGGCCATCTGCCAGTAATACAGCTACCAAATTTGACGACACAGGGACTGGTCTGAGACTGATGGGAGATATTTGGGCAGATGGACTTGCGATTATGGATCTTATCGATTTTGTAGCCTCCAAGTCGACGTTAAAAAATCGTATTAAAATTATAATTATTTTGTAAGCCTTATATAAATGAAATCATTTCTTATAAATTTATACTCACACATTTTGACAGTGAATATTCCAATATATAATTTCAAATCTTATCTTGACCCGCCATTGCGATAACTTATAATCGAAAATGTGACTCTGCGATAAGTTATGTCACAACAATATCGATGAGTATCGATGCCAAATATACATATGGTAACGCTTGGCGTGCGTTCATTTTTCTGCCAATAGTGTTTCTGATTGTTAGTGCCTGCAAATAATATTTTAGGAGCGATTGTTAAAAGTAGTGTGTTACTTATAGGTTTGACATTATGCATATTGTAAGTGAGCAACTCTATAATAAGCACTGTAAGTAAAGAAACATCACAGCGCTCCTCAAAGAGCGTCCCGGACGAAATAAACGCTTTTCGTGAGGCCACTGTGATTTTGTAAGTGCATTTCGGCGTGTGTATGTGTGCGTGTGCGTGTGTGTGTGTACGTGCATATTTGTCTATTTCTCCTCTTCTCGAGTGCAAATCAGTGCAAGCAAAAGCATAGATACAACAAAGTGTCACCGAAAACGCTCAAAAAGGAGGTGACATTCCACTCCCCAAGTGAAGGACAGGTAATTTTAGTTGTCGGCGTCATTGTTTTGTTTTAGAGATGGGTGTATGTCGAATTTTATTCAACAAGGATACGCAACATGGCATGGCAAATCCACAAAATGCAAAAACATTAAATATACACAGTAAACATCAATTACTAACATCGCTAAAAGTTCTGACATGTATGTACATATGTACGCATATATGTATGTTTATTTTTTTGATGTGTCAAACAGCTGTTGCCATTTAGATGATGTGCTCAAACGTAAATAACGTGTGCTAAATTAACTACACATTTAGCACACTATTAATATACAATTTATTACTTAATTTAAACGGCATCAAGAGGATCTAGCAGAATGCAAGAACCATTTTTTTTTTTTTTTTTTTGTAGAGAAGTTTTTGCAAGTCATAATTACTTGCGATAAGTCGATAATAATCGGTCCATATTACATAGATTCGTGTATGATATGTAGATCCTTGTTGAATCGTGTGTGTTAACTGTCGTGACACGCGCCTATCTCTGCATCTTAGAAATTGAGAAATCAATCGCTGACCTTTTGCAGATTTGTCCACATCTGATATGAACTTTTTAACTGGCGAGCCCGTTCCGCCCGGCTTCGAGGATGAAATGTCACGAACGGCGGTCATACAGAAGCTGATTGAGAGTCACAAAGGCGGCAGCCTCATCGGCACCGAGTATGTTGTCGAACTGCACGAGGATGGCCATAAGCATCCCGATTATTTTTGTGTGCTATGCAACACGTGCAACGATTCCCAATCCATATTTGTCCACTGGACATCATTGACGCATCGCACCAACTATCTGAAGACACACTATCATAAGGCCTTCGAGCTGCTGCAGAAGCTGCGGCGCTCCTCTGGCAATTCCAACGAACTTATGTTCGAATGCACTAACAAGTTGGTCCAACATATCGAGACGCATTTCGGGCACAACACGCAAATCTTGGCCGTTGCTGGCGATTATTTTCGTCGTAGTAAAGCAAAAATTTGTTCACAGGTACGAGATAAGTTTCATCTTGATGAATGCGCTAGACCTGATTTCGTGGCCGAGGTACGCCAAATGATTCTCGAGTCCAAGTCGACGGGAACACTGAAAGTTACGCTTAACTTAAATAAAGGTAATGCCGAGCCAATTTCCCTGGATGCCATTTCCAGTGATGACGATGAGAATTTTGCCACACTAATGGGTCAGCAGCTGCAGCATCAGCAGTCTTCGGGCAAAAAGTCAAGAAAAAAGCAGGCCGAACAGCAGCCGGCATATCGTGCCATTAATCGCTCACCGCCTGCAGCCAACGAGAAGGGTAACCAGGCAAGCGGTATCAAGCCAACAATGGGAGCTGGGCTGGGCATTAAGCAGCAGTTGCCTACGCCCAAGGAGCTGTCGTTACAGGCCTCGCAAATTGCGCAGGAGCGTTACCGTTGGGAGAAGTTTCGCTGCCTGCTGGAGCTACAATTGAAACAGCTGCGCGATGAGACGGAAACATATGAAACTAATCCGGAGAAGCATCCCGACTATTCTGAAGAGTGGAAACTGTTTTGGAATCGACGCTACAAGCAGCTGCAGGAGGAGAAGAAATGCGATCCAAATAGCTATGACTACAAGCCCGAATGGATTAGCTATTGGAATGGCCGACGCGTGGAGCTCTTCAACATTTCTGTCAACAAGATCAAAAAGGAGCTCAAGGAGAAATTCAAACTGGGCGACGAAGACGAAGAGAACACGAAGGAGCTAATGGAACGCTATAAAATACGCATCAACAGTCCCAAAATCACTACCGGTGATCCACATACATCCGCTGCCGCCGGCGCAGCCGCCGTCTCATCCTCGACGAATGCCGCTGTGCGCCGCAAGCCCAACTATCGCGGACCCAATAATCGTAGCGGCAACGATGCCACCACCGTCGGGCCAGATGCTGTGATCAACATCAGCGATGATGATCAGCAGGCACCGAGTAAACGCTCGGCTCGTCCAACTCGCCGTCCACCGTATGGCCGCTCATTGTCTCGCTCGTTGTCACCAAAGCGTGCACGGCGACCGGTGTCATCACGCATGAGTCAGCCCTCGCGGTCTCGCTCCTCAGGGGCCTCACGGCGCCGACAGCGTTCGCACTCCAGATCGCGCTCGTCACATCGGCGCAGCTCGCGCTCGCCATATAGCCGCGGTCGTGACAGGTCGCGCGGCCACGACGATTACGGTGAGCGCGATCGGGAGAGGGACAGAGAGAGGAAACGTGAACGCGATAGGGGGCGCGATAGAAACGATGATTACAACAGGGAGCGTGGCGATAGTTATACGCGTTCCTCGCGCACCTACGAGCCTTTGGAGACGTTCCGTGTGCTCGATTCACGCTCGTATCCGGAATACAGTCAGCCCGCCGGCGGTCAACGTTCCTCATCGCCAACAAGTACCAGTGTGACAGGTGCGGCAAACAAAGATCCGGAACCTATTGAAGAGGTGGTCGAAGGTCCACTGACCGTGGTTAGTGTGCTGCGCATGCTATCTGCCTTGGAGGATCAGTTGGGCAGCCTCGGACCCAAAACGCTTAATTTGCTTAGCAAGGCACTGGCCATGGAGAAGATCAAGCCGAATGCCGCCGATGATCTACTATTGAATGAGGACAATTGTGTGCTGCTGGAGACCACCAAGGAGAAGCTAAAGGGCATTCTCATTGCGGAAGTGCTCGACGATCCACAAAAAGTGCGCGTTGTGAAGAAGTTAATCAGCAATATTGCGACCATCATCTGCCAAGCCACAAGAAAAAGTAAGTGCAACACAATACAAACTAAAAAGATTTGCAACTTTACAGATCCTAGACCGAGTCCAATGCATATATAAAGATATTGATATAAATATATATATGTTAGGGTAAGTATTTGTCTGTATATGTTGGTTGGAATCGGGCGCTCCGACATCTGTGAAAATTTTGGTCGTTTATTTGTGATAAGGATCCAATGAACAAAGAAAACTAATGGCATCCCGTATCCGCAATCCTTGTCCTACTTGGGACCAGTTGCCATCCTTGATCCTGTCACAAATATACTTAATGGTAAGGATATGCGATCTGTTTGATCTCTTCGATACTTCCTTCCTTCATTGTGTGTGCATTTGAGTTCAATATACGGTTCAGAGCTCGTACTTTTTATTCCGCTTCGTGCTTTCGCGTGTTATCTATCTTGTCTTACAAATTACCCAATCTTTTCGCAATACGTGTACTTTATCCACAATAAAAATGCTGCTTAAAATGCCGACCTACATTTTAGCTAATTTACTCTTTAGGATGTAAGACTTCGGCATAAGGGCTGAATTTTGGGTAAGGCTAGAAGTCGACGTATGACTTTTAAGTACACTTTTTATCATATCGTTAAATGAAAATTTGAAATGAGAAAATGTTGTCAAAAGCGTTTGAGTAAATACAATTATATATGTACATATTCCGCTTGTTGACCTTCTTGTAATTCCTTTTAATGTGAAATTGTAATTTAAATTTATGACCATCTGGGGAGTACTATTATTTATGATCCAATTACTTTTGTGAAAATCGCACTTGAAAGTACCGTTTAAAATATTTTAAAATATATACAATATTTTCTACATATAATAAAAATGTTTCCAACTACAACTCTCAATTCTCTAATCTACCAAAAACAGAGTTATCAAGTTGTCGGTTCGTGATTTTTTTTTATCCGGTTTTTTTTCTGTAATGCTTTTTTTTATTACATTTAACTGTGGGTTCAGCGTCCCCAGGTGATAGTTTTGTGCAAAAGTGCCGAAAATAATGGAGATACCACAAAAAGAATATAAAAAAAATATTAAAATAACAATATATATACAAATAAACGCATGCGTGTCGTCCTGGTTAAGTGACCACTATCCAGCAGCTGGAAGCGCCGCATTCTTCACTCTTTTGAATTGTATGTAATCCTTGTCGTATGTAATTGCTTTCATTTTAGATTGAGTACAATATCAATCAATTGTGAAAATAAATTAATTAATGTCGTTTATTGTGTTGCTCCTTCCTTCCATCTTCCCCCCTCTAAAATACACATACACACACACACACACCCAGATGAAGAAGAGTCGACACAGAATGATCCCAAGCTCGTCGAAATGACCAAGAAGAAGAAGGAGTTCCAGTTACCCTTCGACCGGCAGCTCGTATCCTCGAAATTGGCAAGCGCACTGATCGGGAACGGCGTGGATGATTTAAATACAGAGGATATGAACCGGCTGCTGCAATTTTTTACGCTGCTGGTGAGGACGAATCATACGCAACGCCAGACCGATCGTAACAGCGTCCTTAACTTTGCCGAGTTCCCGCTTCGCCTGGGACTTGAGAGCAGTGCGACAAATGATGAGGACGATACTGTTGCTGGTCACGATCTGGACATTGAAATTGACTTAGCTGAACTGATCAAGGAGGTGGAGCAACAGCTTGCCGCCAAGGATTCGAGCACCAATGTTGCACCCAAGGCCAGCAGCATCAGCGATGGCATGGAATCCCTAACAGATTCCGATTTGCAGACGCTGCTGCAGAACTTTAAGTTTCTCTCCAATGAGGAGCAGGTGCATCTCATCGGCTATCTCCGCAAACTGGAGAAACTCGATCCGCCCCGTGTAGAACGTTTGCGCAAATATGTTAACATTGCTGAGCTAAGCAGCGACGGTGAATCGTGCAGCGATTATCTATCGCGTGTCCTTGCCATCGGGCGTCCGCCTGGCAACAATCACGAGCGTGTGCAACGTGGTCCTTCCAACTCACGTCTGGCCAGCGTATCGTCGGCACCCACATCGTCAGCGGTGGCCGTGGCGGCAATGCATCGCAACGAATCGAGCAACGAACGCGAACAGTCAGCGCCAGCGAAGCTGCAACGACGTCCCGCTATGCGCAACTCACCGAATTTTATGCTGGACGATGATGACGATGATGATTACAATTTCGATGATCTGGTGCTGAAGGCCAAGGATTCAAATGGCAAGAAATCCATAATGATGGGCAGCAATCTGCCCATTCAGACGGCATCTGCGTCACCCAATTCGTTGACCTTTAAGCCGACGTCGCCAAAGATCTCGCTCAAGGACACAGAGAATATAATTGCCAATCTAATGGGTACACTGGCCAGCAACAGCAAGCAGGCAACAAGCGCAGCCAAAACACAGCAGCAGCAACAACAACACCAACAACAACAGCAGCATCAGCAGCAACTACGCAATGTGCAAAATCGCCCACAACAACAACAACAACACCATCAGCAGCAACAACTGCCATCATTTGGAACCAATAATGGTGGTAGCAATTATTATAATTATGGTACCGATCAAATGTCGAACGGTCCGTCTGGGTATCCGGGCGTTCTGCCACAGCAGACGCAACAACCACAACAGCAACCGCAGCCTCCCTACAACATGGGCAATTTTAATGCCTATGGTCCACCCATGGGGCCCACTGGTGGCTACGGTGGTCAAATGAATTCCTGCTGGGCCAATGGACCGCCGCAATCATATAGTAATAATCAGCAGAACTATATGCCGTCGCAGCAGCAGCAACATCAGCCGTACTACAACAACGTATATCAATGAAAAACAATAAAGTAACTATGTCTGAAATAAACTAAAAGAACCCCTATTCCTAAGTCCTTTAGCTGTGACAGCCAAGAGTGACATGTTGCATAGATTTGATTTTAAAGAAGATACTTCAAACGCTGTTTTTTTTTTTCATTTCTGTACACAAATGTCATTTCAGAAAATAATAAAAAAAATCAATAAATCGGAGTATTTTATATCTATGAATACAATGATTCAAGACAAATTGTATAATGTTTCAACGGTTCTAACGGAGTCCATCAGCCCACATTTGAATTTAATAGGTTGTTAAACCATCCATTTCCTACAAATAAATCGCAAGTACTAGATCTGTATGATGCATAATGATACAAGTTCCTTATTTGTTGCTACAATATAAGGATCATCATCATAAATCAGGTGGAAAATTGCTATTGCTATTGCTATAGTTTTTTGGGGAAAACAAAATAGTTTTCTGCACATAAGCAATTCAATTTGACCAATTCTTTCCATACTATTAACTTTGCGCATCATGCTGATCAAGAATATGTAAGTCTATATATGGGGTCGGATATGTCTCAAAGGATATAGAATTTTTTGTCCATAATATGCATTTTATATTCAAATGGGAACCAAGTATGGAAACTTGTAAATTGTGAAAGTGTAAGGCTAACTAGCTATAATTTGAATATTTTTAATTTATTATTTTAACAAATAAACATGCCAACAATCAGAATCTTGCATGCTGTGACATGCCAACAATGCCTATGTCACTGTAGTAATCGTATTCTAACGAAATTATAAATATTGGTATTGACCAGTCAATTGTGGCTGTAGGGCAGTTGCAAAAAATCAACTAATTGCCCCTTAAAGATTTTTCCCAATTCCAGTTGGAGCAGCTGATGCAAGGATTCGCCGCTGTGCTTATAGATCCATTCGCCAGCATCTGTGCCTCCGGCAACATAATCGAACCGTTTAGGACCGCTTGTGGGTGAGCTGAGCCAAATCTGTTTGTTGGGCGTCTGTCGATTGATCACATAGATGCCGTTCGCTGGGCCCAGATTCACAGTAAGCACACCATCCTGCAAAGTTAAGCACACCGTTTGTTGGCATGATGTAACGCAGATGCAAAATTGAAGGCGAATCATTCTACTTACACCGTAGGCCACATCGCTGCCGGCAAGATCTGTGGCATTTTCGGTCAGCTCTTCAATGTAATCGTAGAGTGCATCCAACGTTTGTGAGCAGACACGGTCATAGGTGACGCTATCTAGCAAGGATTCCGGCTCTGTTATGCTGCTACAGAATCTGCTTATTGGTTTTCTCAATATTGGACTGGTGCTGCTAACAATAGTCACATTGTTTAGATAAGTCCTAATTGCATTGACACTTCTTTGACGATTTCTGTATACAACTTTTTCAGCAACTCGCAAATAAATACGCGCTCGATTCATCTTTCAATCCAAATTGTTAGTTATTTACATTCGACTGCGTGCAACCAGAGTTGCCAACGAGCTGCATGTGAGGTTTCAGCTGACCCTGTTGTGTGTGAGTTGCCAGCTTGACAAATAAATGATAAAACACCATGTTAATTTAGAAGTTCACAAAAATATCTATTTATTTCATTTAGCACATAACAAATTTTTAATTATATAAACTATAATAAATTATCGTCAAAATACAATATTTTGTGGTCTCTATTATTATTTTTTTTTTTTTTGGGCGCGCTTACGACACATTTAGTGTTGCAATGCGTATCGAGTATCGCTTCACCAAAATCTATCGAGCGATTGTTGTGACGCGTTGTGTGTCATCGCCAATTTTCACTACAGAGAAAAACTTATCAACGGCGTCCGCGTGAATTTGATACATTTACATATATACATACTTTAGTTTTTACTTGAAATATATATAATCAATTTGTGTTTGAACGAAAAAGGGTGAAGAATAAAAATCTACATTTATGTTACTGAACATGGCGTTGCCCAGCAACTACAAGCAAATCGCGCCAACTGGGCCGGCGACTCCTTTACCCAACGTCGGTGGGGGAGGAGGTGGTGGCGGCGGTAGCGGCGGCAGCCGATCACGTTCCTCAGGCGGCGGAGCTGCTGGCGATCGTAATAAGGATCAAACGCCAATATTTACGCACAGCAACTATGGCAATCCAGCGTTCACGCCCCAGAAAGTGACCAAATCGTCGAGCAGTAAAACGCAAAGCGACTCCCGCTTGCCAAAGCCACCGAAGCCGCCAGAGAAACCGATTTTACCATATATGCGGTATTCAAAGCGTGTGTGGGACAGCGTCAAGGCACAGCATCCGGAGCTAAAACTTTGGGAGCTGGGAAAAAAGATTGGCGCCATGTGGAAGCAGCTGGGCGATGAGGATAAAACCGAATATATTGATGAGTATGACGTGGAGAAACTTGAGTATGAGAAGGCATTGAAGGCGCACCATCAGACGCCCGCCTATCAGGCCTACATTTCGGCCAAATCGAAGGTCAAACCCGAAATAACCGATGTTCATGAAACGCCATCGCGTGGCGGCGGCAGCAAGAGTCAACACGAGCGTCGCATCGACATCCAGCCGGCCGAGGATGAGGATGATCTGGACGAGGGGTATACGGCCAAGCATATGGCGTATGCACGCTACTTACGGAATCATCGTCTCATCAACGAGATCTTCTCGGAGGCGGTAGTGCCCGATGTACGATCCGTGGTAACCACACAGCGGATGCAGGTGCTCAAGCGTCAGGTTAGCTCGCTAACCATGCACCAAACGAAACTGGAGGCCGAGCTGCAGCAGATGGAGGAAAAATTCGAGGCGAAAAAGCAGCGTATGCTTGAGTCCAGCGATGCATTCCAGGAGGAGCTCAAGCGCCACTGCAAACCAGCTGTGGATGAAGACACATTTCAAAAAATGGTGCATCGCATGTATGAGGACATTAAACGCGATCGGCAACGCATTGAGGATGCACCCAATCGCTCCAAGGAGGATACACCACAGCCGCCACCGCAACAGCAGCCGGCGGCGCCAGAGGCGAGTGCTGCACCCAAACCAGAGGCGGCCAAGCAACCAGTTGTTGTCGCTGCACCGCCACCGCCTCCGCCGGCACAGCCACAAGCACCACCACCAGCGACGCCAGTGCATGAGCTGGCAAGCAAAACGGATCCAGAGCCCATGGATATTGAGCCATCGGCGAAGCTATCTGTGCCGCCGCCACCGCCGCCTTCAACAAAGCTCCACGACAAACTGGAACTAATTGAGCCCATGAAGGATCCCCTAAAATCAACGGCGGCGCCAATGATCGCTTTGTCTGGCAAGCAAGCAAGCACGGCCACGGTAACAACTCCAACAGCAACGCCACCGCCCTCGCTAACCAACGAGCCGCCAGCAACAACGCTAACTCCGCCGCCAACGCAGCAGCAACCACTAGCAGCGTCCGCAGCAGCAGCAACGTCAACAGCGCCACAAATGCATCCAACACACCCGCATGTAGTTGCAGGAGGAGGAGGGGCGCAGGCTACGGCGCCGCCACCACCACCACAATCACCTGGGCAGTCGCATCCATCGATGCCACCGCATCAGCCGCAGCAACAGCCACCACCTGGTGGCATGCCCGGCCTGCCGCCACCTTTGCCGCACATGGGCTATGCAAACTATGGTGGGCCACCCGGTACTGGACCTGGTCCTGGTCAGCACTCACACTCGCATTCACACTCGCACACGCACACGCACTACTATCAGCCCCAATATGGTCATGGGCCGCACTCGCGACCCCATTCGCAGCCCTATTATCCCCACCTTCCGCCGTATCAGCCCTATACGCCGCTGCACTTCACCAGTGCCCGAGAGCAGCAGCATGCTGGTATTACTGCTCCAACAGTTGTGCCCCCACAACAACAGCAGCAGCAACAAGCACCACCACAGCAACAGCAGCAGCAGCCACCGCCGGGACACCTACACGAAACATCTGCAGCAGCCGCAGTAGCAGCAGCAGGAGCCGCATCATCAGCAGTAAATGTGGGAGGTGCTCTTTATGGCTCGCAACAACAACAGCCGCAGCCCACTCAAGCACCGCAGCAGCCACATGTGTTGGCACAGCAACAGCACCCATCTCCAGCAGCACAGCCAGCAACAGCACCGACTGCAACGCCACCAGCAGCAGCTGCAGTTGCTGCATCATCAACGGCAGCATCGGCAACGGCGGCATCGGCAACGGCGGCATCGCCATCGCCTGGCGGCACACCCGTTGCCCAGCCGCCAGCCCCGCCAGCAGCAGCAGCGAGCGAACCAACTGCAACTGCACCAGCAGCAGCTAACCTCGAATCTGACAAACAGGAAACGGACTAACGGCAGACGACAGGCAGACAGGCTGGCAAAGACGGGCCTCACACTGAAAACTGACAATGAACTCTGACTTCGATGTAAAATAGCTCCTACTACTGCACAGCGAAATGTCATAGAAAACACAGCAACAAAGAAGCCACTAACATCATTTAGTACAGATTTAAGCTTAAACAAATAGTACTATAAAATATATATAAATTGTATTTTTTTTGTCAATTTTACAAAATTAATTTAATGATTATGATTGATAAGTTGAATTGAAAATTTATATTTTAAGCAAATTTCATGCAAGAAAATATGTATACAGTTTGTCCACAATTATATTTGTCATATTTTTTTACTTTTGCAAAAAAATGAATTTTATTATTTACCGTTGATTATTTTCTTTTTTTTTCTACTATTAAATGGATATTTCCAAACTAATTAACATTAAAATTAATAATATTCATATATTTGATTTATTGTGGAATCTTAAAAACTATAATTATCCACTTTTATGGACTGTCCAGAAATTGTTTTGACTATGGAGATTTCGTATGGGCTCATTTATTGCGATTTCATTAATACCGTTATGTTCCTTAAGCTATCCAATAATCGATCTGCTCTAAATTTTGGGGATTACCTTCCAGTATATTTTATAGTACCCCTTAAGCTCAGTCTACCTTTCTCCGAGCACATCTACTTAATGTGTCTGCCCCCAAGGTTTTCAAGTTATTTGATGGGAACTGACTCCCTTATAGCTGTGGACACTCCCCCAAGGAGTCCAGACACTTATCCATAGATCGGTTTCCCAATCTGGGTGCTATAATATACCATCGCGGATTTCAATAGTTTATGTTTTTTATGATTTTTTTATTCAACAATTATCTCGCACAGACAAATTTCAACAGAATGTGTTTACTAAGGTCATAGACACAATGTATGACAAAAAAAAAACGTTAATTTCTAACGGGATCGGCCAAAAAGGGAATTGCAAAGTTGTAAACAGTTATTTTAAAAACATTTTGAGGACAATAAGAAAAATTGATAATTTTTGTATATTAAATTTCTTTAGTTAAATAAATAAATCTTGTTAATTTTAATGTTAAGTAGTTAAGAAAAATACATTTAATAGTAGAAAAATAAAAGAAAGAAAGAATTTAGAAAATATTATTTTTTTCCTATGTAAAAACATATTCCGGACAAACTGTATATAAACATATCTTCACATTTATCGACTATTTCCGCATATGCAGATTAGCAGACGCAATCTCCATATTGGCGCCGGCAAGTGGGTCAATCGATTTATTATTATCGATATATTGTTGTATACCGACACTTGTTTTGATTGCATTTCGCAACGTTTTACTGGCCGAGCAAAGTGCATTTAATGCAATATCTGAGAAACGCAAGGTCGCTGCCCTTTCGTTGGCAATTTGCAAGCAATTTATTGCTTTCTGTTGTCACAACAGCCACAAACACTTGTACGTCCTCATCAACATCACCATCATCATTATTCGGTGCTGGCTGCACATACATTCATTCGCAGCAGAACAACAAAATGAGCGACAAGGCCTGTGATTCGGACTACTCCGCTGGGATCAACTCCGTGGTGTTTGTAACCACACCGGACAAGGAGACGGCCAAGAAACTGGCGCTTGGCCTTATTGAGCAGAAATTGGCAGCATGTGTGAATATTGTCGGAAATATTGAGTCCATCTACATGTGGGAGGGCAAAGTCAATGAGGACAACGAATACCTAATGATGATCAAGACGCGCACCACTCGCATCGCAGAGCTGAGCAAGTTTGTGAGCGAGCATCATCCATATAGCGTCGCCGAGGTAATATCCACACCCATAGAGGCAGGCAATCTGCCATATTTGAATTGGATAAGCAAAACGGTGCCGGAGAAAGCGGAGAACAAAGACTAAAGTTATTCTTTAAAAGCAAATCAAAATAAACGATTAAACTCCTTAAAATTAAGCTTTAAGGTATTACTTTCACCGTCATTTGGTGTCGCGTTGCCAGACTGCACGCAATAATATAGCAACGCCGTCAATGGAAATTCTCACATCATTTCATTGATCTAGCTCAGCTGTGCTGTGAATTAGGGATGGAATGGAATCGATAGTCTGTTAGTAGTGTGACAAATCGTATAACTTAGACTTAACTTTATCATAATAAAAACTATTAATCAAATTGTACCTGCTTTTAATTTGCTAGTTTATAGTTGTTTAATGTGCAATAATTGCTGTCAACACCTTTGCTATTGTTGTCAAAAGTGACAGTTATCGGCGTGCTCAGTTTTATATCGATAGTTTACCAACTCTAATGTGGAACGCGCACGAAACATATTTGCGCTAAACAAAAGAAAAAACCAATAAACGCATAATATTGGCATGTCTGAGGATAATGAGGCAGGCGTGCATCGCTTGGAGGGCACCACGGGTGAGGGACAGCGCGGCGGCCTGGTGCTCAAGAAGCCCAAGGACGCCTGTACCAGCGGCAGCTTCAAAGTACCGCAGGGCTCCCTACTGGGCCTGGACAAATTGGCCGCGAAGCGACGGGCCGAAAAGGCGCGAGCCGAACGCTTGATTTCATTTCAGGATAGCGAATATGATGACGGCGGTAGCACACCCTCCAACACAACGCCCGCAACGCCCAACACCAGCGAGTTCGCCTTCAAAAAGCCGGACACTAAAAGCTTCGAGAAGCTGAGCCGTCAGCTGCGCGAGCACAAGGATGAGACACCCTCACACACGGGCGGCGTCTCAGAGAAGGCGCGCGAACGTCTGCGTGAGCACATTCAACGCGACCGGGATCGCCACAAGGGCGCCGTCCGTAAATCGTCGCGAGATGACTCAGAATTGAGGCGAGACCGCGAAAGGGAGCGCGATAGGGAGCGTGAGCGGGATAGACAGCGTCGCGGCGATGAACGGCGCAAGCGGGCACGGGACCAGGACCAGGAGCGTTACAGCGGACGAGACATTAGACGTCGTGACCGCGATCGAGAGCGAGATCGTTCCATGTCTGAGCGCAGCTTGCATACACCCAGGGAGCCGGGAACACCTGGTGGTGCCGCCAACATCGGCAGCGTGTCAAATAGTTCCTGGGATGATGACGATGCTGAAGGCACCAGCAATCGCAAGTCCGATTGGGATTTTCCAACGCCACGCGGCGCTGGCTCCGGTTCTGGCTCTGGTGATTGGTCCGAACGAGGTGGCAGCAGTCGCAGCCGCAGCAGCCGGAGTCACAATGCAGCGGATGAAACGACGCGTGCGACCCCCGCTCATCGCTACAATCAATGGATGCACGATCGCAAGCGGAGCGGCGCCACGCCCTGGACAGGTGATGCCGAGTCGCGTGATCTGTGGGAGGAGGAACAACGGCGTCTCGATCGCGAGTGGTACAACATTGACGAGGGCTACGACGATGAGAACAATCCGTTCGGTGGGACAACCAATGCCGAATACTTTAGCCGCCGCGAAGAGCAGCTAGAGCAGAAGCGCAAGAAGCGTATCAGTGCCCAACAGCGGCAGAATAATCGGGACAATGAGCTGTGGGAGCGGAATCGTATGCTCACCTCAGGTGTCGTCACTTCGATCAATGTGAGCGATGATTTCGATGAAGAGGCAGTGGAACGTGTCCATTTGTTGGTGCATCATATTGTGCCACCGTTTTTGGATGGTCGTATTGTGTTCACCAAGCAGCCAGAGCCAGTGGTGCCCGTCAAGGATCCCACCTCCGATATGGCTTTGCTGGCGCGCAAAGGCAGCGCCCTGGTGCGCAACTATCGCGAGCAGAAGGAGCGTCGCAAGGCGCAAAAGAAACATTGGGAGCTGGGTGGCACCAAGCTGGGCAACATTATGGGTGTACAGCGGCCGCAGGACGAGGACGATGCCAAATACGACAAGGACAACGACACCGCCGACTATCGCAAGGATCAAAAGTTCGCCGATCATATGCGCGACATGCAGAACACCAAAAACGGTGGTGGCAAAAGCGAATTTTCCCGCAAGAAAACGATTGGTGAACAGCGTCGCTTTTTGCCCGTGTTTGCCTCACGCCAGGAGTTGCTCAACGTCATCCGGGAGAACTCGGTGGTAATAATTGTCGGCGAAACGGGCAGTGGCAAGACCACACAGCTCACCCAATACCTGCACGAGGATGGCTACAGTCAGCGTGGCATGATCGGATGCACGCAGCCGCGTCGTGTCGCCGCAATGTCCGTTGCAAAGCGTGTCTCCGATGAGATGGACACAGAATTGGGTGCGTACTGTCTACAGTACAGTCACTATATATATGTATATATATTTATATACATATATATAATCTGTCGTATGTAATTATCTATCGAAGTTTTCCTCCTTCCTCAATTAATATTCCATTTGCTGACTGCTCTGGATTCTTCTGGCATCTGACAAGCTTAAATCTTTTCTTTTGACAGCTACCATTAAATATGTATTAGTTTCATATGTGTAAACAAATTAAGCATTTCGAACATTGCCGAAATTTAATTTCAATTCAATTAGTGCAATAATTCAACTCGTATTTTGCAGGCGAGGATGTTGGCTATGCGATCCGTTTCGAGGATTGCACCTCGGAGAGCACCGTCATCAAGTATATGACCGATGGTATTTTATTGCGTGAAAGCCTGCGCGATCCTGACTTGGACAGCTATGCGGCCATCATTATGGACGAGGCGCACGAGCGCTCCCTATCAACGGATGTACTCTTCGGATTGCTGCGCGAGGTGAGTTTCACCTGTGGTCTGAGCAACTCTGGTGTATTGTCTGTTGAGTGTGGTGTATTGTGTATTGGGTTTGGTGTGTTTTGCATTCCAATTCAATTCAATACCGTTGCACAATATTGCATTATTATCGTACAATAATTTAGGGGAGACTTCCCGATCCGACCTAATGCAATATATGCACCTATATATGTATGTATTCTATATATTCTTGATCATCATCAATAGCGAGTCGATTTGTCTGTCTGTTCCTATGCTACTATTACCAGTTCAAAAGCCATCTTGCGAAAAAATATCATAATTTTTCTGATCTGAATCGGAATCTGCTTACCAAGATATGTAGACTAGACTTACAAGGTTTATAATGCACCGATTATCAAAATCCAACGGATCACATTAACAACGCTGTTATTATGGGTATTACTTTACAGATTATCTAATTTTGTTGGTTTTGGAATTTGTGGCACTTGGAGGATATATTTACTTATTAAGTATTATTATTATTTGTTTATTATCGATTCAATGCCAAATAGGTACATATATATTTTTATATAATGGTTTTGTGCAAATGTATGTAACAGGCAGAAGGAAGCATCTCCGACCCCAAGTCGATATAGCCATGTCCGTCTGTCCGTCCGTCTGTATGAACACGCGGATCTCAGAGACTATAAGAGCTAGAGACTTCAAATTTGAAATATAGGTTCTCGTATACCAGGCGCAGATCAAGTTTGCTTTATTTTATCGATAACTGCCTCAGTTTCTGAATAATCGATACATTTCGATTTCCGATAGTAATAAATTCCACAAATTAAGAGGCAGAGGCTTCTAATTTAAACACGATATGCATATGCGTACTGTTGATTGCCCAATTGCCCAAATTTCATCAATATCGGATAAGAAGCACCCAAATTATGGTCGAAAATATATTTTCATATTGATCTTCTTGCTGTCAGCAGCCGCAAGCATTTTCTGCATGCATAAATAGGCGAGTGCATCTGTGAGAAAGAGATGGCATGATAATCGACGCTAAAATACTCTGTAAGAAATGTACTGAACATTTAAGTGCAAATCATCTTAAAGGGAAATTTGCCAATAAAACTGGATTATATTTAACAACTGGGTTAAGGGCATATCGTAGTCGAGCCAACTCGACTACAGCATTTAACTTGTTTTAATTGGAGATTATCGCTAAATTATCTGACGACTTTTCTAAAACAAACAAAATTAATGCTGTCTTGACGGCTGTGGAAATAGGGAAATAAAAGATTTCATTTGTGATTGATGCAATAAAACTAGTTTTGTTTGTATGTTGATAAACATTTAATAATATCCAAATATAAAGCATTTTACAAACGTTTCATATTCAAGATTCATATTGCCAATTTGATGTATGCATATAGGTATATTATATATAAATATTTTATAAATCGCTTAAGGGACTAAAACAAAAAGTACACATGTATGTATGCAATCGTATGTTTATATGTATGGTTATATTTCACTTACAAGCTAACTGCATGATTATAGCTAATATTACATAACGTCGCGTTACGTCACGTCACGTCACGTCACTTCACGTTACGTCACATAATGAATGAATGTATGCATACTGCAATGTGTTTGGGTGTGTGATGAATTTTAAGAATTTTTGTTTATTTGCTGTGAATTCACTGCGACGCACAAAAGTGTGCTGCAAAAGGTGTTGAGCAACATTACGTGCGCCTTAATTTCATATTTTTTTTTTTTTTTTTTTTTGTATTTGAATTTGCTTACAGGTCTATAAAAGTTTGTTCAGTATGTATTTGTTTTTGAAATATTATTGTGTTACGACTGCGCTTACATCGAGGAGAAACGAAGAAGGGGAGAAATAGAGTGCCTGCATACTTTTATTCCTATTGCAACATAATAATCTAATATAGTAGGCTTATAATAATAGTTATGATAATACATAATATTAATGACAATGATAATCATAATCATATTAATTACAATAATAATCAAAAAAAAAAAAAAAACAACAAATTGTTAATAAGTCTTTTCAAATTTCATAGTGTGTCTCTCTCTCTGTCAAAATATACAAATAGAAATACAATTCGTGTTTTTTTAAACACATCTTTGTGTTGCATATTTAAGTGTATATTGTAGCTCAAGTTGCAACTGCAAAAATGAACAAAAGTCAGGTGTCTTTGTGTGTGTGTGTGTATGTGTGTGTGTGTGTGTGTATGTGTGTTTGTGTGTGTGTATGTGTGTGTGTGTGTGTGTGTGTATGTGTGTTTGTGTGTGTGTGTGTGAGTGAAATGCACGCTGTTTTGGGGCACTTTTGTTGCTGTTTGTATATCAATTATTCTAATACTGCTAATGAAATAAAAGTAACAATTTTAGAGCCTGCTCTCTCTTTTTCTCTCTAAATATATATAGATACATATATATATATATATGTGTTTTCAATATTGAAGATACATTTGTTAATAAATATATGTATTTGCATTTGTTGTTGCTTGTCGCCGCTGTAGTTAAACATGAATTATCTTATCACAATTTGCTTTGGATTTTGTTTGTTTCTCTGTCTTCAGCAGAACAATTTAAAGCAGTATGTACGCATGTGTATGTGGCTGTGTGTGTGTGTGTGTGTGTGTGTGTGTGAGTGTGAGTGTGTTTGCATGTACATGTATTAAATATGAAGAGCGTATTTCGTGTTAGTTACTTTGAGTGAGAATAGCTTTTTTGCCTACTATTGTGTACCAGCAACATGCCCGCATTCATGCCAACGCTGCCCCATTTCACGCACTCCGACATCTGTAAGATATAGGGATTACAAGTAGTAAAATTTGCATTTTTGTTGTTCTTGTTGTTGCTCTTTTTGTTGTTGTTGCACTCAAATGAGAAGATAGATGCTGTTACACAATTGTACATGCATACATACATTTGCTGCTATCCAATATGCCATTAATGAAATGATTCGTTATTCGTTATATAGATAGGTTCAGTTTCACATTCAGATCAGCCGACAGTCAGACAATTACATAATGCTGCTTGAAATACATATATATATATATATATATACATATATATATATATATATATAGATATATATATATAGTTTATTATGTACGCAGATGAATCTGATTAACATAGATCTCTCAGTCGAATGCTTTCACACACACATACATAATATGTACATATGAATATTTAATGATATTTAACATGATTTGTTGCAGTTGTTGTTACAATTGATTTTCTTTAGTGTCAGTTGGCCAAGAACGATTGTGCGTGTGTATGTGTGTGTGTGTGTGTCTGTATAGTTTTTGCTGCTGCAACTATGCGTGTGTGTGTGTGTGTGTGTGTGTGTATATTGAGGATTAATTTTGTGTGTGGCGGGCATTTGGAATATACATAAAGTTGTGTGTTGCGTACCTATATACAGTTCAACAGTATATAGATAGGTGCAAACTTATCAGTTGATCAAATGCAGCAGCACGTGATTAGCACTCGTGGTTACCTGTCGCTTGCGCACATCCTGCTGGCGACTGCCATAGCGGCACCAGTACACGAAATGCTTATTATTGTTCCACAGACTCTGCCTGGCCTTGCGCGCCAGCGACACCTATCCAAGATAAGATAACAAATGTTTGTTAGAAATGTGATGGATGATGTTATGTGTACTTACATATGAATGTATTTATATATATATATATATATATATATATATATATATATACATATTATATATATTACATAATATCTACCTGATTGCGTATGTCCTTTTCAATATGCGGCGTTTTCTCCTTGTCAGCGAAATTATTGATGCGCAACTCCCAGCCATGGCTCCAAATGTCGGCCAATGACATTTTGATCAGTTTGTATGTGCCATTTTCGCGTATTTTCACAGAAAATATTTCGATGGTTTCCGGTTTTGGTTTGTTGTCTGTCGGAGAATTTAAAAAAAGCACTTAGGATTAATATATAATATATATATAATAAATATGTTCTTGATCAAGATCAACAGCCGAGTCGATATAGCCATGTCCGCCTATCGGTCCGTCCGTCTGTATGATCACGCGGATCTCAGAGACTATAAGAGCTAAAGACTTGAAATTTGGAAGATGGGTTCTCGTATGCCAGGCGCAGATAAAGTTTGCTTTATTTTATCGATATCTGTACCGTTTTTTGATTCTCGATATGTTTCGATTTCCGATAACAATAAATTCCACAATTTAATGGACAGAGGCTGCCCAAATTTCATCTAGATCAGATAAGAAGCACCCAAGTTGTGTTTGAAAATATATACTCATATTAATCGCATTTCTATCAGCAGCAAGCATTTTCTGTATACATATAAATAGGCGAGCGCATGTGTGAGAAAGAGATGACGCGACCTACAATTGAGTGTATGTACGTACGTATGCATGTATATGTATGCACCGTGCTTTTAGCTAGCCAGCATGCTATAAGAAATAAGTGCACTTGCAGACCTGCTCACAGCATTCTTGTTATACCGTTTTTTCTTCTTATTAAATGCAAGTCCTTGAGTCCAGTTTCAAAAGTGACCCTAAATCAATTTACAGGGACGTCAACTCTATGTTTCTAACAGGCATAGATACATATTTATGTAGTAAATACCAAAATCAAAATGGTAAATAATACGAAAGGAACAATACTGTTCTTGAGCAGGTCTCTGTTGTTTCCATTCAACTGCTGTTAATTGGATAGAATGTGAATGTATGAAATTTCTTTAGATTCTTATTATTATACAGTGTCTTCAAACTTATTTGGAGCAGTGTCGAGTAAAAATTTTAATTGCCTGCCATAAACTAATTATTTATTATTTTTTTAAAAATTGCAAAGACCGATGGCAGGTACATATATGAACCACCGAAATGAATATATGATTTCCCCATCCGCTAGGTCGGGTTATGTAAAAAAGTACCTCAATTAATGGTCAAAGCTCTTTTGGAACAGTTACATTATGGACACCTGGGTGCCATGAAAACCGGATTTTTTTTTACCTTAAGTTGAATTTTTTCGGTATAAATAGACCAATCCTCCGTAGTCAGTTTAGTTTTTTCCTGCATTTCGGGTGCAACAAGCCAACAAGGACTATGGGCCAACGGATTACCATTGATCAACGGAAACTCATCCTGGAACACGTCAAACATCATTCGGAGTTTCGTCGACGAAAATCGGACAGAGGATAAGGGCGGAATGGCACCAAGCAACATTTACACCGAGCAGCACGAGCGGAGGAAAATCCTAAGCTATCGGCTCCAAAACTGACTCAACAGGCGCATGATGAAATGGGGAAAAATTGCTGTGTGGAAACTGTGCTCCAGGTTTTACGCAACTTTGACTTCAAGGCCCGAGTACCACGGAAATACCAATTTATAGGCGCAAAAAATAGAGGGTCTAGGATGACGTTCGCCAAAATCCACTTGGACAAGGATTTGGATTTGAATATGAGTACAAATTCAAAATTTTTGGCCCGGAAGGATGGCAAGGCGGAGTATGTGTCATAGTATGGGCATGTAACTCGGCAGCCAGCGTCGGAAATTTGGTGTTCATTGAAACAACAATGGACAAGAATGTGTACTTCGATATATTAGAGGAAAATTTACTCCACAGTGCCGAGAAGCTAGGAATCCGACGTACTCTCCGGTTCTACCAGGACAACGACCCCAAGCATAAGTCCGGAATAGTACAGTCCTGGCTTTTCTGGTTAGTTGTTTTTTTTTATCACATTGGCTTAAAGCTTCTATAACTGACATGATGTTTTCGCACTTGACAGGTCAAATTGTTTGTTATTTTAGTGGCTTTGTTGTTATTTTATTGCTTAATTGTATGTACAGGTTGTTCAGAAATATATTTGACGTGGGGAAAAAATATATATTTTTTAAATTTCTTTTGCATTGCCGTTGTTCATCTTTGTTTCTGGTTCATTGAACGCGTTACAAAGCGGCACCTGTTGAGGCACTTTGTATGGATCGCCGATAATCCCCATCCAAGCGAAACTGATAAGTGCAATTTGTGACGTCATCTAGTTGGGGTACTTTACATACAAATCTAGATTGCATCTTTTCTGTACTGATACGCCCCCCTACACACACACACACACACACACAAGCATAATACATAAATGCAGCCAGTGCATGCGTGTATGGTACAGCAAGTTGTTTAGTGATGTCAAAACACGGTATGCGACAAAGAGCAAAAGCTTTAGCAATTGATTGTTATGCACTCCCACAAATGCAAATACAAACAGAGACACCCACCGTACCACATATGGTGGTGAGTTGTTGACTGCACGAGATGCAACAGTCTTGTCCGCCGTGGTGAATGTCGATGTTCTCGTCAAGCTTTGAACGAAGAGCAAATTTACTTCAGTTCACCACGCATCACAAGACTGAGACTTACTGGCCAAACAGAGAGAAAAAAGATGTATGCGTGACTAAAGGCACATTATGGTGCTACTGCTGCCTATGTCAAGGAGTGCATTGTCCAAAGTTTTTGTTTTAACTATTCGTTTTGTTTACATTTTGTATTTGCGCTGCGCACACATATGCATGTTACTGGAATGTTCTGGCAGCTGTCGGCGCAGCATTGTGAATGGTCAGTTTGCAGTAGTAAATGAGACAGCGATTTGAAAGCACAGATTGTGCATGTATGTACATATATGTACATATATGTACATATATATACATATATATACATATATGTATATATATATATTTATATATATATATATATGTGTGTGTGTGTGTTTGAGTGCGTGCGTGCGACTCGGGACGTCGCAAAGTTCGCTTCTGCTGGCGCTGCCTGGCGGTGCCTGGCGCTTTGTTTTGCTGCCTCTTGAAATCTAAGCTGAGCAGTGCGCAGTGTTATTTCTCAGCCCCACTCGACAATGTTGGCGTTGTTGTTATCTTCGATAAGATAAAAAGAGTGCTGCATACAAAAACATTGTACCATATACATACACACACATATACACACATGTATACGAGTTATTGTTTTTATTGAATGTCATTTTGAAATATCAGCATTTGTCGAACTTGTGAGATTAGCTTAATTGCTCTGATGTCTGTAGTTGTTTAATTAATCATCATCTAGCGAAAGAAAAACCAATTGCATAGCAATATTTTGAGGTCAAATGTATATTTCTTGTAATACTTTTAACTTTTCAAAATATGTACTTCCAGCAAAAGAGAGCTTTATTTTCAACGGCGGAAAATGGCGGAATTGTAAACAACCGTTCGAGATGAGCTTTTCGCTCTCTCTCTCTCTCTCTCTTTTGCTCTCAGTTGTGCTTTTTGCATTTGCACTTCTGAATTTATTTTGTTCGTACTTACCTTTGGCCACTTTGCAGAGTACGATGCCGTACCACGACGCCACCGGGGTCTCATTCTCGTCCTGCGTTTCAACAAAGCTTATGCTGCTGCTGCCGTTGCGTGGTATAATCAGCGGTGGGGCCAATGTTAGTGGTGGGCAATCGATGTCTAGTAAATCGCCGTCGTTGGCGGCAGCAGCAGCTGCAGCGGCAGCTGCTGCTACTGCAGCCGCTTCGGCAGCGGCGCTGCTGCGCACCTCCACAATGAAGCCGCACTCGACGACGGCGCAGAAAATGCGCTGCTCTTCGGGTTTGAACCATTTCGATTCGCGCAGCTTTTGTACGGCGACGCTGCTGCCAAATGTGGCGTTCACATTGGCGCCGACGCTCAGCTTGTGTTGGTGGTGCTGCTGCAGCGACGGTGGCCAATTGGATGTGGGTGAGCTGGGCGCCGATTGTGAGTAGCCGGCGCTGCTGCTGCTGCTGGAGGGGGGCGGGGCAGTTGCCGTTGCTGTTGTTGCTGCCTGATTGTTGTGACCCTGCAGTGGCCACCATTTCAGTGAGCTGACAAAACTGTTTGATCGGTTCATTGTGTGGGCGTTTGGGGCGTGGCCTGTGTCGTTGCACACGCGCGCGTAACTTTCACTAATTCACACACACACACTTGCAGCAGTGCGCGCGCGATTGTCGCCTGTTTTTTTTTTGTGCTTTGCTTTTCTTTTTTACTCTTTTCAATGGGTTTCTTATTGCTGTTGTTTTTGGGTTTGCTTAAAGCTGTGTCTTGGTGCCCGTTCAAATTCGTTTGATCCAATTAGAATTTCCTTTGCTTTTGTTGTACAAAACAATGAATAAAAAAAAAACAAAAAAGTCTAGGCACGAGTGCTCTGCACCAGCTATGAAATATTGTGCTGCTTGCAGCAGCCAAATAACAATTAAAAAAGCACACAAATTTTGTGTTTCAGCAAGAACAATAAATAATAATAATAAAAAATATATGCTCGAGGGGGGAGAGTCTGAGAAGTCTTTCGCTGGTTTATTTGTTATTTCGCTCTGGTCTCGTTTCTCTCTTCTTTTTTTTTGTCTTTTTCTTTTTATTGTATTTTCTTTTCACACAGCGGTTTTCATTCGATATGTTCGTGTTTTTCGCCTGAACGCCGTTTGTTGTTGCTGTTGTGTGTTCTGTATTCGCTTCTGCTGTTGTTGTCACTGCACCGCAAGAGACTCGAAAGCCAAATACCAGCATGGGAAAGGTTTATTTATAACCAAAGCCGGTTTCGTTTTGTCAGCTAGCCAACGAGTCGTCGTCGGCTGCGTCGTCGTCATCAGCAGCGTTCGCTCGTTTTGTGGTGGACTTTGCATTCTCTCTCTCTCTAGCGCGCTCTCTGCGTTTGCCGTGGTGAGTTACGTTGCTCACCCGCCGTTGTACCCCCTTCCCTGTTTTGGCTATGAGCTTGTTGCACGTTCCGTTAGGCATTGCGCCTTATGCTGTTTTACTCTTTGTTGTTTGTTGTTACATTTCTGTAATTTGTTATCGCTTTAATTGTATTTGCAATATCATTTTAATTATGTTATAGTCGCATATGCAGTTATTAAATCGCTAACCTGACGCCGATGACGACGTCAAGCATGACTGCGACGTCGACAGCGCTTGCAAAGGCAGCAGCACCGACATCTCTCGCTGCCTGACCTTCTTTTTATTGTTATGAGAAATTTATATCGTTGAATTTTTTTGTTAACGTCGTAGTTTTTGTTGTTGTTCTTGTTATTTTCGTAATTGCCTCCGCGCCCTTCACACAGTACGCATACAAATATATACATACATACATACGTCACATGTCCCGAAAAATAAGCACCAATATGATTGATTTATTTTATTATGAGAACTTGTGATCATTGCATTGTATTGCGTGTTGTTGATTATTCTGATTATTTCTGATACCAATTGATAACAATCATAAATACATACATACATTTATCAAAAACGTTTCCCGCATAAAACAAACATTTTATATTAACTTTTTAAAGCTCAGATTAAAATCATGTCGAATCGTATAATCAATGTACAATGAATGTATAGTACTTAGATTTTATTATTTTTTTAGGACAACTTGCTAAGGCTCCTCCCTAGAGATCTAGCCGAAATCTTATTCAGACGGAATTCATCCATCAACATTCTTTACATTGAATTGCTACAAAAACGCCATTCTGCTTGAAAGGGTATTTAATCGTTGATAACATGCATATGTACTTGTACATATACACACATATATATACACATACACACACACACGTACATTTATACAAGCATAAGTGGCTAAGTGCACTGAAAAAAAAACAGAACTTGTGAAAATGTTACAAACATGCGAAAAGTTTTTGGTTTTTTTTTCTGTCATTTCGTAAATGGTTCACAGAGCGCTAAAACGTCTATAAAAAGTGCATCGGGCTTGGAATTTATGTATGTATGTATGTGCGTATGTGTGTATGATGTAAATTCCCCTTTCAACACTGCCCCTGTTTCTAGAAAGATAAATAAGTATATGAATGC
This sequence comes from Drosophila mimica, assembly GCA_037043585.1. NCBI lineage: Eukaryota > Metazoa > Arthropoda > Insecta > Diptera > Drosophilidae > Drosophila > Drosophila mimica. The sequence continues at coordinate 42,820 of JBAMBE010000469.1, read as the reverse complement.
GGATTTCAACATTCAATCCATTCATATACACACCTCAGGACAGTGAAATAGGTGTGATGAAAAATACTAGTGCATTTTTTAATATTATGTTCATAACACAATATATTAATTTGTAAGTATGGCGACATTGTTTCTTAATGAAAATCGGAAGCGCACATTCAAATTATGTGGCACATTTCTTTGGCAAAAGTGCATATTGTCCTGGACAGCGGAATAGATTTGAGTTGCATTAAAATAAGAATAAGAATAAGATTTAAATATGTATTCTATATAATTAAGGCTTAACTGAGCTACAAGGCCAAAAACCGAAGATAGAGTGTCAGCTATCAGATCAAGGGAAAAATTTACAATTGCTTAGCTACATTAATTGGACGGCTTCAGAATTTTTCTAAAAATGCTAATAAATCGAAAAAAAAAAAAAACAAAAGGCGAGTATGATTCAGGAAAACTTCATCAGCAACCGATAATCATATGGTGTTATTGGCTAAAAGTGATCCTTTTGCGAGCGAAATTGGAAATGTTGTAGCCACAACCAACTACTCGACGGCGATTAGGGAGTACAGAGTTAACTAGCAGCACTAAGCATTCAATATAATAGAAGACTATCCAGTAAAGTTCCTCTGGTTAGAACAGTAAAATTTAAGATGTGGAAAAACTTCGTTTGGTTCATAAAGACACACAGCATTCTCTGAATTCATTAAAATCTGAAAAACTTGTTTGGTAACGATGCTGAAAGAAACTTTAGCCACCAAAATGTAAAGAATGAAATTAAAAATGTATTAACTTAAAAAGCAGTCAAGAATCACCATGCACCAAGTTATTCAATTCGCACCTATTTTACTGTCCAGATGTGTATGTATGTACATATGCAGCCAGTAGGTATGGGCTATGGATTAATCACTGGTCAAGGACGGACAGTAATTCATGACCACATTATCGAGTTGGCATACAAAACCGTATCGTAGATCGATATTGTCGAACAAAGCTCCAAAGAGTCGTGTCATAGACATGGACTCCAGGCGTAGACTGTTTGTTTGCCTTTCTGACAGGCTTGCGAATTTTATTCGTGACTCTTCGAGGCACCAAAAGCTTTTTCGCTTAGACGAGACCAATCTTGGTTTGTTGTTTTGGACGTCGTCGTCATCGTCGACGACAATTAATCTGACCTATTAAGTTGCCAAAGCTTAAAACTGGGCCAAGTAACGGCGACTGCGATGCCAACTGCAACGCTGCTGACGTTGCTACATTTTTTATACTATGATACCGAAGGTATTACAGTATATTGGGTTTGTGCAATTTCCATCTGAATGAACGCAACTTTTTTCGACACCCTTAGAGATAAAGACATGTAACATATACTTGAAAGTGCTCCGAATAGAAAAAGTGTCATGATTGGAGTACTACGTCCAATATGAAGCTAGAAAATCGATAAAGACACATATTTCCAACAATTTTATGTATACAGTCACCAATTTTGGTTGGTAGGTTGTTGGCGATGTCCTTCAAAGATCAGTATATGCCACGTCCACTTCCGACCCCCCCACCAAGCCCCCCACCCCTAAAGCTTTAAAATGGCTATATCTTCCGCAGTTTTTGAGTTGGGAACGTCAAAGATAAGACCGTATATCTCGCCAAATTTGAAAGGTATACTGCCAGTAAAACCCTTAAAAAATATGGGAAAAAAATTTGGACCATGCGACCAAATGATATTAGAAACCTTTTCTTTAATTTTTTTCTACCACGCCCACTCCCGTCCACAAAATCTTGAAAACCTCATATCTTCCGTAATTTATGAGCTACAGTTGCCAAATTTCGAAGAGGGATTACTATCTTATATCTAGCTCAATCTGAAAGGCAAACTTTGACAGTATTTCTTAGCTGCGCACAAAATGTGGTATCATAGTATTTTGCTGTCGGTTACGTCCGACTGCTAGGTTCTCTCTTGTTTCATTTGTTTTGCTTGGTTTTGGTATGCACTGCTTATTTTATTTTTATTCCATTTTCAAGTTTTTCATTTCGATTGCCCATGCACAAAGCCGTGGCAACTACGGCATATTGTTTGTAACGCAAAACATGGGATATGTATGTATATTGAAAATATTTCCAAGACTGAAGCTGATCAACGAGTTGGAGTTATATAAATGGATCTAAGAGACGATTGCTTAACGAATTTTCAGAATTACAAATTATTTTTTTTTTGTTTTACGCAGTAGTGCTGCATCTCTAAGCCTTTAATAACAAGTAAGAGTGCTGTAGTCGAGTGAGCTCGATCGGGGCTCTGCAGAATACACACAAATATATTGACGCTAGCGTCGAATATCATTCCATCTCATTCTCACAAATGCGCTCGCATATTTATATGCATACAGAAAATGCTTTCAGCTGCTGACAACAATTAGACCAATAAGAAAATATATTTTCGATTATAACTTAGGTGTTTCTTATACGATTTTAATGAAATTTTTGCAATTGATCAACAATATGCATATGCACATGCATATTATGTATAAATTAGAAGCCTCTGCCTTTTTGTAGAATTTATTGCTATCGAAATGTATCGATAATCGAGAAGCTGAGGCAGTTATCGATCAAATAAAGCAAACTTAATTTGCGCCTTGTTTACGAGAACTTATTTTCCAAGTTTGAAGTCTCTAGCTCTTATAGTCTCTGAGATACGCTTGTTCTTTAAAATGTTCAAAATGATCAAAAATCTAATTCTGCCAAAAATAATGAAGTACTATTATCATTTGAAAACTAAAAGTTGTCTTATTCATCCACACATCATATATAGTCTATTGAAATATTATTTAGCTCCAGCTAAAGCTGTGAAAAATTGATTATTATCCCCCTACTATTATAATCATATTAAATATTAAAAAAATAATTTAATTTAACAAAATATACAATTTAGTTAGAGACTTTAATTTTGGTTTGTTAACAATTTTATAGTTATGCCATCTCTTAAAGTTTACTTATCCTATTGTCTTCGGATAACATGTTCATAATATTTTAAGCTTATTAAAGTATATTTTGTTCATCATTTTCCAAATCATATATGGGCAGTACTATTATTTTGACCTCAGATGTATGTATAGTAATATTAATTTTCAGATTTAAGCCATTGGCTTTTTTTCTAAAGGGTTGAGCCGGTGTAAAGTGTATTTCAAGTGCGGTGCGATGACTAAAGCTCTTCCTTCTCGACATTGTTTCAAGTTTTTCATTTACTCAAGTATTTTACAGTCGCCGTAGTCATTATTGTTGTTGTTGTTGTTGTAGACGTTGCTATAAATACCCCCAGCTCTGCAACTTGTTATTGTTGTTGTTATTGTTTCTGCTGTTTGCCATGTTATTCTCCATATCTATTTTTAGTTTAACCTTGTCGGGCAGTTGGGTAGCATGTCAAACTGTATGCCGCGGGGGGAATATAGCAGACTAATGTGTAGAGGGAAAGGTGAACAGATAGATAGAGAGAGAGAGAGAGAGGCAGAGTGTGTTCGATAGATCGCGTTAAGAATGGGGGAGGGGGATGAAGTGAATATGATTATGCCAAATCGCATTTTCGCGGCCAATTGACTATTGCGCTGCTCAGCTGAATAGCGTTTAATTAGCTTGCTGACTAGTTTTATTTACATAGTTGCCATAACTGCAGCAACGGGTTCAAGCATATCCCTCTTTCTCTCCCCTCCCAATATCAGTTTGTTGCACTTTCTTCTCCGTTTTTGTAATTATAGTCTGTACTTTTATTATTTATTTATTTCTTTCGCGAATTGATATCATATCTCTCTAGTCGTTCCATGCTTAGGCGTAGGTCAGTGTCCAAAAATGCCATCACACACACATAGATACATATACAAAAACATTCGAACGCAATAAAAGTATATGTATATAGATAGCCCCATACACACACACACACACACACACACACTCACGGAGAACAAGCGACCACTGAAGAATAACCATAACAAGTGGCAGCAGTTTTATTCGGACGCCGAAAATTTAATGCTCTATCATATAATTTACATACATATAAGTAACTGTATAAGTGTACTATTACTATTACCACATATTACTATTAGCTGATTAGTATTATGTGACATTTTCCTAAGTAATAATTATGTTGTACAATACAGCTTATAGGGTATCTCATAGTGAGTCCATTTTCTTAAATCATTCTTGTAGATGATTTTAACTTAATAGCGCTCTAGAACTATTATTATCTGAACTCTTATTGTCTAAATACTAGAAATGATTGGGATAATCCATCCCCATCCATTTTTGAAGCACCACAAAAAGTGTATTCAGATATCGTTGTGCTTATAATTTGTTTTTGCGATTGCGAGTGTGCATTGTTTATCTATTGTTGTGCACAAAAACATACATACATATGTGTATACATACTTTGATATATTTACAAATATCTGTGTATATGTATTTCGATTCACATACATACAAACATTGCTCTCCTTATGCACATTGTCTGGGTGTTCATTAGAGTTGTTTTTGTATTTTTCAATAGAGTATGAACTTTGTTAGCCCACCTGTATTTGTTTATATTGTATTGACCAACCTGATCAATTTAGCAAGTGGCACGCGGCATTTGGCGGGAGCTACACAAATTTTGAACGATGAACAAAACACAAATTAAAAACATGTCAAATTTTGAATAATGAACGAACAGGCCGAAAGGTATTTATGCATATATATTTATATATCATTATATATATTTATATCATATCTATCCTATCTACATATTAAATGCGTTCATTTTGTTTGCGCTATTTTTTGTGTTAGTGTCTAAGTCAATTTGGCTTTAAGGCTTTGGCACTTTGCGCTTTATGCCAGCAAATGCCATCGATATCGGGGCATAACCGGACTTTGGTCTCATGTCAAAACTTCTTAAACCTATTTCCGATTTGGTTTTCGCTTCGTTGCGTTTCTTTGTGGCCCAACCAGGTTTAAGTAAACAAGTCCCAAGTAAAAGTCTAAGCTTACTCTAAATCGAAGAGAATTCATTTCACACACACACATTCTCATACTCATTCAATTTGGGAAAAAGTTGAGCTTTTGGAAAACCTTGCCAATTGACACGTACCTATGTACGCGTTTAAAGTGCATCAAAAGTTCGGCCCAGAAATTGATCCTGAGTAGCTTGTTCTGAGTGAGGTGAGCTTTCTGTAGCATAGCTTTCTGCGAAAACCATTCGATCTATGCGAGTGAGTGAGAGAGCAAGAGAACGGCTTCTCGTCTGACATAAACATACAAATTGATTGACATAAACACTCAAGCTTTTGACGACCACCTGTCGCAATCGATTGTAATTGTATATGTATAGACACACATAACATACATATATATACATATATATATATACAAATGTATATACCTGTTTGTAATCCTAAACCGTTACAGTCGTCTGCGTCTGCTCTGCTCCTAGCTATTTTTAGATTATCATAAAACGCGCGACTTGTGATACAAAACAACAGTCGCAATAAAAGCAAACAAGATGAAAAAAATGTAAATAAAATTTGCAAAAGCAAATCGCCGACGATTTCTTCCTGTTGTCTCGATTTGGGGTTTTGATTTAAATACCTACATACGTAATACCGATATACACTTGCTTGCACTTGGCGGAAGAAAAGGACTACTTTCAACAGCTGTTGCTCTTTGTTGTTGTTGTTGAACGACGATCCCAGTAAATAAAATAAATTTAATTGTAAATGCTGCTAAGCAAGCAGATGGACATACATATGCAAGTATGTATTTATTTAAGTGTACATATGTGTATGTATGTATGCACATAATTCCAAGTTTGAAGCTTCGTCCAACCCACTCCCAACACTACTGCAGCATTAGTCCCACTCATACTTTCGTTTTAACTCGCTCGCGCTCTCTATCTCTCTCTCTCTCTCCGTCTCTCTCGGTATCTGTTTTGTCTGTGCTGCGCTGCTGGGTGTTATTCACCTTCGGCATCGGCAGCGTCCGCTACTTGGATAGCGTTGCCCATAACTCGTTTTGCGGCTTCATTGTTTGCCTTTGCCCGTTTGTTCTGCCTTGCAAATACGCGGATAAAAACAAAATATGCAAAAATCGTCGACCATTAATTGTTGTTGGGTATTGCTGTTTTTTTGTTGTTGTTTTGCCACGGCATATTGTTTATTTTTGAAATGTGTACATAATTCACATCGTGATTTTGGTTGCTTTGTTTTTGTTGTTGGCTTGTATTTTGCTTTATGCCTGCATGTTGTGTGTCTGCCTATGTGTGTGTGAGTTTAGTTTACATCTTGTGGGTAGTTTTGCCAAAAAACAAAATATTATTTGTATTACTGGCTACGTCACAGCGACGTTGCCACACCTCCAAACAGCAGCAGATAGTACTCACCACAGCAGCAGCGCAGCGTTGCTCTCTCAATCTGAAAGCTTTGCGCTCTGTCGCCGCAAAAGCTGCCTGCCTACAAGTTGGGAGCCTGCACCGATAAATTGTTAAATTGCTTTCGTTTAATTGTACTCAAAAACAACAACAACAACAGCAACATCAACACCCCCTACCCAGTCAGTTCATCAGACTTACGAAAAAGCTATTCCAACTCACCCATTCCGACATTTTGCTATGCAAATGCACTGAAAATTGCATGTGGACATTAATTACATGGGTAGACATATTATATACATACATACGTACATAGATTTGTTCGCTGGCGCCGTTCAAACAGAAAAAACAAGCAAACATTTACGAACATGCATACATTGTGTTGTGTATGTATGCATGTAGAATTGCTATAATTTTGAATATCTAAGTTTCAATACTCTTGACAAAAGTAAAAAATTCATAAATCTTGCTTTTGGACTAAAACTTGTTTGTTGACCCACAAACTGAGCTGATCCGACAACTTTTAGCTTATATATGCATTTGTATGTACATGTGTATGTAGGTGATATGTTAAGCAGATCCTCGGCTTTATTCAGAGTGGAATTCGGTTCTTCCAGGGCTGTAGTATAAAAATTGAGTCGACTCGAAGAATTAATGATTCTGTTATCTAAAATTAACGCGATTACAGACATCAGACATTTCATGATTAGAAGGGAGATATATCATATATATATATATATATATCATATACAGTGGCTAAAAGCTCATTTCGAGTAGTGTGAAGCAAAAAATTAAATTGCCTGCCATAAAATTATTCATTATTTTTCAAAAACTCCAAAGACCGATGGCGGTACATTTATTAACTACCAAAATTAATATATGACCCTAATAAACTGTGGGTTTTCCACCTGCTAGGTAGGGTTATGTAAAAAAGTACCTCTATTTATGGTAAAAGGTTATTTCGAACAGTTACATTATGGACACATGGGTGCTATAAAATCCGGATTTTTTACCTAAAGTCGAATATTTTCGGTATAAATAGACCAATCATCCGTAGTCAGTTTAGTCCTGCATCTCGGGTCCTACCAGCCAAAATGGACTATGGGCAAACGGACTACCATTGAGCAAAGGAAACTCATCCTGGAACACTTAAAAATTGGATATACCTGTATCTTGAGAAACAATTCTCATGTTGCTCCGTTTTTCTGGGTCGAAATATTTATTGTATATGAAGGCATCGCAACAAGAAGATGTCAAGTGGGAATTACTTGACGTCCGACTTTCATGTCTCAAGATCCAGTGCACAAACTCTAAACGATTTGACAGCTGATTTGGTGTTACGGTAAACGTAAATGGGCCTAAAGACCAAATATATTCCAGGGTATACATATAGATGTAATTGCATTTCAATCGGTTTTGGGCTTTAATTGAGACACTTAACTGTAAAATTTTTTGTATGTCATAATTTGTATTCATATATTTATGTACATTTTTATACTATTATACCAAAAAGGTATAATAGTATATTGGTTTTGTTCAATGTCCGTCATGCTGTCTGTCCGTCTGTCCGTCTGTATGAACGCGCTTTCCTCCGACACCCTTAGAGATAGAAACTTGAAACTTGGAACGTATATTGGAAAGTACCCTTAAAAGTTAAAGTGTCTTGGGTTTGGACCTACGCCCACTAGGGAGCTAGAAAACCGCGAAATTCGATTTTAGCAAATCGATAAATCCACATAAACTCTCACCATTTATTGGATACAATCACCAATTTTGGTTGGTAGGTCCTTGAAATATCGGTATGTGCCACGCCTACCTCCGACGCTCCCATCACCTCCGCCCCTAAAATTTTCAAATGGCTATATCTTCCGCAGTTTTTGAGTAGGGAACGTCAAATTTGGTAGGTATATTACTGGTAGTCGCTTTTAAGAACCGATAACTAATTTGTGGTGCCACGCCCACAACTGCGCCTATAATCGACAATTCCGATTGTAAATTGATAACCCCGTATATCTCCGAAAATTTTAAAGATAGAGTAACCTAACTTTGAAGGTAATTTGCTGGTAACCTCGTCCAAGGATTGTCATATGAATTTTCGAACCACGCCCACATCCGCCTCCCCCAGGAGCTTCGTCCCTATAAATTTATGATGCGCATAACTCCCGTAATTTGCAAGCTAGAGTCGCAAAATTTTGAAGGGATTTGGCCACGCCTACTCCACCTACCTAAACCGATACACCTGTTGGTGTAAATCGATAAGCCCGTATCTCACGCAATTTGAAAACTTAAGTCACCAAATTTTAAAGGTATATTACTAGTAACACCCTTTATAACAGTGGTAAAGAAATTTTGGACCACGCCCACTCCTGCCCACAAAAAACGATAAATGCCTGTAAATGCCCAAAATTTAAGAGCTACAGTTATCAAACTTAGAAGGTATATTATTAAGATTGAACTCCAAAAATTTTTGGGCCACGCCCACTCCCGCCCCCAAAACCGATAAATGTCCATATCCCCCGCAATTCAAGTTAGTTAGTTACCAGGAAGTTAGTTAGTTAGGAAGATTATTAGTAAACTTCTCTATAATTTTTTGGACTTCCGCCCCTAAAGTCTCGAAAAGCCCATATCTCCGGAATTTATGAGAAAAAATAGCTTATACAATGTTTTGTTTCTGCACTCCCGTGTAATTCTGCTCACCGTCTTTAAAAGCCACGCTCACTTGTATGCAAATCATATACATATTTATTAGTAGAGAATTGGCAGAATGTATTCCCATTCAAAAAGGCAAACCTGGACAGTATTTCTTGACTGCACACAAATTATGGTATAATAGTATTTCGCTGTCGGTTACGTCCAACTGCAACATTCTATCTTGTTCATATTGTTTTTGTGGTTTTCCTTTCTGATAGGCCGCTGATATCTGCATATGTACCTATGTATGTACACATTTTTGTTTGGCTAATTCTTGGCAACTGAGTTATTCGTTGGCTCTGAGCCCATCAAATTATTCAAATGGCATTATTCATATATATATATATATATATATATATATATATATATATATATATATTTATTGTGTTTACTTCTTTATCTTTTTATTTATTTTGCATTGTAAATTGTTTTGCACTTTTTGATTGCCAGAGCCGCTTGCAATTTCCTGCTAGATATGATGATGAAGTGTTCTATATATACAAACAAACAAATGTATAAATATATTATATATTGATTTATAAATAATATACACAAATATATGTGGATTTATCAAGCCAGTGCACTACACTACATGCTAACTGGTGTAATTGACAACGTAAAATATCGCTTGTAAGTTTAATGTTGGCATGCACTGTACGAATGACGTGAATAACACATCGTTGTTGAAATCAAACTGGATCTGCAAAACATACAATTAATCACAAATACGTAAGCACAAACTTGTGTATGTATGTATGTATGTGTATGCATGCATGTATGTCTCCAAGTATGTATATATATGCTAATGTAAATATTTCGACTAAAGCCACAAATTTAAGTCAAGTGGCTCACTGGCCACATTATCGCTATCAAGATTGATATAGTACTACATTTCACAATGAGCACAAACAATAAGCTAAGAACAAGTGTGCTCTCGCTGACAGAGTCCGACTAGGAAATACCCTGTATATTCAAAATTTAATGTCACCAGCTCTTCAAACCTTCAAGGTATAATCAAAAAATCGATTTTAATCGGTTTTAGTGAAATCGATTATAATGAAATTGAATACAAGGAATTATATTTATGCCAAACTTGGTGTCTCTTTCCTGAATGTTCTACGGCAACAGATAGACAGACAGACATCTCTTTATGAATAAATATATTTATATATATATCTTCTGGTATCGCAGATGTGTCACATACAACTTTACACAACTTTTGGCGCATTTTTAACAGGTACAGGGTATAAAAACAAACTCATAATAAGAATAATACACACCGATATACATTTAAATATTCGTAAAATTAGTGCTAGAAGTAGTATCAGTTAAGACATATGTGTATGTACATACATGTATATATAAAAGTGGGTGTGACCACAGCAAGTGATTTGCCTTAGTTTGTGTTAGTCACAGCCAATCCAGCTGACAAATATGATATCGCCAAAACCGAATCATCTGGCGTTGAGTCAAAACAATGCTCATAATATAACTGGCTTGTACCGTTACTCAATCAAAGTTTTTATCTTGAAATTTGTTTAATACGTTTTTCATTCATTTTCTGTATCCTTTTGCGTTAATTTTCCCAAAATCTGTGAAACGATTGCTTTTGATTGCGTTTTAGTGTTAATCGTATTTTAATCGGATTTTTATCGTATATTTTCATCCTTTCTCCTTAGAAGAATAAAATGAATCATCATGGTTTTATTAATGTTTAATCATTGACATTTAAACTACCATTTAAAATATGAAGCTTTAAACTCCAAGTAATTTCAAAACTAAAAGTACATAATTTCAACACAATTTTCTGGACACTGCATTCGATCACTCCCACTTCAGTCCCCAATCGATATCAGAGATATCAGATATTTTTCATAAACGACCTTGAACACATACACGTATACTTATACAAGAAAATACATACATATCTACATAATGTCTTTGTTTCCGAATTTCCCCTAGTCGAGCTTTCCCGACTAAAGCATTCTTATTATTTTTGTTTTATCGCTTCTTATGCAAGCCAATCTATCGGATTTGATAATTTCTGAATGAAACTTGAAATATACACGTATCGGATCGAATAGCTATATCGTTTGTGCAGCTATCATATAAACTATTGTTCGAAAGATAAGTTCTTGCCATATGAGGATTTGCCGAACCTTTCCACAACCATAACTTTGTCAAAAGTTTTGAAAAGTAAACATTTGGCATGATTTGGCTACATAATTATTACTGTACTAAATCGCGATTCGAATTCTAAGGTCCGTCTACTCTCTATGAAAGACTTGAAAATGGCAATTAACTTTTCGTAAGCGCCATAAAGATATTCGTACCAAAGTCACCGGATCCGTGTGTTATAATGGAAACATTTTTGCCAAGATTAGATTTACTAAACGTAATCGTCACCGTAATTAAAATTGTAAATGACTCATAAATGTCTATTTATTTTTACTCAAGGGGTACTCAAATTCTTAAACTTGAATCTTTTTACTTTCGAAATATTTTAAAACAATAAACAAAATAGTAATTACAAGAGCAGCGTTTAAAATGCCCCGTTAAATGTTTTAATTTCAGTTGTGCTAAAAATACAGTCTAATTTGTGCTATATAATATCATAATACCAATCGCATTTAATATTGACACTCACTTGAATTTTCCATTAAATCGATTTAAAAATCGATTTTCCTTTTATATATATATTTATATTTATTTATTTTCGATTTCATATTACATATTAGAGACATATTACAAAATATAATATTTTCAACCACAAATCCATTTCATTTTGCGATTGGTAAATTTGATGTACATATGTATGTATGTGTGCATCACATATGCTTTTAACTACTATCAATTCATTTTTTGTAGATTTTCCCCAATTTTGCTTCAGCTCTGGCAGTTTGTCAACGTTATCTTTGCTTCTCCATTTGCCATGTACTATTTATGCATGTACACATTGTACATATTGTACATAAGTACATCCATACATACTTCTATCAATGTACATATGTATGTACCATAAAACTGTTGCATATCAAAGTGCTATCGTAATAGCCATGGATGGGACATCGTTCGATGTCATTCAGCGCTCGGCTTCAGAGCTTTGGCGTCGAAGCAACAGCTCCAACTGTATTGTAAATATGTATTTACTCTCTATATGCTGATACACACATACAAACTATCGGTACATATATCGGTATGTACGTGTGTGCGTCTCTCGATTAAACTCCGCATAGCATTTGTATTTGTGGGCTTGTCCCCCACCTTCTCATCTACGTTTTAATCGCATTGCAAACTAATGCGCAATTTGCTCTTTTAGTTGCCCATGACTGAAAATGTTTTGCTCGCTGTTGCCACCCAGCTCGCTGTTGCCAATACGAGTTTTTTTTTTATTAGCTGTTTGATTCTTTGCATGCACAAACTGTCAGCCCATGTTGCCTACATGTATAGATACCAGACTTATAGACCTATGTATAAAGAGCGCGCACACACACAGCGTACAGGATCTGCTGCACGTCCTCATCAGAGGAAAATTGCATACGTGAGTCGCAGCATATTCCGCCGCCGCCTCCCTGAACTGGGCTGGCCACCCAAGCGCCCAAGCACCTAATCGGATGAACTTACTCGTGCGTGGACTGAGAGAAATCGTTAAATCGCTTGAGTCGCAGCCGAAACAATGAGAGAAACGCTCTCTCCATCTGTCTCTCTCGCTCTTGCTCTTGCTCTTGCTCTCTCTCTATCTGTCTCTCTTGAGCGCGTTGTGTGTGCGTGGTGAGTTTCGTGTTGGCTGACATTCAACATAGCACCAGTCAGGCAGGTAGGCAGGATATTCAACCGCATGGATTTTGCCAGATACAAACACTGCTCAGCTCAAAGCTCCGAGGCCGCTGTTTGGGATTTGGGTCATGCTCATGCATCTGGCTATATGCTGAATACGCCACGCTGGGCCTGCGGGTGATGAAACTGCCCCAAGGCCATCGAATCAAGCCTTAAGTCTTATGCGTAGAATGCTCTAGAATGCGTTCGTACCTATTGCTCTTTTTAGCTGTCCATCATACATACGTACATATGTATGTATTTACATACATACATAAGTATTATTTTGCCACAGGGAAAACTGAGAATACTTCAATATTATTTCACTAGTTGTATATTAAAATAATAATTTATTAAGAATAAATATAAAATAAATAATAATAATAATAAATAATAAATATAAGGACTTTAATTTTTGTAATAATTTGTATAATTATGCCAACTCTTACTGTTTACTTGTCTTTGGTATTTATTGCATGTGTTTAAAAAAGATTTCCATAATATTTGAACTGTATTTTTAATTTTTTTTAACGTTTTCCAAAATTAATGTGTGCACTACAATTATTTGAACCGCATACATTGACAATTGGCCGCAAACAATTGACCATAGGAAATGAAAAGGGTATTTTCCAGTCTTACCTGGTCAATAGCATTGCCTCAAGGCCAAAGCGATTTACATGTGATATGATTTCTATTTTAAATATTCATTTGAAATTTTATATTGATGTTCAACGCAGTCTTTGCGGATTGGTTGGGATAAGTTTTGAGGTTTTTAAGATTTGGTGAAAATGCAATTGCTTACTCTTTCTAACACTCCATCTCTGTCTTTGTGTGTGTTTTGTAGATTGTGGCACGTCGCCATGACCTGAAGCTGATTGTGACGTCGGCAACGATGGATTCGACAAAGTTTGCAACATTCTTTGGCAATGTGCCGACGTTCACCATACCGGGACGGACATTTCCGGTGGATGTGATGTTTAGCAAGAATGCGTGCGAGGATTATGTGGAGTCGGCGGTGAAGCAGGCACTACAGGTCCATCTGACGCCCAACGAGGGTGACATGCTGATATTTATGCCCGGCCAGGAGGATATCGAAGTCACGTGCGACGTGCTCGAGGAGCGCCTCAGCGAGATCGACAATGCCCCCGAGCTCAGCATATTGCCCATCTATTCGCAACTGCCATCGGATCTGCAGGCGAAGATCTTCCAGAAGAGTGCCGATGGTGTGCGCAAATGTGTGGTCGCCACAAATATAGCCGAGACATCGCTAACCGTTGACGGCATCATCTACGTGATCGATTCCGGCTACTGTAAACTGAAGGTCTACAATCCCCGCATCGGCATGGACGCCCTACAGATCTATCCCATTTCGCAGGCGAATGCCAATCAACGATCGGGTCGTGCCGGCCGCACTGGTCCTGGCCAGGCGTATCGCCTCTACACCCAGCGCCAGTACAAGGATGAGCTGTTGGCCCTCACCGTGCCGGAGATACAGCGCACCAATCTGGCCAATACGGTGCTGCTGCTCAAATCGCTGGGCGTTGTCGATCTGTTGCAGTTCCATTTCATGGATCCACCGCCGCAGGATAACATTCTCAATTCGCTCTATCAGCTGTGGATATTGGGTGCACTCGATCACACAGGCGCCCTGACCACACTGGGTCGACAAATGGCCGAGTTTCCGCTAGATCCGCCACAATGCCAGATGCTCATTGTTGCCTGCCAAATGGAGTGCAGCTCTGAGGTCCTCATCATTGGTGCGTTCTTTCGGTTAAGATTGTGGATATACCCTTGAGAAGAAGCTACTTTGGTCAAGATAACTATGATAACACTCTGATATCTATTCAGTTTTGGTCGCAACTACACATTCAAGTTTCACGCCTCAAGATTCAAGAATATCTTCATTTGGGATTGGCTATATAGATACATATCTGTATAACATGCTAATGATTTTTTGTGATCAGTGAGTTTTGCTTAAGATATGCACATTTAAATATAAATTTCTATTCCTCAATGCTTTCTCAAAAATTGTAAGTCTTGTAATTCGCATATACATAGTTTTCATAACGAGATTTCATCCGATAGTTCCTATGACATCAATGGTTTATATAGGGATCCGTTTCGATTCTGACAGATGCTGCTGACCTGCAGTAAAAGATTGGTTTTAATAATCAAATTCTGAGGGATATTTTGCTACCATCTGCAAGAACACAATTTTCAACAGATTGTTCCGATAGCAACGTAATCTTTGATATACAGTTCTACTTATCAAGATGGAGACTTTAAGACCTCAGAAGAAATTTATCAAATTGTGTTCCAAACGTTTCGTTGAATTCATGTTTTGTTTTTACTTTTCAGTTTCCATGTTGTCGGTGCCATCGATATTCTATCGGCCCAAGGGACGCGAGGAGGAGGCGGATGGCGTGCGTGAAAAGTTCCAGGTGCCCGAATCGGATCATCTGACCTACCTCAATGTCTACTTGCAATGGAAGCAGAACAAGTAAGCAACACCTCTCTCTCTCTCTCTCTCTCTCTCTCTCTCTCTATTCCTCTCTAATTCACTCTTTGTATCTCTATCTCGTTTTACAGCTACAGCTCAACTTGGTGCAACGAGCATTTTATACACATCAAGGCGATGCGAAAGGTGCGCGAGGTGCGTCAGCAGCTAAAGGACATTATGACGCAGCAGAAAATGAACGTGAAGTCGTGTGGCACCGATTGGGACATTGTGCGCAAGTGCATCTGTTCCGCCTATTTCTATCAGGCGGCACGGCTGAAGGGCATCGGCGAGTATGTGAATCTGCGAACGGGCATGCCCTGCCATCTGCATCCGACATCGGCGCTTTATGGACTGGGCACCACGCCCGATTATGTTGTTTATCATGAGCTGATTATGACCGCCAAGGAGTATATGCAGTGTGCCACCGCTGTCGATGGCTATTGGCTGGCAGAATTGGGACCTATGTTCTTTTCGGTCAAGGAGACCGGACGCAGTGGTCGCGACAAAAAGAAACTGGCTGCCGAGCATCTCAAGGAGATGGAGGAGCAAATGTTGCAGGCCCAGCACGAAATGGAGGAACGTAAACAGCAGGCGGCTCAACGCGAGGAGCAACTGGCGGCAAAGCAGGAAATCGCTACACCGGGCAATGCAACGCCCAGACGAACCCCAGCACGCATCGGCCTCTAAGATTTAAGAACATTATTATCATTATTATTGTGTACTTCTGTTTCAAGCATACGTATGTATTTGGACTTTTCCAGCTCTACAGACGAAATTTCACTATGACTTAGTTTAATGTTATGCTAAATAGAAATTCCTGTCCTTGTTTTTTTTTGTATACCTTCTTTTTGTACTACCCATAAGCATTTCAGAATGCATTAGTTATGATTTTGTGGAGAATATATTTGAATAAATAAACAGAAATAAATTTAAACCATATTATGTCGGGTTAAGTGTAGCATCAGCATTTTTCAGGGGTCAAGGAACATTTCAAGTCTCCAATAAAAAACAAGATAGAACGTTGCAGTCGGACGTAACCGACAGCGAAATACTATTATACCATAATTTGTGTGCAGTCAAGAAATACTGTCCAGGTTTGCCTTTTTGAATGGGAACACATTCTGTTAATTCTCTACTAATAAATATGTATATGATTTGCATACAAGTGAGCGTGGCTTTTAAAGACGGTGAGCAGAATTACACGGGAGTGCAGAAACAAAACATTGTATAAGCTATTTTTATCATAAATTCCGGATATGGGCTTTTCGAGACTTTAGGGGCGGGAGTAGGCGTTGCCCAAAAAAATTATAGAGAAGTTTCCTAATAATCTTCCTACCCTGTTTGGTAACTAACTAACTTGAATTGCGGGGGATATGGGCGTTTATCGGTTTTGGGGGCTGGAGTGGGCGTGGCCCAAAAAATTTTGGAGTTCGATCTTAGTAATATACCTTCTAAGTTTGGTAACTGTAGCTCTTAAATTGCGGAAGATACAGGCATTTATCGTTTTTCGTGGGCGGGAGTGAGCGTGGTCCAAAATTTTGTTCTACATTTATGAAGGGTATTACTAGCAATATTCCTTTAAAATTTGGTGACTTAAGTTGTCAAATTGCGTGAGATATATGGGCTTATCGACTTACACCAACAGGTGGAGTGGGCGTGGCCATCCAATTTTTTTTATCGATCTTTGGGGGAGTTACCAGTAACATACCTTCAAAATTTTGCAACTCTAGCTTGCAAATTACGGCAGATATGCGCATTTTAAATTTATAGGGACGAAGCTCCTGGGGGCGGCGGTTGTGGGCGTGGTCCAAAAATTGGTATGCCAATCCTTGGAGGAGGTTACCAGCAAATTACCTTGCAAGTTTGGTTACTCTATCTTTAAAATTTTCGGAGTTATATGGATTTATCGATTTACAATCGAAATTGTCGATTATAGGCGCAGGTGTGGGCGTGGCAACACGGTTTTTAAAGGCGACTACCAGTAATATGCCTACCAAATTTGACGTTCCCTACTCAAAAACCGCGGAAAATATAGCCATTTGAAAATTTTTTATGGGCAGGGGTGATGAGGGCGTCGGAGGTGGGCGTAGCACATGCCGATCTTAAAAGGACCTCGCCAACAACCTACCATCCAAAATTGGTGACTGTATCCATTAAATTGTGAGAGATATGTGGACTTATCGATTTGCTAAAATCGATTTTCGCGGTTTTCTAGCTCCCTAGTGGACGTAGGACCAAACCCAAGACACTTTAACTTTTGAGGGTACTTTCCAGTATACGTTTCAAGTCTCTATCTCTAAGGGTGTCAGAGAAACGCGCGTTCATACGGACGGAAAGACGGACAGACAGCATGACGGACATTGAACAAAACCAATATACTATTATACCTTTTTGGTATAACAAGGGAGAACGAAATACTGTCCAAGTTTGCCTTTCAAATTGCGGTGGATATAAGATAGTAGCCCTTCTTCGAAGTTTGGCAACTGTAGCTTTTAAATTACGAGATATGGGATTTTCGAGATTTTGGGGACGAGAGTGGGCGTGGGAAAAAAATGTTTGGAGTGCGATCTTAGTAATATACCTGCGGGAGAAACGGGCATTTTTTGGTTTTGGGGTAGAGAGTGGGCGTGGCCCAATTTTTTTTCCCGATTTTTTAAAAGTATTACTGGCAAGGTACCCTTCAAATTTGGTGATTAGCATTAAAATTGTGTGAGATATATGATCTTATCGATTTACTCCAACAGGTGTATCGCTTTAGGAGGGTGGAGTAGGCGCGGCAATTCAATTTTTTATCGATCTCTTTGGTGAGTTTCCAGTAACATACTTTCAAAATTTGGTGACTCTAGCTTACAAATTATGGAAGATATGAGCATTTCAGATTTCTATGGCCGAAGTTCCTGGGGAATGCGGTTGTGCGCGTTGTCCAAAAATGATATGTCGATTATTATCAGCTTGGCCACTCTATATTTGAAATTGTGGGAGATATGCGGATTTATCGACTTACACTTTCCGAAATATCGGCATTGGCGACTAACAGTAATATATCTACCAAGTTTGACGTTTTGCAAATATCGACCTTATCGATTTCCTAGCTCCCTAGTGGACGTAGCACTCCAATCTTAACACTTAATCTATCGGGAGCACACACCAGTAAATGTTCCAAGTTTCAAGTTTCTATCTTTAAGGGTGTCGAAAAAAGTTGCGTTTATACAGACGGACAGACGGAAATACAACATGACGCACATTGAACAGTAGCAGACAAATGTGATTCTACATGGATGCTGAGAGAAAAAAACTATAAGAACATAATCAATTAAATTAAAATTAAATAAATTCTTGAAAATCTCGTAAGAACGCTCTAGTCGAGAGAGCTAGACTAAAATGTAGTGAACTTGAACTGCGTTTGGTGTACAAGAAATTACAATCCAATTTTGATGATTGGGATAGGAGATGCTTGCTTTTGCTTGTCACAGACTTTTGCACACTTTGATCATGCTTATTTCCTTCTATTAACCTCTCTTTCTGAATATCACAACGGGCCAAATAAGGACTATGTGTGTCTACTTTCGGTCGACAACCGTTTAACCTACATAACTTGGTATCTATAGTAGATAACTATGTAGGTTTTGAGAAAACGAAGAAGAATCCCTCAACGCTCATCCTTGCAGAGTGCTCATCCTTGCCTTAGCCAGAAAGCTATATGACCTTAAATTTTGTTGTGTGTATTTTTAGTCCACGGCATTATTCTTGGATAGGCCACGATACAGTAACCCAGAAACCCAAAAATCCTTGAATGCCCATCGATTATACTTTTCCCTCAAAAATATGTTTTTCCGAGATCCTTTCTGAAATATGCAAATTATATTTATATCGAACTCTGCCCCCACGAAATCCCTACACACGCACATTTAAGTTTGGAAAATTACGAATTCTACAATTGAAGATATATAAAAAAAATACATACAACTTTCGCTTTGCATGACTTTATTCAACTTGGACTTTACTGTGTGCATCCAAACATATGTTTATATTTAATAAATAGCACATTTCAGTAATTCACATTCTATGTACAAGAATAAAAGAGCCAAACAAATAGAATTCGCAGGATTGGCAGTAACCTGTCCGGCCGGTGAAGAGCTGCGCCAGAATCCAGGACGCATTGCTCGTTGTCAACCACTCGATAATTGGATTGGCAACGGCATTCTCCCCACTTGCACTGCATACTTGACTCTAACCAATGGTCGAGCTCCATCCGCTGGCAGTCCTCGCTGCGGCGACAGTAGGCACCGTAGGGCACAAGTGGCTCACAAATAGTGTTGTTCGTCTCCATCTTAGTTCTAGCATAGTGCTTGCTGCGGCAGCCACAGCGGTTGTTGTGACAAATGCCGCCAGCGCCGAGTTGCAGCTGGCATTGGGTATGTGTCGTACAAGTGGCGTTATATGCAGCGCCCGACACGCAGAGAGTCATGTTGTGATTGGACACAGAGTCAATGCTGCAAGCGCATTTTTTGGCCTCCGGCAAACAAATTGAACCACCAATAATTCCGCAAAACGTTCTGTTGCTGCAGCTTAAATCTGTGGCAATGCATGGCAGTTAATTGATTGTGATTTATTTCGAATTATTGACAAATTTAATTTACCTAAGATCGCAAGGCATTTACCCTCGTGCGGCTCAAAGTGTTCCTTGCATATGCAGAGCTTTCGCGATGTGTGGCACACGGAAAACGTGTCTGCCAACTGGCACTGACGCGAAATCTCACAGCGACCGTCGAGCGCCACCTGCTGCGGCAGGCAACGACGCTTGTCCACGCTCGGCACGTGATTAGCGGCGCAGTAACACTGTTGTGTTTGTACATCACATTCGGCACCCGGTTGAGTGCAGGGGCACGGGCCGCCAATGATGTTGCTCACCTTCTCATCCTTGGGCTGACACTCCATGCGTTTCTCGCTGCCATGTGCCGTGCAAATGCAGCGAGAATCCTGACAGCTGGCGTGTTCATACTTGGCGCACTGCGCGTCAGTGATACAACTGAGCTCGAGCAGTTCCTCGGCTGAGGCAATGGCATGCAGTAAACAGATGCCAAGCAATAAAATGTGTGTTAGTTGCATTGTTAACGTTTCTTTTCTGTAATTAGGCGCATACACATCAAGAGGGCGCTATTAACCGTTATAATTGCAACGCTCATATGAATATACGGTAATTGTCATGCCGATACGGCAGCACTGCAGTTGACATCACTTACGGCATTTGCCAACACTGGGATTATCGATAGCAGACACACATCGACATTTAATTGAAGCATCTCTGGTTTTGCATAAAAGCTTATAAAGCAAAGCAAGCGTTTGCTGCTACTCAGTTAAATTTTCGTAAATAACTTAATAACTTGTGAAATTCAAATTAAAAAATATAATAAAAAAAAATAACAAAATGGTTCGCCGTGGACGTTCAGCTAGCCCCCCACCTTCGGCCCGACGGTAAGTTGTGAAACGCAGCGACGCCTGTAAAACGCAACAACATTTAATTAAATAAAGACAGCGGACTAAGGATCCGAAAGACACTGAAAAAGCATGCAATGTGTTCTGGGTGCTGCAGCAATAACCGTTTTTTTGCGTGTTTTAAGTCTGACATTATAAAAGAGCCAGCAAATCCGGAAAATGTAGTGCACTTTCTGGAAGTTTCCGCGTTACGTAATCTACAAATCAGATAAACACGGAAGACGACGAAGACTATGCAACGTACAAAGTTCAAAAATGTGGCAACAATAACAACAACAAAAACAATTTTTATACTATATATATATAAATGTATTTTTATTTTGCTTTACAGCAGTGCACCCGCGCCAGCACCGGCACCAGTGCCTGCACGTGCCGCTGCACCACCACCAGCACCGGTACCAATGGCCGCACCACCCAGCGCAGTGGGCATGCCAGGACCTCAGCAGCCATCGATGTTCCAGCAGATGGCCGCCACCGCTGGCGGCGTTGCCGTCGGCTCTGCAATTGGCCACACTGTCGGCCATGGACTCACATCACTGTTCAGTGGCTCCGGGGATAAGGAGGTGGCAGCACCAGCCGCTGCCGCTCCCGCTCCGGTTGGCCAACAGCAGCAGCCGTATTATGCACAGCCGGCACAGGCCAATGAGCCTCAGGGCGCCTGCGCCTGGGAGATCAAACAGTTCCTGCAATGCGCTCAGGGTCAATCCGATCTGTCTCTCTGCGAAGGCTTTAATGAGGCGTTGCGACAGTGCAAGGTGCAGCATCATATACAATAAATATTCATATACCCACAACAACTGAAAACAATAACATTTACAATCGCTAAAATCAACAAAAACCAAAAATTCTCCAAGTTCGATTAATGGCGAAAATGTTGAGCTAAAATAGTGTTTATTATATTATTTTTGATTTCAATTAGTTATATATACGTAATCAGTTATATTGTTAATGATACAGCAAATTGTTTAATTTAGTCAATTGTTCAATAGAAATCCGAGCAACAACGTTCGGCTGGCCAAACAACGGAAGATTCCGGCGTCGTTGCTCAAAAAAAAAAAAAAAAAAAAATGTATATGTGTATTATGTCTGATGTAAATTTGCATAAAACTGCGAAATGTTCCATTCGCTGTTCAGGTGCCAAAAAAAGAAAGCAAGAAGCAAGCGGAACACGTGAGCGCCAACGATGACCTTGCACTTTATTGACGCAGTGCGTCCCAAAATAGCCGCCCTGATTCATGCTGTGTGGGAATGGTATGGGGGGAGGGGGGCGTTGAAAATTTCGCGTTTCATTGTTTTGATTTGGGGCGCCAATTGAGGTTTGTTTTGATTAAATGCTTTCGAGTTGACCAAAGTAAACAAGTAAAATTATGATAAACATGTTGATTATATATATGTATGTGAATATCAGTATGTAAATGAAATTTAATATAATTGTGTAACTTTGAATTTTGGTTATCGATGTAATATTTCGTTTCGTTTTGAGCACAATCAATCAAAATATCGCATTGCGGTGCTGGAATATAAGACTGATGCAGGTAGAAATCATTACATTGTGACACTTTTCTAATTATAAATGATGTAATTCAGCCACACTTTATATCGCTACTTAGTTGCCGTTCAAATCTGGATTGATTTCCAATAATGATCTATCTTGCATAAAAAATGAGGGACGATAGTTGACACTAACAGATTGATTAGATTCCTAACGAATGGATAATAATAAAGCAGAGGTTTATTGAGTTGTTTCTTGAATTTGACATCGTACAGATTGCTGCGTCCCTCGCTTAAACAATGGGCCAGTCTTTTTCAATTCAATTCCTTCGCATTCCTTCGATGTCTTGTTGTCCAATAGATTTGGAAGAGGTACCTAGATTTTCCCGCTCCTCGCGTTTTTTATTCAAAATGTTTGATGGCCTTGGACTTGGCCTTGGCACATGTTTGGCTTTCTTCAGCTGGCACCGTTTGTTGTTCATGTTCTCATTGGGCTGCGTATTTGTAAGTGCCCGGATGCGACCCGACAGTCCAAAACTCTTCCTGGGCCCATGCGATTTGGCCAATCCGTACAATGTGTCCGTGTGCCTCTGCTGCTGGGTAACATTTAAATTTGTTTTGTCCAAAGCCGGGCGAATCTTCAGATGAGTGGGCTTGACGCGATTGACATTGCCTTTGGACATGCCCCGTACGAATTATTGCCATGTGGAGTCTGCTTAGGCGAGTTGAGGAATGCCACCACTGGTGTGCTCTTCTTGGGCATCAGCGGATGCTTGCACCTCAAATACTGCAGGCTGCTGGTGCGTATCGATGCTAAATTTATTTCTGTTTGCCTCAACTGCTTACTACTGGGCAAAAGTGTTGTCAAGTGTCGTTGTGGATTGAGCTTGGGTAAAACATTGCGTTGGTGTTCGGTTTTTCCGAATTGTTGGTGCTTCTTAGCAATATGAAGAAGTGGTACCTCAAGGCGTTTTTTAACTATATTCCTCTGCAACTCGAGGTATTTGTTAATTTTTTTTTTTCGCATTTTCTGGTAAAATGGATAGCTTTGGCGAGTCTTTCCTAAGCTGAAAAATGGGCTCTTCAGATCGTGGCACCTTGTCAATTTTGAGCTTCTTGAACAATTTTGGTCGGGTTTGGCTTATAACGGTTTTGGCTTGTCTTAAGCGTTCCATTGACAATCGCTTGGCAGTCATGGCTCGCTCCAATCTATCGTTCATGGTGGCAATAGTACGCTGGGCATGCAAACTGGCCCAGACATTCGATGTGGGTAGCATCCTTTCATCCGTGCCGAGTGTGCACTGCGACCTGATAGGTCTATTGTGCCCCCTTCTGGGCTTAAAGCTCCTCCATCAACCCAAGCTCTTGCACGAATGCTAGAATTTTTATTGGGTTGAGGGCCACTATGTCATTGCTCATCATGACATGCATCCCTAGGATGTTGCTTCTCTTCCTTGTTAAGGCGACACACTCTGCTAGGATGTGCATTGAGGATTCTTCCTCGTCTTCACAGAACCTGCAGAGTCCGCTACTGATTATACCCAGTTTGGCTAGGTGACTTCTTAGTCTACAGTGTCCCGTCAGTAGTCCGGTGAGTATTCTAAGATTGTTTTTGCTCATGGCTATAATTTGCTTAAATCGCTTCTGATTATAGCCACCTAGAAGACATTTGGCTTGTCGGAGTCCTGGTGCCTCTGCCCAGCTCCTTTGCCTCCTCTGTCTTTCTTCGTTTCTGAGCTCCTGTCGTATCATGTGCCTTCCGATGCCACAATACGGTTCAGGTCCCACTAGGGGTCTCTCCGCCCCCAATCTTGCTTGCCTGTCGGCCAGTTCGTTCCCAAAGGCATGGTGCCATTGTTCATAGCGACTGAAATCTGTTATAAAAAAACAACCAAAATTTCATATTTTTACTAATTTATGGACATAGTACTCACCTCCCCGAATTCGAAGCAATGTGCCAAGTCTTTGCAGGCTATTCATTTTAAGATACTAAGAGAAGACTCTTTACCTGAAATAATCAGCCAATTTGCAATTATACAAAAACTTTATAATTTGTAGTTTAATTTAATTTACTTGTGACAAGGCCGCGATAATATCTTTGTCTGTATGTCTTATAGATTTGGTTAAGTATATAAAATACGTACACCCTCATAGCTCATAGCGGGTGGTAAGCAGCGACAAGCAAAAAATGTAATTGCCTGCCATAAACTCATTATTCAATATTTTTCTAAAATTCCAAAGACCGATGGCAGGTACATACAGTGTCTCAAACCTCATTTCGGGTGCAACAAGCCAACAAGGACTATGAGCAAAAGGACTACCTATGAACAAGGGAAAATCATCCTGGACCACCTACAAATCGGATATTAATATCGAAAAATAGCTAAAATGGTCAATCTAAATACCTCAACTGTATTCTACATCACTTGGAATTTCGTCGACGAAAATCGGACAGAGGACAAGGAATGGCACCAAACACGATTTTCACCGAGCAGGACGAGCCCAGGATCATCAAGAAAATAAGGGGGAATTTTAAGCTATCGGCTCAAAAACTGACTCAATAGGTGCAGGATGAAATAATGAAAAAGTTCAGTATGGGAACTGTGCTCCAAGTTCTGCGCAACCATGACTTTAATGCCCGAGAAGCACGGAAAAAAGAATTTGTATAAGCAAAAAATATAGGGTCTGGGATGACGTTCGTCAAAATCCACTTGGGCATGGATTTGAGTTCTGGAACACATATTTGAATATGAGTACAAATTCAACATTTTTTGCCCGACGGATGGAATTATGTGTCGCGACAACCCAATACTGAACTGGATCCCAAAGACATAAAGGCAACAGTCAAGCATGGCGGAGAAAGTGTAATGGTATGGGCATCTATCTCGACAGCCCGCGACGGAAATTTTGTGAAATTGAAAAAACAATGACAAATATGTGTACTTTGATATACTTAAGGAAAATTTTCTCCGAAGTGCCGAAAAACTGGGAATCCCACGTACTTTCCAGGCCAACGACCTCAAGCATATGTCCGGAATAGTACAGTCCTGGCTTATCTGGAACTGTCCCCACGTGATAATTCCAGTCTCCAGATTTAAATATTATTGAAAATTTATGGGCTCTGCTGGAAAATAACATCCAGAATCACAACATATCCAGCAAACAAGATCTCAAAAATCCTCTGCTTGAGGAGTGGAGCTATATCAGCCCAGAAACTACCCGGAAGCTGGTATCTTCCATGAAAAATAGGTTAAGCGAAATTGTTGAGGCTAAAGGATATCATACATTGACCTGTATTTTGGATATGTTTTCAGTTTTTGACTAATTTTAATTAATTAATTAATATTTTAATAAAAACTAAAGTTTCTTTTAGAAATGTGATATAACATTAAACAAATTGGCATTTAAAAATTTTGATTTTGTTTCCTTGTTTAAACTTTATAGCACTTTAAATTTTTTGCTTGTCGCTGCTTTGAGACACTGTATGTGTAATGCATTAATATATGAAAGTTTTCAAATTTTGTCTGAACTTGATTAAAATAATTTTACAATAAGTACTAATGAGAAGCACAAATGACAATGAAAATATGAGGAAAAGAAACTACTATGATATATTTTCGAAAACAAAACTGACAAGCTAAGAGATGAAATCCAAATACTTTATACACATTCATGCATGTATATTTGTTTAAAATCAAAAGTACGTTGACATCGCGTATTCTTTTATTTAGTTTCATCGATAGCCACAGCGTTGTATGCTCATATGGAACTGACTCCGATAGCACACAACTATCGTATATTCTTTTCAAAGTGTCATCGATATTTGCATATGTGCAGTGTATTTTTTTTTTTTTGCAATAATACAATTTTTTCCATTACTAAATTAGATGTACACTTTGGCAGTAGAAAATATAGTGTAATAAATGTAAACACCCCATAAACCAAATAAAATGTTGCTTTGTTACCTGGCGTTAGCTAAACCATAAAATTCAGTTTACGTGTTATCTTGAGCGCCACTATTCAAAGTAAGACATGTTTTAATATGTATCATAAATAAAATAGCGAGCACCATAAGTCATTGCGATCCTGAGTAGGTGCTAAATGAGCCAAAAAGAGATAAACTGTCGTGATTAAAACTTGTATTTTCGAACCTTGTTTTTTGGCTGTGTAACATGTTGTAACATATCTTGCATATCAGTATTTATGGCATACGTATCGACATGCTTAGCTATCGATTACTTAATTAATCGAGCCAAAGAAAAAACATAAAAGCATAAATGTATTTACAGTTAACAAACAGAATCAACTGTAGCGGTATAAGGTGCAGTGGATGAGAAGAATACACAGAAAAGTGGCAATAACAACAGCGATATTCTGTAAGTTAGATTTATTAATGTCATTTCATTCCAATTTTAATTGCGCGCGCTGTACAGATGTACGTCTTCGAAGTGGATATGCATTTAAAAAAAAAAAACTAGAAAGCGTCGCCGCGGGTCGGCTTATATGAAATATGAATGTGTATGTATGTGTAGCTTTTGTGGTTTCAGTGCGTGTGTGTGCAACACATAACAACAAAAATTGACCATCAATGCCATAGAGACGACGCTGAGCAAATTAAATTAGAAACGTTGCAATGTAAACATTGCGGACGTTTCCATGTATACATATGTACATACATACAAACATGCATACAAACATGCATACAAACATGCATACAAACATGCATACAAACATACATACAAACATATATACAAACATACATACAACCATACATATATGCATGAATGTTTATCCATCCATCTGTGTCAGCCAATCCCATTTATTAACAGCAAAAAGAACTACCCTTACAACTAGGCTCTTGCCATTGGGCTATTGGGCTATTTATATACCGATTAGTCTGCTTGTAGAAATTAATTAAGTTTAGGATTGGTTGCCAGGGCGTTCGGTGTATGCATAAGCTTTGTTAAATTTATATGTATATATACATATATATATATACATAGTATATATGTATAAATATATATATGTATATGTGTAAAATCGTGTTTATTTGCATTTTTCGAAACACAATGTCGAACTTGTCTCAAAGCAACAAATCAAAAAATTACAAGCGGCCTGCGGAACACATCAACAACAACTAGCGTCGATGCCCACGCTGTTGACTAACCCTAACCAGTTGTCATTATCGGGGTGGAAGATGCGGGTGCTTGGGGTGGCTCTATCACAATTCAAGCTGTTACAGCAAGCGTCACTGGCACTGGCTGACCTTGGGCCAATTGTCGGAAACAGATCTTACACATTGGGGCAGTAAAATAGGTGTTCTTAAATATCAATATAATTTCTAAAAAACAATATGTTTATGTAGGTATGTCAACATTGTTTTTCAAAGATATGAAAAGTCTGGCTTAAATATTTTTTTTTTTAACATTTCCTTGTTAAAAGTGCACATTGAAGTGAATTGGAATTTTTTATTCTTTGACTAACGTTTCTTTTAGTATCGCTACTAAAAAAAATTATTCTGAGTTTAATAACATTAGACAATGTTGTGCATTTTTGTGCACCGTCTAGTCCGTATATAAAAGTACAAGTAAACTTGTCTTTACACCTATTTTACTGTCCAGGTGTGTGTGTGTGTACATCTAAAAACATGTATTAATATATTGGATATAATCTGTAGTCGAACGAACGATTGGACTTTGAGCCCATAGCACTGTGAGCTGATGATAAGATGTTGAGAGCAACGACAAAGTGAATTGAATGGAATGCACGATGCATATACAGTGTTTCGAAGGTCGATTCGAGCAGTGCCTAGCAAAAAATTCAATTGATTGCCATAAACTCATTATTCAATATTTTTCAAAAATTCCAAAAGCCGATGGCAGGTACATTTATTAACCACCGAAATGACCTTAATAAACTGTGGTTTTCCCACCTGCTAGGTAGGGTTATGTAAAAAGTGCCTCTTTTTATGGTGAAGCATGTTTCGAACAGTTATACCTGGGACACCTGGGTGCCATAAATCATTTTTACCTAAAGTTGAATATTTTCGGTATAAATAGACCAATCCTCAGTAGTTAGCTTAGTATTTTCCTGCATTTCGGGTGCAACGAGCCAACAAGAACTATGGGGAAAGGGACTACTATTGATCAACTCATCCAGGAACACTTAAAAATCGGATATTCATATCGCCAAATAGCTAAAATGGTCAATCTAAACACCTCAACTGTATTCTACATCATTTGGAAATGAAATCTACGAAAATCGGACGGAAAATTTCCGTGGTACTCGGGCCTTCAAGTCATAGTTGCGCAAAACCTGGAGCACAGTTCCCACATTGAACTTTTTCATTATTTCATGCTGCACCTATTGAGTCAGTTTTTGAACCGACAGCTTAAGATTTCCCCTTATTTTCGTCCTGTTTGGTAAAAATATTGTTTGGTGGCATTCCGCCCTCGCCGTCCATCCAATTTTCGTCGACGAATCTCCAAATGATGTAGAATACAGTTGAGGTATTTAGATTGACTATTTCAGCTATTTGGCGATGTGAATATCCAATTTTTAAGTGTTCAAGGATGAATTTCCCTTGTTCAAAGGTAGTCCGTTTGCCCATTGTCCTTGTTGGCTTGCTGCACCCGAATTAATAATTTTCTTGGACATAATTGGTCCCACGAGCTGCGGAGAAATGAGTGTCCACCCGGGCAGAGATCCGCGATACCCGGGTAAGGCTGAATAGAACAGGCGGTCGCCATTTGCCTGAGCACACCGTTTATGACTGGGCTATTTGTATACCGGGCCCCCAGCCAGGCTGACTATCGGCACGGTACGATTGACACCTTAGCCCGGCCCGGTGTGAGATTAGGGGGGATGGGATAGGTAGGTAAGTGTGTAGGGAGGTTGGGGGTGTGTGAGGCTATACTTTTAAGAGGCGGCAACACAAACGCCTTGTCGGTATGCATACGGTGTCATACCCGCTGTTTGTCCGGGACTGCTTATTTACGAGGATTCTCGTGTTATTCGCAGCTAACCTCCCATTGGGAGGCCGTTCGCTATCCGCAACCCGCGACCCGCCTGGTGGCCTCAGCTCAGCCCCGTTCGAACCATCCCACAAGTTCTTACGCCCAGGAATAATTAGTTTATTGCAGGCAATTAAATTTTTTTCTAGACACCGTTCAAAATGAACTGTGAGACACTGTATGTATTTATATAGTGGAATGATGAATTTAACATTATGCTGCAAGTCTGCTACACAAGATTTTGATTGTAGCAAGTGGGATGCAAAGTCCATCACAGCTCTGGATTGAAAATTAAAAATAGAATGTATTTCGCTGTGTTGAATTTTTTTTTTTTTATATACATAGTTATCAGTTTTGTAATTAACAATTGAATTCTAAACTCAAATTTAATGCACTTAGACACATGACGTGCAAATATAATATTTCGCTATAATTTGCTCGATGAACTTGTAATCAACCCAATTTAGTAGTTAGATTATAAAAGAGTAGATAATAGCAAAGAATATACCTAC
Source organism: Drosophila mimica (assembly GCA_037043585.1). Lineage (NCBI taxonomy): Eukaryota > Metazoa > Arthropoda > Insecta > Diptera > Drosophilidae > Drosophila > Drosophila mimica. The sequence goes on along the minus strand of JBAMBE010000469.1, from coordinate 12,934 downwards.
TCAATTGAAAAGGCTAAACTAATCCGGAATAAACTCGACACTGTTAATGATAAGGCTGGCAATCAAAGCAGTAAAGTTATAAGCATAAAAAGCCAAATAGAGCAGCATTGTGTTATTTAGTTATCATAAATAGGAAGTCGGCTGGCTTCTGTATCAGCTTCTGCTGTCAGTGCGGCTCCACAGCTTATTTGCGTTGTTTTGTAATCAATCAGTTTTTTTAGTATTAATTTGTGTATACATATTACATAAATAGAATAAGTTATTTCAATAAAAAAACAAAATAATTATTATACTAATTCTAAACCGCAGTGAAGCGAGTGGGGGTCAGCTGAAGAGTGAGCTGGGACTGGATAATGAATAACCTAGTGCAGGATATTCAGAACAGATATTCTTTTCTGGGTAATCTGTTCAGTCACGTGTGGAAATGCATTATTCGATCTAATTTAAAGCTCAAACTACAACTGCGTAGCATTCAGTGGAAGAATGCAAAAGCTAAGCCCGGATGTGCCTACCAGCCCACAGAGGTGACCACTTAAATATATATTTATGTTAATGCATTCTCTAACTTCATTTCATATGCACAGATAGAGCAGGTGGCAAATGTCATAACTCATGGCATTTGGATAGTGCCCGCCGTGTTTGCAGTCGTTAAGCTCTTTGAACGCTCTCACAGCTCTAGCCAGTATCTAGTGTCGTGGGTGTATGGTACTGCCCTGTGCATGGTGTTCACCGTTTCTACATTCTTCCACTGTTCCTGTTACTGTGCCGAGCAGAAGTGAGTATATATAAAATACATCTATGTACACCGAAACAATAACAAAAATAACTATTTAAGGCCGCCCAAAAACTACAATGGTTGGCCCGCACTGGGCTGGCATACGTATCAGAGTTTGAAGAACGTTTTGCATCGCTGCGATCGTGCCATGATCTATGTGTTTATAGCTGGTTCATACTTTCCCTGGTTGACGTTGGAGAATACGGACCATTCGGCGATACTCTTTTGTATGGAATGGATTATTTGGCTAATGGCAGCTATTGGCATTGCTTATCAACAGGTACGTTGGCTGTTATGAGTGGTAATCCAGTGTGTTGTCATCCACTTCTTGGTCATTTACAGATTTACCATGAACGCTACAAATGTCTGGAGACTTTCTTTTATATTCTAATGGGATTGGGTCCAGCGCTAGTTGTAATGTTAACGGGCCATCACTTTAATGGCATGTTGCAGCTAAAATTCGGTGGAGCCTTCTACATACTGGGCATTGTATTTTTCAAGTCGGATGGTCTTATTCCCATGGCGCACGCCATTTGGCATCTTTTTGTGGTGCTCGCCGCCGGTTGTCATTACTATGCAATTTTGGTGAACCTTTATCCGAATGATGCCATTAGTCTAACGAACCAGTAGCTAAATAACGCCTTAGTCTTTTTGAATCGCATAGCTATAAAAGTAGAATAGTCGTATGTACTTAATAGAAACTCGAACCCAACATTATGACCCACAAAAACTCCACTAATTCCAAATGATTTAATTTGTTATATCTCGAGTCAGCCGGAATGCATTCCCTCCGACGAACCACCCATATAACTTACTGCTCCAAGATTAGCCAAATTTTTTTTTTTTTTTTATAGAATTTATTTTATTGCATTGATTTGTGAGCGTTAATTGAGTTTATGAAACGGATTTATATACCATAATTATAGTTGTAGTAAATTAGTATATTAGAAAATTCGATAGAAATGCTAACGGATTGTTAAGATAGATAAACAAAACACTTCTTGTGATCAATATCTGCGGGCTTGCCAAAGAATTAAATGGTAAACAATTATTCTCAAATCATTTAGAATTATGAATATATATTGTGGTGTCTATGACGGTATTTTTTAGGTAGACCAAACAACCTATGTACACACATTCTGTGGCTAAAAAAGATTATTTTATGAAATGACTATAATATAATTAGTTATACTTACATATAACAAGCTCACATTTGACACTGTTTTTTTTTTGTATGAATTTGAGAAATTGTACAAAATCTTATTGTAAATCATGATGATTGAATTCAACGCTGTTCAAAACACTAGAAGCCCGCCTAAAGAACATTATATACACATACATACATCAATTAATATGTATGAACATATTTAAATATATATAATTAGTTGTAGACCATAAGCTAATCGTGAACCAATATTTAATTGAAGTTGTTGGTCTGTTGTTAAGTGTGCTATTTTACTAAGCGTGCAATTGCTCAGGGATTACTTATGCAGGCCGGATGCTCCAGTCAATCGTGATGATGTATGAAGTGCGCATCTCGAATAGAACGAGTTCGTGATGAGAGCACCTAATTTGTATATGCAATTGTTTTACGGATGCTTCGCGATTTTCGATATGAATTATTATACAATGAATTTGTGCTGAGCAGATTTATACAACATAAGGAGTATGAAATGATAATTATACATTTATAAATTACTTAGCACATATACTATCTTTACATTTACTACATGTATATCCATAAATCTATACAATAAATATATACCTTGTATACAGGTTTATTAGATCTTAAAAACTGTCTAACCATATATTAAGTTATACCACATATTTTGTTGCAAGGTGAATAAAAATTGTTGCAAATTATGATGCTGTCAAATACTTAAATATAATATGTTATTTTCCCTGGGTATCATTTGAAAATGACAGCAAGTTATCAAAAGCAACATTAAGATACAGTGCTGTAAAGGGGCTTGCGACCACCGATATATATACTATCGACAATAGAGCACGAGCAGACCAGCATGCACTACTGATTCTTTTGACTATACCACAGTTTATTTTTCAATTGAAAGCTTAAATTTTATAATTTGATAGAGCATAAATAAAGGATGTGATTTCCAAGATCCGTGACTTTAGACTAAAGACTTATGAACGGTTGGTAAGTGCTTCAAAATATTATCGAATTATCGATACATCGATATGCTTTAATGAGTCTGCAAGGTAAGCAAACAGTTTTATTTAATGGAAAAGGAGAGGAAATCCTATGAGGAGCTTGTACAAACAATAAACATTGGAGCCAGCAGCTCTTCCACAGAGGTACAGAAACACTACCAAAGCCAGCTGGAATTTCTGCGTAACATCGAGATCCAGACGCCTGCTGGGCCATATGGCGCAAGCAAAGCGACGCAGCTGGCACATCTGCTGACGGAGGAGGCGCTTTTATGTAGTTGCAATGGTGATGATAGCTTCCTTACCCTGAGCCCATGGCTGTTGTGGCTAAACGAGCTGCTCCAGAACCGGAAGCGGCTGCTGGGCGAGACGCAACCATTGCTTCAGTGGCTAATGCAGCATGCGGAAAAACGATGCAGAGTAGATGTACTAAAATGTCTTATCTCACTGCTGGACTCACCAGAGGAGAGCGCAGCACACGCACTCTTTCCACGCATGGCAGCCATTCCGTTGCCAAGTAGTGTGGATGCGGCACTGCTCCTCGTACTCTGCCAGGACAAGGTGTTCAGTGCATTGTGCTGCGCGCATGACGGATTGCAGGAGCCGGAATTGCAGGTGAGCGGCCAGTTGGCCAATGCGCTGTTGCAACCGCATTACGAGGGACGTTGGGTAATGCGGACAGTGATGTTGACACAGGAGGAGCAGGAGCAGTTAACACTACTGATCGCACACTCGCTGCAGTTGCTGCAGAAGATAACATCCCTTCATTCGGATTATGCACAACAGTATGCACCGGAGCTGCTCGGACTAGCACTGGCTAATGTACGATGCGCAGCTGAGGAGGGAGGAACGTCGTCGCAACTGCCGCATCGCGTCCACCCTGCCCAGCAAGCGGCATCATATGGCCACGACGTGGAGAATTCGCCAGGTGCTGGCAACCAAAACACTGCTGCGGCTGGTCGACGCGTCAAGTCGCGTAAGATGCGCTCACTAACCAAACAGCGGAACAATGGCAACGTACAGGAGGAGAGCAGCGAGCCAGTAGCAACAAGCGTCTCTGGTTTAGCTGGGCATAGCCATGGGGATCGGATGAAGCTGCTGCTGCTAGGTAACAACGACTATGGCTGTCGAACTCCGAGCGGTGGTGATTCCGAGGGCGGCTGCACTCCCACTTCCGATGGCGCCGGGGGGCAAAAGCTGGCAGCCGGGCAAAACCGACAGCGGCGCCAGTGTCAAGTTAAAGTCCGTGTCGCAGCGCTCCAACTGCTTGGGGCTGTCACCAAACAACTGCCTCGACGCACCCTCTACGGCTACTGGCATGCGCTCTTTCCGAGCGATGGTGGCGAGGCCAAGAACTGCTTACTGCAAATCGGCTCCACTGATGGCAATGTGCGGTGTCGTGCTCTCGCTCTGCAGATGGCTGCACAGCTGTTGTACGGTTCCAAGCCGTATTTGAGCCAAGCGAGCAGCGCTGCGGCGCCCAGCAACTACACGCCGTTTGCGTTGAGCCTGGCCAGCAGTGTACTGGCGGCGTATCGTCAACTGACGGCCATACTGGAGCGTGAGTATGCGCCGCCGGTGCTAACGCAATGCCTCAAGTGCCTGGCGGTGTTGGTGCAGGCGACGCCATTCGATCAACTGCAAATGGGCATCGTTTATGAATTTGTGCCGCATGTGAAAATGTTGGCGCGACACGTAGACACCAGCGTTAAGGTGTCCGCGTTGCTCGTCATGGAAATGCTAGTGGCAACGCCGCATCTCACCCAGGAAATGGCATGTGCCGTGGGTCTGCCGTTAAGCGAGCGCCGTGGTCCCAACACGAACACAGCGGTGCGCTCTAATCTGCACCAGCTGGAGCTAGAACAACAATTTCAACAGATTTGTGACTCCGATGACGAGCAGGAGGAGGAGGATATGGCAATGGCGGTGGAGGAAAAAGAAATGGACGATGTCGCTGCTGCAACTGCAGGTGAACAGTTGAAGCCACCTCATTCAGCCATTCAGATTGTTGCGCGCGTTCACATTCCGCGCAATTCTTGGCTGTTGCGCCTGGTACTCCGCTATATGGACTGTCCGGCAAGTACAGCGCCGCTTCGTGTCGAGTGCCTGCAGGTGATCCTCGCCATGACGACGCATTTCTGTCTGCTACGCGGACATTTAGTTCGTCTAGCCGATGTGCTGTGCAGCGCCTTGGAGGATTGCTCGTTGGATGTGCGTCTGTATGGAGCACGCTGCCTTGACGCCATTGGCTTTCAGATGGCTCGTCATGCAATGGAGTACAAAGTCGAGCCCCATTCCCAGCCACAGCCCGAATTGCAGCAGCAATTTTTGAATTTCTGGCTGCGCATGCTGCCGGCCATCTACAGCGCCTACATGGATGCGACCAATGTGACAGCGACGTTGAGATGCTCCCTATGCGATGCCCTGTCCAACATGGGCTGTAAAAGTTTCGAGAGCTTGCCGCAGGGACAGCGCAACGGTTTGCTGGCCTTCCTATTGGGCAGCAGCAGCGACGATGCCGCTGATCATTTGGTGCGTGCGGCGGCGGTGCGGGCACTGGCCGTTTATGTGCTGCATCCGACTCTTCGTGCCGATCTGGTGTTTGTGGAGCATGCGGCTGATCTAGCGTTGCGTCTAACCGCCGACAGCCAGCTGGCTGTGCGAATTAAGGCTGCTTGGGCGCTGGGCAATATCAGTGATGCGCTTGTAGCGCCAACCAGCCAACCAGCTGCTGATCAGCTAGATCAGGACCAGCGACAGGAGGAGCAGGAGTTGGAAAAGGAACGTATCTCGCAGGCGCTGCTCGGGCGGCTAATCGAGGCTGCGGTGCTAGCCTGCGGTGACCATGACAAGGTGCGCGCCAATGCGGTTCGTGCACTGGGCAATTTGCTTCGCCTGCTGCCGGCCGATGATCATGCCCTAAGGCAGCGGGCGATGGCTAAGTTGCTGGATTGTGTGCGCTCGGCGGGCAGTGCTAAGGTCAAGTGGAACGCCTGCTATGCCATTGGCAATTTGGTGCGCAATCGTGCGATCTTCGCGACCAGCGCCAGATTGTCGGGCACACTTTTTGCGGCGCTCAGTCAGCTGATTGTGCAGCATGCGAACTTCAAGGTGCGAATCAATGCGACCAGCGTCCTGCTGCAGATCGAGCATCGGGCGGATTTTGGTGTGCACTATGCCACCATGTGGCGTTCGCTACTGGAGGCCATCGAGCGCTCCAACGCGCTGGACACCTTCGAGGAATACAATCATCGTGATGGATTACAGCAACAGCTCTGCTTAGCCATGGCCCATATGCAGGGACGGGCGCAGCCAGATGATTTGATGGCCTGCCGTGACGCACTGGAATCACATCTCGACAGCGTCAGTGGCACTTGGCGTCGTGTTGCCTATCGCATTGTGCCTGAGCAGGCGGCACCGCTGTTTACATGCAGCTCCTTGTTGCGGCAACGCCTGGATGCCGCTCCACTCAACGCTGAGCAGCAGAGCGCACTCACATTCCTCGCAGGTGCACTACGTCTGGAGAGTTAATGCTATCACACCAAGTATGTAGGTTATACAGTTGTCGACGCAAGGAGGCAGAACGGGACTATTACTGGACTAGACTAACAACAAACAACCACTTATCACACCAATATGTGTATTACAAATCATTTCACAGGCATACATAAATCTCGATTTTTGAATATTAAAAAATGGTGTTATTTGTTACTATAGTATGGCCGATATAAAACTTGTGTTCATAAGTAGGATATTTGTGTATGCGTTGTGGTTGGTTCTTATATCCTTAAATGTAGACCGGTTAAGTTAGTCCCTGTGATTCTGTAAGGATTTGGCCGACCTAAAACTAATTTTATACGTTCACTAGGAGGCTACGAAATCGATTGAATCGCCAATCGATAAGACCAAAACCTTAAAGCTACAGATGATAGGTTGTTGGGAACGTGCTTCAAAGATCGGCAACGCCCACGCCCGAATAGAGAGAAAGAGGGAGAAAGAGAGAGAGAGGGGGAGTGGGAAAGAGACTTCCTTAGAAAATCTAGAAGTATTTGTTCAAATTATAGCTATTTTTCTGAAAATTAATTGTCGCAGTCTTATTTTCAAAAGTATGCTTTTAAGGTTTTAATTTTCTGAAACTATTGTTCATCCTAAAAGCATGCTTCAGGATTTAAATACATATTAAATTATAAATTAAGAAAACTGCTCAAATATTTTTTATGGAACTTTTTATTAGATGCATATAAGTATAAATATGCCATATGTGTACTATAGAGAGGGTTCTTTCAAATTTTATAAGCTACTTGTTCTAATTGTTGTTGTTGACTTTTTGTTCTCATAGTGTGTAAAGTAATTGATTAATCTATGCTCATTTTTGTTGTTTATATCGTACAATTTAAACGTCAACACCAAAAGCTGCCAAGTGGTTGTCGATGCTGTTTTATTAAGTTTTAGCTAAAGTGCCTTTAAAATCTGTCTCATGCTATCCATTACCTCAATGGATAAACATATGTAAATAAAATGTAAATATATATATGTATGTGTATAAATGACTTGCAATAAAAAAATATTAAAAAGAAGCAAACGCTTTTAAATTAAGATGGCAGACTAATAGTTTAAAAAAAAAACAAAGGAGAATTAAACAGTAAAAAATGATAAGCGATCGCCGCTGTCAATAAAAAAAACATTGCATGTGCCACGTGGAGGCAGTGCCATACCTTCAATATGCATTTTATAATACATGTGCTTCCATGTCGATAAGCATGCGAATCGACGATGACAGCCACATAATATTATTAAAAAGACACATTCTCCCAACCCCCTTCCCTACACAAATTCTATAGCCCTGCCCAAGCTTGCTGTGTTGTTTATTATCTAGTTTCGTTCGGTCATGCGATCAACCAAGACGGCTTCCAGTTGACTCAGATGCGGCGGCTAATCGAACCTAAGATGCTTCGTATCAATGACATTTAGGCCGGGTTCATCGCCAAAGGACAACATACGCTTGCCGTTTCCAAGCACCTTCTTATTCATATCCTCCAGTTTCTGTGAATTATATCAATATTAACATACAGTTTGAAATTTGTGTTCAGTTAAACGTAATCGGTTACCTTGGCCGGACTGCAACTGATGATGTATTCAAGCTGATCTGGAGACTGTTGTATCTCGTTCTTGGACATTTTAGTTACATAGAGGGAGTGGTTAGGTATTAGCTTCTTGGGCACCGTTGTGCGCTCGATAGGAGGTGGCGACAGCAGAAGATTCACATTCTGTTCAAATATACATTTAATTTAAGTGTAAGGACGTGGCTAGCTTAGTCACCCAAAACGCCAAACGACAATTGACTACTCACGTCCGCATTAGCATTAAGACAGTTGATGCAGAATTTCGTCATCTCTGGGACATACGTATAGTTGTAAAAGTGTATAATATCTTTATACTCGGGTTCACCATTCTCTTTGACGCTTATGAGCACCTCTCTATAGACACTATTAACCGCCTGCGGCTGCGTGCGATAGGCGTGCATAATCTTACTAAATGTGGTTTCCAGCATTTTCATAACCTGCATTGAAATGATGATAAAAACGCTTTAGCATAGAAATGAGCAGAGGCGATGTTCTATGCATGTATGTTATGAAAAAGTACAGGAACATGTGTAGCCATATAGTTGAGGTGCACATTAATACTTATTAATTGTTTGTAGTTGTTATTTGTCGTACTTACTCTTATGTATATATATATTGCACACATAATGATTTGGTCGAGATGGCGATCTTGCATTAGGTTAATCTTGTTGGTTATTGAATACTCGAAAATGGTCCAAATCTTTTCGGCTTTCTTCGCACCAAGATTTAGCTCATTGCACAGTGTCAAGATACGAGCATAACCGAGCTGATATATCTTGCGCAGAAATATCTGCAGTGGCCCGGCTGTTGTAGCTTCGCACACCTCCAAGTATGGTGGCAAGGGATTGGCAGGACGCCCAATAATATTCCAGGCTGGCGAGATGCGCTGCCAAACCAGTCGCTCCAGGCATGTCTCCTCAATAGAATTCAGGTGCTTAACCAAGCTGCGCGTCAGACAGTCCTTTCCATGGCGTACAACGATTTCAATGATCTTAAAAAATTCGAACGCATTAATACTGAAACACTCCAGAATCCAAGGAAACTTGAGCTCCGTGTTGTAAGCATAGAGCACCAGCTCCGTGCAACAGGTCATCAGTGTCACATTAAAGATATCTAATGAGATCTTGCGCATGATTTGCGGCTTGTTTTTAATCTCGGCACGGAGAATGTGATCCATTAGGTAAAAATAAAGCGATTTGGCCAAACGGAATCGGTTCTCAGCCTCGCTGCGCATTGGATAATTTGCGAGAAACTTGTTTCCCATTTGCTCAATAATCTTTAATATCTTCGCAATATGCTCTTCGCCCGCCTGTCTGTAATGAGAGATGGATGAATGGATGCACGGTGCATTTTATATTTCATTGAAACCAACCAACAAATTGTATCCGGCCATTTTGAGTAACTTACTTGACAAATTCGGTGGGCTCCGTAATGCGACTAATGATTGCACTCAGCTTTTTTACATTGTTCGTGGCATGGGCCACTGGCTCGAACTTTTGTTCCGACATCACGGACTGGGGAGGCAAGTCCTGCTTGCGTGTCAATGGCGTTACTGGAGGACGCAACGCCTGCTCGTTAAGATTGTTGTGCTCGCCAGCGTCCAGCTGATAGGCGGCCAGTATACGCTCGTCAAACTCACCCACGCTCAGCACATACTGTTCGTAGCTGACGTTTAGAGATTTCAGATTGCGTTCGAAATTTTTATTGGCCACTAGGCCGAGCAGCGTCTCCTCCTTACCAAAAATGGTCTGTAATGTTGACAATTAAAAGTTAATAGCATTCATTAGCATCATCGCTAATAGCTGCTGCGATTGATGCTTACATTTGCTTGAAAGAAGCTGTGCATAATGTTACTGAAGACGGTCGCCTTCATGGTTTTAGCCTCTTCCGTCATCTCGCAAAAGTTCTTGAGTATACAATGATTGCGGGCTTGCGTCTCGTCAAAGTGTGGCGAATTCCAATTTGGTGGCAATCCCTCAAAGTTCGGGTTAATGAGATCAGTGCGTTTCTCGGCCAGCACATTGGCGTAGATGAGATCAATGCAGCACATCATAAGATTGTACGATGTGACCAGATCAAGCGTTGTCGTCGGCTTCTGATTCTTGCAACATAGAAAGAGGCGCCAGCAGATATCGTCCAGCTTGATGTAGGAGCATTTAGTGCTACAAAAAGGAATTATTGGTGGCTTCTTTGGATGTGGGATTTGGGATTGTATTGAATGGGACACACACACCTAGATTTTGAGAACTTCTTCTCGTTGGGCGGGCAGAAAAACACTTGCTCGAATATCTTTCTGTACTTCTTGTAGAGCGTGAATGTGATGAAAAACTTGCGCTTTAGCTCCTCCATTTGTTGGATAAACTCTTGTGGCAGATTGGCCATGTCGCACCACAGTTTAATCCTTGACAAAAACTCGTAGATGCTAAACAATAAAACAAAAAGGCGTGGCGGGGAAAGGAGGCAAACAATTTTAACAAATAAAGTGGTAAGTTAAATCAGTAAGCTACGCACCTCATCTGACAGCTGCGCAGCAAATTGTTCAATGGCACACAATTGCCCATAACGACAGTATCTTGGCCATCTACCGTGGGCGTTGTCGATTGACGGCAGGCTGCGAACAGAGCACAACAGAACCAATGCTTGATCTCCCCCTGCAAATGCAAAAGCAAATCAGTGTTGGTATCAATGTGCAATTTCAAATACATACACACACACATAGAGCATGCGTGTGTGTATGCACATTATGTACGCACCTCCAAAGAATAATTTTGCAGCACTTCGTTGAGCATTCGAAATGCGTCGACCTCGGTCTGGCGATCCATGTTTAGATCACGGCACAGATTTTGAAATTTGCTGCGCATCGTCTCAATGCCGTCGTCGATGGATACGCCGGCGCTGGTTACCACCTCAGCGCCGAGCTCCTGCTCTTGCACATCGTTGCTCATTGTTTATGGCGTATTGACGTATTCGTAACTTGCAAATGCAAATGCAGATGCAAATTTTTCACACAATTTCGGCTAGAATTAAACGTTGCTGCTGACGGCAGCAGCAGCGGCGGGCGGGGCCGCGGGTTCACCTCGATAAATGAGCGTGCGACTGCAGCAACAATAGCAACAACAACAAAGACGTAACGTTGACAAGAAAACGTTTCAATTTTTCACAGCGCAGCGTGCGCATCGAGTTTGCTGCTTTTTGATTTGCACACCAATTTTGATTGTTACTAAATGCGTATGTTTTTTTCGTTAAAATTAGTAGTCTTTTTGTTGTTTGAAAGTTATGTCGGTACCACTACGACGTATTAATTAATTGCAAGACACAATAGTTTCTCCCAAAAAGGCGGGAACACATAGAGATAGAGATGCCAGACAGTTTACTGCTGTGCGGGAAATTTATTTTGGCGCCAAACGGAAAATATATTGGCAGTTGAGCAAGTGATGCAATAGATAATAATATAGCAAAATTAAAGAATACTTCATTAATAAAATGCTTCGTTAAGGTCAATTGAATCTTTTTTAGTTGGCGTGATTCTTCGAAATATACTGCAACGCTACACTAACAAAATACAGCTGGGCTGAGCAAAAGGCGGCAGCACCAAGGCAAACAGCTGTGCGACGACCACGACTGCAATAGGCGAAACACATACATGTATGTGGAATGACATCATGGAGCATGTTTGGTCAATCCAATTTGAATATAACTCATATGAAACAAGATAGAACGTTGCAGTCGGACGTAACCGACAGCGAAATACTATTATACCATTATATAAATTAATTTCAATTTTTATAACAACTAAACTTCTTTTATCTTCTGTTTATATGTTAAGTTAATTTCGACGCTCAAATTTGCTACCGATTTAATAAATTTAATCGGTGTCCAGGGAACACCGCGAGGAGGCCATCAAAATTTTAATGGGGTTCTACATTAGTTAGCAGATTCTTCGAGTCGAATTCTCAGTAACCCCCAAAATGCAATCAATTAACAATTTGCCGCGCTTGGTAAAATCGCTTGATTAAGAGTGACCAAATTGCATTAATCCAAAATTAACAACATATGTTAAGTATTATGTTACATTACATTTTTAGAAATTGGCATGTAGTGGCAACGCTGGACTTGCGTCACAAAGTTCACTTTTACTGGCAACTTTATTTGCAAGTGCAAAGTGCATGTGAATTTGATTATAAATGCATTCATAAATGCATTACATGAAAAAATAAGGAATGTATTTGTATAACTAACACATTTTTAAGAAAATAGCGCTTTACTATTTATTTCATTTATATTAATTATATTTATTTAATTAACTAACTTAAATTGCGGGAGATACAGGCATTTATCGTTTTTTGTGGGCGGGAGTGGGCGTGGTCCAAAATTTTTTTTCCACATTTATGAAGGGTGTTACTAGCAATATACCTTTAAAATTTGGTGTTTTAAGTTTTCAAATTGCGTGAGATATATGGGTTTATCGATTTACACCAACAGGTGTATCGGTTCAGATAGGTGGAGTGGGCGTAGCCATCCAATTTTTTTTATCGATCTTTGGGGGAGTTACCAGTAACATACCTGCCAAATTTTGCGACTCTAGCTTGCAAATTACGGCAGATATGCGCATTTTAAATTTCTAGGGACGAAGTTCCTGGGGGCGGCGGATGTGGGCGTGGTCCAAAAATTGGTATGCCAATCTTTGGAGGAGGTTACCAGCAAATTACCTTCCAAGTTTAGTTACTCTATCTTTAAAATGTTCGGAAATATACGGAGTTATCGATTAACAATCGAAATGGACACCTGGGTGCCATAAAACCCGGATTTTTTGACCTAAAGTTGAGTTTTTTCGGTATAAATAGACCAATCCTTCATAGTCAGTTTA